>NADL03000499.1:0-388356 GCA_002205965.3 Kappaphycus alvarezii | reverse complement strand
CCATTGCCTCGCATCAATCTAGAACTGTACAGTACAGTATAATAACAAGCAACTGCAGCATTTGGGTGTGTCTGGAATAAAGTGCAATACAGTCTCCGCAAACCCGCAAGAAACACTCTAGCTGCACACTTGCCTCTAGACTCGGATCCAACGGCTAAAATTCTTTCTTCACCTCAATCGACCACCTCCAGCAGAAATGAGTGAGAAAATTTAAATACTTGATACGCCTATTAAAAGCATTAAGGTTAACCTCCCCTATACCGCATCATTTGCGCAGCAACATGGAGTTCTCGGCGGTCAAGATGCTAACTGACAGTATGCAAGAAACAAATTAATGGGGGTATCGCGTTCCTCTTTTTTAATTCCAAAAGCGTCACTGGCTTGAAAACTCCATAGGGGGCGGAACATTCATGTACAGGCACAAAGGTCGGGAAAATTTACCTGACAAGCACTTTGACGCTTTTTTAATGGAGGAAATCGCGAAAAGCCGAAAGGTCGAAGATATCATGTCAAGCAACGGAAATATAGGGAACGTTTCTGTAACTAACGTGTAACAAATATACTTCAGACTACAGAATACCAACTGCTCTTGAAATCAGAGAAAACCCAAGCTTTTATGCATCAATTGCACGATTACCCTTCTCCCATCAGTTCCACCATACCCAGCCGTAGAGATGACAGACTATTTCAGCGTTACAGCTAACGGAAGGTGGCTGCTTCTTCTGGTAGTTTTTCCACATTACAATTTTCCACGGAGGCGAATGCATTGCTTCCAGAGCCCATATCGGCGGTAGGTAGAGGTTGCTTGCGTCGAAAATATACGGTCGAGCGAGACGGAGCAATTGCGTGTACATTTCTGTGCGGGCAAATGCGGCGTGACCAGTATTCACCGGGCTTGTTCCTGACGGATTTTCGTAACCACTAGCAGTATCAACTTGAGCGGCGGGTTCAAAATTTGAGATTCCAAGCACCAATATTGTTTCAAGCGTCTATTCATAGGAGCCAAGACACGTGAACTCGCTGTTGAAACGAGGGCATAAGTTGTTCTGATTTTCCGTGAGTCGGTCCACTGTAGGAGGGAATTCTTGAGGAGCGCTGAATGGTGGCCGAGTTGATCCTCTAGTCGTCCAATGTGTGAAATCTCGAGAGTCGGTCTGCGAAACGATTGATCGCTGATGGTAGGTAACGTGACTCGATCGGGATTCCCAACTGAGTCAATAAACGGTGAAACAATCGTATTTCTTGCATCAGCGGCGGAGATTTCGTAGTCATTGCGTTCAGAATAGACACCACGGCTTGGTTGTCTCCTCCAGATTCGAAGGGGCGTGCCGGAGGTCAGCATCCTGGCTAACGACTGTATGTTGTTCCGTTACTGCGCGAAGCTCGAGAAAGGTGATTGGCTTGGCTCGTAGGAAGGGATTCCATAGACCCGTGCTTCCCAAACTCCCTGGACCCTTGGTCGGAGGCCCAACCCAGTGTCCCTCCTTGGCCTACTGACGTGGAGGCGTCAGAGTACAACGCTAGTGTAGGGTATGGAGCTGACATGGCCTCTGGCTTGTGGTTGGTCAGATCCCGCCTGTGTGCTTGAGATCCCAAATCGCGGCGTGTAGTAGCCGGACGCACTTGCCAGAGTTGGTCGTGCTCTTGAGTGAGTCGCACAGGGAACGATTGTAGAAACGGGAGAGCGGCATTGCGACGGAGCATGAGATAGCCCTCTGGCGAAGTGGCGTAATAGTTGAACGTCGACTAGCCGGCGGTTCCGTCGGACCTGGTGCCATAATTGCTGCGAGATGCCCGGCGGTTTTTTCCATACGACGAGCCGAGACCCCTAAAACCATCCGACTTGAGTCCAGAACGAGCCCCAAATGCTCTATTCGTTGCGAACCCTCTCAATTACCCTTTTCTTCCTCGCGCTGAGGTCCACATGCTTGTAGAAGGAGATTAATTTGCAGACGGGCCTTTCGGAGTCGAGACCTGCGACTTATTGCCACTAGATAGTCGTCCATGTGCGGTTAAATTCGCAGTCTTAGGTGCTGTCGATCGTACTGGACCAGAAGGCGCATAAACTTGATAAAGTAGGCTAGAGAGAGCTTCCAAACAAACGTTAATGCGATGCATCGAAAATATCGATTGTCCACCTTGAACAGAAACCAATTTCGGATATTTGGGTGCAACCGAAAGTGATGGTATCCTTTCGCAATGTCTAACGAGAACATCCGGTCGTTCTGCTTGAATTACAGAGTAAATGCCTCTAGAGTCTCCATCTTGGCGGGGCTGTCCCGGAACAGGCGGACAATCGCGATAAGTTCACGAACAGCCACGGTTTTTTGCCCGACACTGCACGAAAGCGTACGAGATCGGGTAGCCTTGTTCGTAAATGGCGAGAGCGATAATGGCCGGTACCTCTTCTTAAGTGCGACGGTTGATGGCATCCTTGATTGCGGTGTCGAAGACTTTCCGTTCGGAGGAGTCGACCGGAATTTGAGGGAGAGCGAATTTCATGCGGAAAGGGAAAGTAGTAAGGAGGGTTTCGTACACTCCAAAACGAAGCGCACCTAAAAGAAAGTTGGAGGATTGAAGGGTTTTGGACCAGAAAGGAGCTGCGCGCTGAGTATTGCGGCATAAGACGTGAGTCATACCACAGAGAAAAACCGCGGCGACAGTCGCTTTACTTGCGACTCGGCTTGTTGTCAGCGGCGGCGGGTTCCTTTGAGCTCCTTGGTTGTTTGACGACTACCCTAAGAAGCAGCTTGCTGCTTATTGAATTCCTTGGCGTAGGCTTGAGAGCGGAGCTCGGCAAACTTTGCCTCGTCGAGCGGTTAGAGCTCGGACGAATACGGGAAGTCGTCTCTCGCGAAAATTCTTCTGAAGCAGAATTGCATCGAATTTACCAGATTTGAGGGAGTCGGTGAAGAAGTGGACACGTTCGAGTACACGATTTTATGAAGCTAAGAGGAAATGATGCCGTACGGAGAAGGCTTCAGTGGCAGCGTCGATGTCTTTTGCAGCCAGGGCCTCCGTAACTTGATGGGCACAGGCGAGGGAGTTCTCGCAGCTGTTCCCAATATTCCAAATGACTTCAGCTTCCCACCCGTCTCTTCGGTCGGCAGTCTTGATCCTTCCAAAGAGTCCCTCCGGTTCCAGTATGAACCGATTTGCGGGAAACGGCGCGCGACGGTAGCCGGCTTCTCGAACTTTTTGGGCTTACGGTGGCTGCGTAAGCTCTTTGGGGACCAAGCTTATCCGAAGTGTTCAGCGGTAGGTAGCGGCAGTTGAAACTGCAGGTACCCCACTTCGAAGGCCTCAGAGGCGGCTAAGGGCTCGTCAGAAGATTATACGTAGGCCCTACGGCACCAGAGGGCATGGATGCGGCAGCAGCGGAAGCAGCGGAAGCAGCTGGAGAGGCGGATTTAGACCCATGCGTGAGTAAATTGACGATCTCGGAGAGCTTGCCTTCTATACCGGCACCTTTGTCTTCCATCGTAACAAGCCTGGAAGCGTCGATTGTGTAGAAGAGGAAGATTCGGCATGCGACATTGTGTAGAATGTTGTGTTGTGTGTAAAGTCGGCCTAAACGGTGATTCGTCCGGAGCTCGTTCGAGGGATGAGAACAAGCGACGACATTAGGGACCAGAAGTTGTGGCTACGGTTTCCAAGTTGTCGGTAATATAGCCCTGTTCGACGGTTCTGAACGCACATCAAGCCCTTGAGCAACGGTATGCAGCCACGTAGCCTTATCTTGAGTGGCTTACATCACAGCAGATGCAAATGCAACCGAGATGCGGACGTGACAGCGTGACTTGCTTCCAGTTGTGGATCATAGCCATGTGGAAGCCTCCTTTTCATATTCACCCATAATTTCCAATCATTCCACCAAAGTGAGTTGCGAGAAACCCTTTCATCCCCTTCACAGCGATGTGAGATAAAATACCCGTAAATGTCCGTATCTAGTCAGATAAATATATCGCTCTGAAAAATAGCACGCGCTACTTACTGGTATACTGATTTTCAATTGGATAAACACTGGATGTTGAACTAAAGAACGGGCGAGCTCCTGCCCTTGGCCTTCTTATATTCCCTACCAGAACATTGAATCAAATCTGCTGATAGAGATAGAGAGTTACTCATGACTTATGTAGAGTGTGCACCGACTGATAGAATAATTCAGTTGAGAGCTAACTGGATGTACCAAATCGGTCACGTGCCGTTGGGCTCGCGACAGGATGGCCATAGCCACCGACGACGACAAGACGTAACTGATACACTGGTAGATGCGCGTGCGAATAGTAGCGTCCGGGTGAGGCATCTCCTAGAAACAAGGGGTACAAACTCTTCGATAAATAACATCGTCTCCGGCGCAGGTCACCAAGGAATCAAAAACCAGGGACTGAAATCGGAAGCCCGGGTCGTGGGAGGGATGGGAGGAGGGCACCAGGCGCCTTGACAGCTAGTGTTGGAGGTCTAGTCCCTTCGTTGGTGCGTGAGGGCAGCAGCCCCACCGGCGACTTGCGTCGCTTTGGTGATGAGGTCTGCTTGAACGGTGACGTAACGGCGACGTCGCATGCGATGGGTCGGTCTGGTAATCCAGCTTCATTGTCACGGGGGATGCACGAGGAGAGTGTCAGCGGGCCTGTAGTCCGTCCGGGGAGGAGATTCTCAACTTCGAACTCGGGTCAAGGCCGGCGGCGCGGAATACGTGCACGCGAACACATTGCGAACGGAGTTGTGGCGGTGAATGCGTCCAAGTTTTGAGACGCAGCGGTCGGCGGCATGGCCACTGTGGACATCCATGGCCTGCTGGCAGTGGTGGCATTTCAATGGCACCGAGTCTGTGTAGACTGGGAGACCGAGGTGCCTGCGCAGCATGATGCTCCAGTGCTCTGATGACACCTTCGTCGCAGTGGTGGGATAGGCATATAGGAACGCCGCAGCACCGGTGTGATGGAAGGCCAAGCCTCGAATCCGGCGACGTGTGGACATCTCGGAGTGGTAGCTAGGACGAGGCACTCTCTTCCGTAGTTCAACCTCCCAAAACTCCTTTGCCCCCGCCTCTTGCTGCGCCCGATTTAGATGATATTTAGCGCAAACTCAAGCCCAAGGTTGGAACTAGGCGAGTATTACAGGGCATAGAAGCCTTATGTCGTTACCAGCGTATCAGTAGATTGAACCTTTAGCCTGAACTGCAACGAATTATTGTTTTACGGCAGTGAATAAAGCCGGTGCAGCTATTTGAAGGGGCTAAGTCTTCCTTGACAAACTCATAGTGCAGCGCAGCTCTATCCGCTGTAGTCCCGGCGTAGCTGTACGGAACAGTAAGATGGTCTAAAGCTTTTGGTTGTGCTTCAGATAAAAGCTGATTAAAAATTTTGAGCCAAGGATTAGAGAGGGGGAACGTTTGGGTGTTTTACTCTTGGAAGATATATCCGATCTATCCCATGGATTTCCAGACAACCACAATCGACTCAAAAAGGGTATATACCGACACAGTAATGGGGAAGGAACTAAGGATTAGAGACGGTTTGGACTGTGATTCGGATGGTCCAGTGTTAAACAGATGCCTTATTTTGTTAGTCTCGCTCTAAGTAAGAAGTGCGAAGTGGCGATCTCTTCATAATTTCAATAAAGCTATTGAAAGACTTCAATCTGCGCGGTCAGAGTTTAATATGATCTATCGGTGCTGTAGATACTTTATTTCTAGAAAACCTAACCTTAAAATACCGTAGACAAAGGCTTCAATCTCACCTTCATCCTGATTGTTACTGCAGAGCTCCACCGAAGAGCTCGCCTTGGTTTGTGTTTCTAGTTTACCGATTCTTGAAGTGCGAGAGGGTTTCGGTAGGCATGCAGTTGTTAGTCTTGGGTACTGGAAGGAGAGAGGAGGGCAAGTGAAGAAAAATGATTTGGTTCTTTAATTTTTGAAAAGCGCGTTCGGCTATTCCCAGTATATGCTAGACATGTTCAGGATGAGTAATGTGAGTCATGTGCCTAAATGGCAGGCTCGAAGCCTGTCAGCAGGCATGATGCATTGGACATCACTGCTGCTGTCGTATGCCTCTGGGTTATAACCGTTCGAACTGTCCCGTATGTCTTCCACTGCCCCAACAGCCACGTTCCGCGCCACGTCGTTTGCACTGCGTAGGCGTCTGGGTGCCAGCCCGCGAGGGTGGATATAGGATGGGCATGAGTGTGCTCCGCGCGGAGGTCGCGATAAAAGAATCATATCTTCTATGCTTTGCAGCCTTTGCCGCGTGAGGGATGTGAGCGGGTTAAAGGTGTGCACTCTGCTGTTGGATGGCGCGAGTGGGTTGACAAGAATGACATCGAAGAAATCCGTGCCTCCACTGCTTCCCATTGCCCTGATGTATAGCCTTGTACGATGAAGGCCACCCCTGGGCTCGATGCGTGGTGACGAGAGCAGTCACCCCGCACCGAAACAAGACAAGGGACAAGTGAAACAATGGAGGAGAGTTAGAAAAATCCCACCGAAAATATACTGCAAAACAGGGCTCACACGGCTTGAAAAACAGGCTCCTTCGCCTGCCATGGAGAACCTTGCAGAAGGATGCGATCGTGACAAGCTGCCACCGCGGACGGGCGCCCTTGACAAAATCCATGGAGCGCTGCTTTACAGCGCCGATCGAAAAACAACGCTATCTATGCGCGCCATTCCCGGTTTGTCCAACGTGCTCCCTGGCGAGAGGTGGCGATATTGTTGACAAGGATACCGACGAGATCGGTGCAGCGAGAGCGCAGCTGTTGCGGCATGTCGATCTGCAGGGGAAATGGCTTAGAAGGGTGGAAGTGGCCGCGTCCGCACCCGACGACATGTCGCAAGGGGCAGGCGCTGACAGCGGCGAGATGTTGATGAAGCTGTAATACAAAAAATGGTCCTCCCCTCATTTAATACAGGAAATGGTCCTCCTTCACGTAATACAGGAAATGGTCCTCCCTTCACGTAAGACAGGAAATGGTCCTCCCCTCGTGTAATCCAGCAACCTACAACGATCCCGCCCCTAACTTCTCCAACCGTCATTTCCAAATTTACTTCCATTTTATCTAGATATTTTTATACTGTATTTAACCCTCTGAATCGACCCCGAATCAAGTCCCTTTTCCCTTTTAGCTTACCTCCTCCTCCAAATTCGCCTTTTTTTGAGAAGAAGGGCGCAAATGCACTATTGCAAAATCCCTTGCAGATTTATTTTACCTATTCCTAATCTATAGAACCTGCCCCGGGAGCCTATTTAAACCCCTTTATTCTAAGTTCCAAATGCCCCCGATCATTTTACTCATCACCCTCTCCCCCCACACACCCAAAGCACCCCACATTGCCTCCTGTTCCCCAACTTCTATCACAATGAGCAACCTTCGCCCCTCTGTCCCTATTTCCAAAACCGCCCTTCCCGTTCCATCAATGGCCTTCGTCTCGCCGCCTACGGGCCAACCGATGCCGACGACTACATCCGGCGGCAAACAAAGAAGCAAATCATCGAGTTCGTGCGCCGCCTCTTCATAGAAGAAGAAGCGAGGGAGGTAAGTCCGGGAGAGGCTGAGAAGGTCGAGGAGGAGAGCGGGGAGTCCTTCGAGAATGGTTAGCCCCTGAGCTAGTGTACGAGGATCAGGAAGATGAGGATGAGGAGGATGAGGAGGATGAGGAGGATGAGGAGGATGAGGAGGATGAGGATGAGGAAGAAGAGGATGGGGAGGAGGAGGATGAGGAGGATGAGGAAGATGAGGCAACAGGGGGCATGGAAAGTGTTGGACCGGTGGGGCCTGGAATAGAGAGTATGGATCAAGTTGTGCCCACGATGGAACCGGATGGAGATATCTTTAGTAGTCTAGATATCTCCCAGGGGGAAATAGAGAGTTGTGAGCCATTCGCAGATATTTGTGGGGACTGCTTGGACAGCATGGATATTTTAGAGGAGTTGTTTGGATCTGATTTAGAGAATGGGAAATAAGAGGACCAAATTAATTGTTAGTTTCTTAAGTATCTTTTGCTTAGAGTATATTGTCCACACAAAGTATTTTTATGCATTTCTTAGTATCTTCTGTAGTTTTGTTCGGACTTTAGGGTAGCCAAAAGTCTATATAAGCTGAGTAAACTGCTTCCTCATGGAGAGGTCAAGCAAGTTGGCAGACAACTTCAAGCCAAGTCCCGAGTAGTAGGAAGTTGAGAGTCAACTTCAGACCCAAGAAAACGTTTTCTTACGCTGGTCGCAGAGCGTCAGTGGTAGACCCTGCCCCTTTTATACTTGCTTGTAGCTTTCTCAACTCTCTTCTATACACTCCCTTTTGTTCGTTCAACAATACCACGGCAGCACTTTTGTCGCTCGCAACACCTCCTTCTCAGGGTAATTGGTTCTGAGGATCTCCTCCCCGCCGATTTACCCCTATCATTTGGTACTCTTGTGGAGGGGGTTGCACCCGAGGTATTCGAGTTGAGCAGTAGTAAGGAGCACTTCGGGGGGATTTCTTTCGGTAATCATGGATCTCAATGCTGCTCGTATAACGTTCACAGGGGGCAAGACTGAAGACGTTGAGGAGTTTCTTTACACATATGTCAACGTTGTGATGCGAGAGAAGGGCGATGAAGAGAAGGCCGCAAGTATCTTCGCCTATCTTCATGGTGACGCAAAGCACAAATATAAGTCCAAGTTTATCGACGGGTGGTCTCTTAACGGGAATGGGCGTAACTTCGGTGAGGTATGTGAGTGGCTTGTGAAAGAGTATGCTAAGAGGTAGAACCAGATGAGATGATTCGTACCGCCATAGAGGCCCGGCTGAACTTCGACGATTTGTTAAGCTCATTGGTGTACTTGTGTGATCTTTATGAAAAGGCTGGGTTCAACGCCCAAGCCAAGTACGGAATGCTGCGTAAGGCGGCTATGGGGGATAAGCGGCTCTCCGATTTCCTCCTCATCAAGGGCCCTCACACTTTTGATGAACTGAAGGGTACCATAGTAGAATTTGTCAAAAATTCGGAGACGTTTCAGTCACTGAGTGAGGTACCGAGGGAAACCCGCACATCGATGTCTATCGTACATCCTGAAAAGAATTATCAAAGGCCGGCTACTAGTGCAGCGGCATTAGAATCTGTCAGGAGCGATGTCAAAACTTGGAAGAAAGGTTGGAAACCCGATTCGATAATCGACTTGACATGATAACCTCGCAGTTGGAAAGCCTTACTCTTACCATTAAGAAGAACCAGTCTGGGGCCCCTAAGGCCGCAGAAGTCTGTTCTTACTGTCACAAGCCTGGACACTTTGCAAACAGGTGTCCTGATAATCCACATAGAAACACTCGTTGTGCAAAGTGCGGTCGATATGGGCATCATGAAAGTAACTGCTGGTCTAAAGACAACAGAAGAGCAAATTTATCGGAAGCGAGGAGTGAGTCAGGACCAGAGGTGAAAATCTTACAAAATAGAAGGGATCAAAGGTTGACGGATGCCGGTAACGTATCCATCGCTGAAGAGATTAGTCAAGTCAATGTGACAAAAAGGGATGGGGAAGGGAACATTTTATCGAAGAAACCTAGGCTAGAGTATGGAATGCTGGAGCATATCCCAGCACCTGTACCTCCTCGAACCAAGAGGTCTGATCAAGTTGTTCCAGGAGTGGGAGTCACTCCGGCCAAGAAGGCGAAAAAGAGTAAGAAAGTTAAGAGTATCTCTAAGGACGTACTAGAGTATGTGAAGAGGTACAATTTGGTGGCTGAGCTTGCATCGGCCCCAACTGGGATAACGTTTGGTCAACTTTTGAGGGGCGACGCAGAGGATGCGAGAAAAGAACTCAAAAAATTATCAGGTCTAATAAGTCCGCTAAGGGTAAGAAACTGTTTCTTCAATCGGCCTCGACAGCACCAAGACGTCTTAAGCTGGTACCAGTCAAAGTATTGGGTATGAAAACCCAAGCTCTCTTCGATTCGGGTGCTGTTCCAAACCTCATTTCAGAAACTTTGGTGACAGATCTAGGTCTCGAAATTACTCCAACGACTCGAAAAATAACTGTAGCGGATGGAACCGTCTCAAAATGCATGGGCACTGTTGACAAGGTTTCCGTGTTCTTTGGGGAATCTAAAGGATGTAGACTTTCTTGTCATGCCGGATCTCCCTTTCGATGCAATCATTGGCTGCCCTACCATGGAAAGACTAGGGACATGCATTGACTTGGGCAACCAAATGGTTTCAGTTAATATTGACGGCAGAACCGTGAAGATGCCCCTGGATTTCGACAAAAGCATGCATCCTGAAGATTTAAAAGAAACAGACAGTGAAGATTTCACTTCAAGCTATGACAGCGAAGATTCGGAACCAACTAACACTTTCGGAAGTGGAAAAGGGTACCCTCGGGGGTTAATGAACATGGCATGGGACGATTATGATTCCGGTTTGAAACAGATGACGACTGGAATTCTAGGATAAGTTTGAAACCCGAATGTGTTTCTTTTTGCGATGATATCGAATCAAAGGACAGAATTCGGAGCATGAAAGAAGATTACCTTTGCAAAGAAAATAAGAATACGTCGAATTCCACATATGAAGATGTGAGCACGACGGAAGAGGTCCTTCAAAATATTGAGGTTGAATTCCACTATGAAGATGTGAGCACGACGGAAGAGGTCCTTCAAAATATTGAGGTTGGGATCAAGAAGAAAAAGGGCGCCAAATGGCAGAAATCCAAGGAAAAGTGCAGCACCTTCCCGCCCCCGCCTCACTGAAAATATCCGACATGTTAACATCTTCCGAAGTAATTGCATGGAGCGTTTCAGATTTAAGACAAGCAAGTGTACCGGTTACTCACTCGTTCGAACTTACCGACACTCAACCGATTTACCACAAGCCTAGACGTCAACCGCCAAAATATGACCAATTTATCTCAGAAAATGTTACAAGTATGCTGAAAAATGATATTATTCGACCAGTTTCATCCCCATGGTCGTTTCCAGTTGTGGTCGCACCAAAGAAGGTGGAAAGCTGCGTTTTTGCGTCGATTACCGACAACTGAACCAGAGAATGATACCCGATCGATTTCCGATTCCGAACATGGAGGAGATCCTCGAGGACCTGAAGGACGGGAGATATTTCACCTCAATTGACCTTTACACTGGCTATTGGCAGATTCCATTGGATGAAAAATGTAAGGAAAAAACAACCTTTACCAGCAAAGCCGGTACGTTCAGGTTCGAAGTGATGCCTTTTGGTCTCATGAATGCACCAGCTACATTCCAAAGAATGATGAACGAGGTTTTGAAAGGACTTCCATTCGCAAGAGTCTATATCGATGATGTCGTCATATTCTCAGAAACATTGGATCAGCACATCTCGCACTCAATACAGTTGTGGAGAGGATATCGGAGTATAGCTTGAAAATTAAGTTGAGCAAATGCTTCTTTGCGAAAACTTCTATCCAATTACTCGGTCATATCGTCGACCAAGAGGGAATTAGAGTGGATCCAGAGAAAACGAAAAAAATCGAGTTGGCACCAAGGCCCGCTTCAAAGACGGAGGTCCGAAGCTTCTAGGACTGGCCTCATATTACAGAAGATTTATAAAAGATTTCGCCAAGACTGCAGCACCGTTACATGCCAGCACTACGAAGAAGGAAAATTTTACTGGAACAAGGAAATGGAAACTGCATTTCAGGAGCTTAAAGATAAGCTATGTGTCCCCCAGTTCTCATGTACCCAGATTTCAAGAGACCATTCGTTGTGGAGACAGATGCCTCAGAACGGTCTTTGGGTGCCGTTTTGTCCCAAAAAGATGAAAACGGAAGACTACACCCTGTTCAATTCGCAAGCCGAACTCTGAATGACGCGAAAAGAGATACTCAGTCTGCGAGAAAGAAGCGCTAGCTGTCGTCTTCGCGCTGAAAAAGTTTCGCATATACCTTTTATCACTCGAGAAATTTGTCTTGATAACTGATCACCAGGCACTTAAAACAGCATTCCAAAAGAAGGATGTACATCACCGCTTGGCCCGATGGCTCGACATTTTCGCAGAATATCGGTTTGAAATTGTGTATAGACCCGGACGCAATAATCAGCCTGCGATTACCTATCCCGCTTGAGGGACGCACTGATTCCAAATGAAAAAGCTTCGGAGGACATCGTCGGAGTCGCCGAGTTGCAGTTGCCGAACGATAACGAGTACGAAGCTAATATTCACGGACTGATCAAATTCCTCGATGGACTAGAAATGAGAAAGGTCGATCTTGAACACCGAAATTGGGTACGCAGGAATCAAAAGGCTTTTACATTGTGGAATGGGAAACTTTTCCGGCACACTAAAGCCGGTCCCCGACTAGTGGCCCCTTTGAAAGAAAGAATGAAGATTTGAGGACTTTCCATGATGAGCTAGGGCATTGGATCTCGAAACAACCAAAAATTCGTAACTGAGAGATTCTGGTGGCCCGGTATCCATAAGGACGTCTATAACTTCGTGAAAAGCTGCGACAACTGCCAAAAATTCACTCCAATACGGAAGTATAAGACAACTCTAAGTTTTCCAGTTTCCGGTCTCTTTGAAACCTTCTCAATTGACTTCGCGGCCCGTTCAAGGAAACTTCTTCCGGAAACAAATATCTCCTTATAGGGGTGGAACATCTTACTGGATGGCCAATAGCAGTTGCATCGAGGAGGCAAATGCTGAGGTGGTACTGAGATTCATCGAAAAAGAAATAATTGAACCGTTTGGTCTTCCAAAAAGGATCATCTCGGATAACGCCCTTTGTTTTACTGCAACTTCACTGCTTCGTTTTTGGAAGAGAAAGGGATTCAGCTGAAGACCGTTCTCGCATACGCTCCTATGTCCAACGGGAAAGCGGAGAGGATGGTTGGAACCATCAAACGAGCAATATCGAAAACTATGTTGGAGAATGAAATCCAGTGGGAAGATGCCTTACCAAAAGTGTTATACGGCTACCGTCGAAGAAGAGGAAGAAATGGACGCTCACCATTCGAGCTAATGTACGGAAGGGCTCCTAGAATGTTAAGAGAGACATGGAAACAAATATTATCGATGAAGAGAGTAGGAAGTTGAACTACTGGCCACCGAAGGCTGGAGATCACACCGCGCGCTAACACAGACAAGAAATAAGGATGCAGAACCTGCAGTCAGAACCTTTTCAGTTGGCTCTAAAGTACTTGTAGTACATGGAAAAGCAATGCAGCAGGCTGTGAAGTGGCCGGCCTTCCAAACCAAGTACTCGAACCCTTGCATCGTCACGGAGGAAAGACACCCGCACTATCAGCTCTGTTCAAGCTCAGGGAAGAGATCAAGGAGGGCCATCCATGCACGTCGTCTGGTCCCTTACCATCAGAGGCCTGAAGAATTCCTTCTCACACAGGACTATGCGCAACCACGGGGCATACTCATCTTTAACTATAGAATGATTCCTATGGGAGGAAAAAGGGCCTGGGAATGGATCATCTCGGTTACGCGGGACTACTACGAACTCCACGTAATCATCCATTTCTACATTAATATATGCCTATGTTTTCGTACGTTGAACGGACCATTGCTACCTGAAGAAGATTTCCGACTATTAATAAGAGTTCTATTTTCATTCCAAAACGGAAGGTTCACGGAAGCAGGTCCAGAGTTTGTGGAGGTAATATATCATTACTCTATAGGAAGATATGGAATGGTAGCTGCTGGAGACTTGTCGCAAACGTATCTGAATATTATCCGTCCAATTTACGTATTTCTCAAGAACAACCAAGACGTGCGACTGAGAGGTTACGCCTTACCCCCGGATATGGAATACAGGCTGGTCCCGTATCCTCTATGGGAACCTTACGTTTCTCCGCCACAAATTGGGAACGTTGGAGGCGGCGAGGATCCTCCTGAAGCAGTGATGATGACCAGAGGAGGACCTTCAGGAGACAACAACCCGCCCAGAAGAGGTTCCGGTCGTCCCCCGAGTGGACCTCGTGCAGGTCCCAGTACGTCAGGAGCTGGTCGCGGCCATTCATCGGGACCGTCCACCACAACTTCATCTCTAGCTTTGCTTCACAACCATGCACAGCATACAGTCGGAAGAAGAAGATTATCTTTTTGGCTGCGCAATATCTCCGAGGATGCGAACGATGCGCAGGTCATTTCTTATTTCATGATAAGCATCTGTTTATGTTTTAGGGCGCTACATGGACCGCACTTATCTTACGAAGATTCGTTCTTGATGATGCGCGTCTTCTTTTCTTATCGACATCCATTCCTCCGGCATCTTCCAGAAGAGTTTGCATATCACATATATTTTTTCACTCTTGGAAGATTCGGAAGAGTCACGGAAGAAGAATGTATTCAACCCCACCTCGATGTGATCAAACCAATATATGAGGCTATGCTACAAAGTGAGGTACCAGTAATGCGAACCTACTTTTTAGAGCATCATATTGGTAATCAGTTGCATCCGTACCCGTTTGAGAGACCATACATCTTATCAATAAGACAGCGAACACTAACGGAAGCAGAAGAAGAGCAGTGACGACCCGGGACGTTCGCCTTGAGAAAGGGGCGTGTAATACAAAAAATGGTCCTCCCCTCATTTAATACAGGAAATGGTCCTCCCTTCACGTAATACAGGAAATGGTCCTCCCTTCACGTAAGACAGGAAATGGTCCTCCCCTCGTGTAATCCAGCAACCTACAACGATCCCGCCCCTAACTTCTCCAACCGTCATTTCCAAATTTACTTCCATTTTATCTAGATATTTTTATACTGTATTTAACCCTCTGAATCGACCCCGAATCAAGTCCCTTTTCCCTTTTAGCTTACCTCCTCCTCCAAATTCGCCTTTTTTGAGAAGAAGGGCGCAAATGCACTATTGCAAAATCCCTTGCAGATTTATTTTACCTATTCCTAATCTATAGAACCTGCCCCGGGAGCCTATTTAAACCCCTTTATTCTAAGTTCCAAATGCCCCCGATCATTTTACTCATCACCCCTCTCCCCCCACACACCCAAAGCACCCACATTGCCTCCTGTTCCCCAACTTCTATCACAATGAGCAACCTTCGCCCCTCTGTCCCTATTTCCAAAAACCGCCCTTCCCGTTCCATCAATGGCCTTCGTCTCGCCGCCTACGGGCCAACCGATGCCGACGACTACATCCGGCGGCAAACAAAGAAGCAAATCATCGAGTTCGTGCGCCGCCTCTTCATAGAAGAAGAAGCGAGGGAGGTAAGTCCGGGAGAGGCTGAGAAGGTCGAGGAGGAGAGCGGGGAGTCCTTCGAGGAATGGTTAGCCCCTGAGCTAGTGTACGAGGATCAGGAAGATGAGGATGAGGAGGATGAGGAGGATGAGGAGGATGAGGAGGATGAGGAGGATGAGGAGGAAGAGGAGGAAGGGGAGGAAGGGGAGGAGGAGGAGGATGAGGAAGATGAGGCAACAGGGGGCATGGAAAGTGTTGGACCGGTGGGGCCTGGAATAGAGAGTATGGATCAAGTTGTGCCCACGATGGAACCGGATGGAGATATCTTTAGTAGTCTAGATATCTCCCAGGGGGAAATAGAGAGTTGTGAGCCATTCGCAGATATTTGTGGGGACTGCTTGGACAGCATGGATATTTTAGAGGAGTTGTTTGGATCTGATTTAGAGAATGGGAAATAAGAGGACCAAATTAATTGTTAGTTTCTTAAGTATCTTTTGCTTAGAGTATATTGTCCACACAAAGTATTTTTATGCATTTCTTAGTATCTTCTGTAGTTTTGTTCGGACTTTAGGGGTAGCCAAAAGTCTATATAAGCTGAGTAAACTGCTTCCTCATGGAGAGGTCAAGCAAGTTGGCAGACAACTTCAAGCCAAGTCCCGAGTAGTAGGAAGTTGAGAGTCAACTTCAGACCCAAGAAAACGTTTTCTTACGCTGGTCGCAGAGCGTCAGTGGTAGACCCTGCCCCTTTTATACTTGCTTGTAGCTTTCTCAACTCTCTTCTATATACACTCCCTTTTGTTCGTTCAACAATACCACGGCAGCACTTTTGTCGCTCGCAACACCTCCTTCTCAGGGTAATTGGTTCTGAGGATCTTCTCCCCCGCCGATTTACCCCTATCAAGAGGCACAGATTTCTTCGACGTAACATTCGTGAATCCTCTAGCGCCCTCCAACAGGAGAGTGCGCAGGTTTAGCGCGCTCACCTCGCTCAGCGCTGCAATGTCCGCAAAGAGGAGAAGATATCATTCCTTCATTGCCACCACGACCAAAAGTCGGCTTTTGCCTGTTGCAATTTCTTCCCTAGGAGGGTGGCACCCGGATGCCTTACTCAGTGCTTACCGACATCGCCCGGGGTGTCGCTGTGAGGCGATGGAGACCTGCGGAAAGGTCTGAGCAGTGCTCTCCCGACGGAACGCTGCGACTGCTGTAACGTCCAACGTCGCGTGCTTGATGGCTGGTCTTGAGCCGCTACAGAGAGGGTTACAGTGTAGATATCAATACGTACGTATACATCTCAGCCATCTGCCGGAACATACTGGGATACAGACGCCCACAGATTTCAAATCTTAAAGAACCGAACCTTTTTCCCCCCACTGTACTGTACTGTACACTTTCGACCTCCCCAAGGTGACCGCTCTAGATTAGAGTGATGCGCGGCCTCCCTTTTTCTTAGCCAAGCGTGGCAACAGCACTTCAAGATGCAAAAGCATTGTTTCCAAACAAGCATCGACAGGATGGTTCGAGACGGCGAGGATTCCTCGAATTCCACAAAGCTCAGAGGCGAGCCAAGGATACGATGCAACAAACCGCGTCGGGCACAGAATCGCAGCGGCGTTTACGTCATGCAAGTGGTGCAGCAGGCGGCACGAACGCAGGCAGCCAAAACCGAGTCCGAAACGGAAGGGGTGTGACGATGACGGAAGCGGTTGGATCGGCGGGTGGGGAGGGGAGGGGTGGTCGGAAGAGATGATGTTGGAGCATAAGTTGCAATGCTTTGCCGGTGGTTGTGGTGTGTTTTCGGCGGTTTGTGGGACGAGAGAGGCGGGGGTGAATGCGAGGCAGGGGGTGTGGGTGTGGTATACAGTAGTGTACAGTGCAGTGCAGTGCAGTCAGTGCAGTGCAGTGCAGTGCAGTGCAGTGGATATGGGGGGAGGGGGTGGTGGTTTGAGGGACGGGTACGTGGGAGGTGTAGTATGAGAGGGTGGTGTGCAGTGGGGCGACGTGTTGGAGCGTGGTTTGCGGTGTGGGGCGCACAGCACAGGGGTGGGGAGTGTCAATCGGATGGAGATGGAGGTGGTGTGTGCGTGATGGGCGGTGGGTTTGATGGAGGGGGGTTGACGGTTGTGTAAGCAGGGGATGGGGCGGTACTGTACAGTAGAGTAGAGGAGTGGTGTTGTTGTTGTTGTTGTTGTGGTGGTGCATCGTCCATTGTAGGACGAGGGTTTGGTTTAGGGAGGGGGGTTAAGCTTATAGTTGGGGGCGGTCGGTTAGGTTGTGGTGTGGGTAGGCGGTGGGTTTGGGGGCAATATGGAATGTGGGAGTTTTGGAGACGTTGAGAGTTTGGTATATGATGGAGGCGGGCAGTTGGGATGTGTGCACGGGCGGCGGGGCAGTTTGTCCGGGCGGTACGGCGTGTGTATGGATGGTTGATCGAGGGGATGTATCTGGATTGGGGAGGGGGGGAGGGGACAGGGCGGCACTGGAGGGTGGTAAGGTGCTCAAGGCGCAGGACGTGACGGGTGAGGGTGATGAGTGGACGGGTTAGATTTTTATGTAACTGTCTGGTGTTTTACAAGTTGCGATAAAATTATTTTTGTTTCGGTGTATAGATGGATGACAAAAAAAGGACAAATATTCCCACACCATGCCACACACAAAACAAAACAAAACAAAACAAAATGAGGAAAACGAGGGAATGGCGCCATCTCGAGACAAGTGGCATCCCCCGATCAAGGGCGGGCACTGTTCCCTGCTGTTGGACTGCACTTGTATCATCAAAGAATTATACACACAGAGTTTACAGTACTGCTATAGTACAGTAACAATAAATATTGACCGCATCCACACACCTTGATCTTTTTTCTTCCCTTTTTTACAACACCGAAATAGTCCCCAATACCCTTTCAACCGATTCAACCGCATCCACCATCTGCATCCGCACCCCCTCCAAACCGTACTGTACTGTACTGTACTGTACCTCCAAATCACACTACGTACTCCCCAACCCAGCCCCCTCCCCCCGATCTCCATTTAACCGACCCCGACCCTCCTCCCCCCTCCACACCCCCTCCACAACCCCCTCCCCAACCCCCCCCCCCACAAAAATGCAAACCCACCACCTCCTCCTCCTCCTCCTCCTCCCCTAACCCTCGCAACCCCACCCCCAAACCCCCTGCACCCCCGCAAACCCCTGCCGTCCCCCCTCCTCTGCGCCGGCCCACCCAACAACAAAACCTGCGTCCACCCCTCCCCGTCAACCACCGCTGCGGCCACCATTCCAAAGCCCTCTGCCACTCCTGGCTCCAATGTCGTCACGGCCGTTGTCAACGCCCCCTGGCCTCCCGCCATCAACCCTGTGCACTACGCAACGGATTTTACTGTCAGCCTGGTCTGCTTTGTGCGGGCCGTCCTACCGGACGCAAGTGTGTCAAGCCTATGGAGATGGGCGAGAAATGTGGAAAGGATCCCTGGTGGGTCTGTCAACCTTGGTTGGAGTGTAGGGATGGCGTGTGTAAACGGCCTATGGGGGGGATGAATGATCGGTGTTCCGTGGAGCATGGCTTTGAGTGTGAGAGGGGGTTGGTTTGTGCGGGACGGGCTGGGGGGAAGAAATGTGTCAAGCCGATGGAGATGGGCGAGAAATGTGGAAAGGATCCGTGGTGGGTGTGTCAACCGTGGTTGGATTGTCGCGATGGCGTGTGTAAACGGCCTATGGGGGAATGAATGATCGGTGCTCGGTGGAGCATGGGTTTGAGTGTGAGAGGGGGTTGGTTTGTGCTGGACGATCTGGAGGGAAAAAGTGTGTCAAGCCGATGAAGATGGGCGAGAAATGTGGAAAGGATCCATGGTGGGTCTGTCAACCGTGGCTGGATTGTCGCGATGGCGTGTGTAAACGGCCTATGGGGGGAATGAATGATCGGTGCTCTGTGGAGCATGGGTTTGAGTGTGAGAGGGGCCTGGTTTGTGCAGGACGATCTGGAGGGAAAAAGTGTGTCAAGCCGATGAAGATGGGGGACAAGTGTGGCAAGGATCCGTGGTGGGTGTGTGAGAGTTGGCTGGAATGTCGGGACGGATACTGTGTGAAGAAGGGACTTGGGAAAGGGGAGCGGTGTGAGAGGGAGAATGGAGGTTGGGGTGGATGTGGGCTGGGTCTGCAATGTGCGGGCAGGCCGGGCGGGAGAAAGTGTGTCATGCCGATGGATGAAGGGGAACAATGTGAGGTGGATCCGTGGTGGGTCTGTCGCAGAGGGCTGACCTGTGTGGATGGGATCTGTGTGGCGCGGGATTGGTAGAGTTGGAGATAGAGTGAATGTAGATTTTACAACGGGACGGTGGCTTGGTTGGATGATGTGTAGGCTACCGTTTTTGTCGTTAGAAAGGCAATGAGATGGGCCGAATGGGCCGATTTGACTAGGAACGCTGCCATACTAAATTAGAATTGGTCGCATGTCAAGGATCACGCGGCTGTTCTGTTACTGTTGCTTACCCAAACTCCACGTGTACATTTGTACAGTATGTGACAGGATCCATGAATGACCACGTAATATACTGTCCAGTGCAGTACTCCCTACTCTGGGCAAAAAGAATGATGGGCATTTTTCTTGGCTGCACTGTATATCACTATCTAAAGTTTACTGTATACTGTATACCGTGTTCAATACGTACAGTACTGTACTGTACATACAGTATGTACATATATTTGAGCATAACAATAGGAGACTGGACGCATTTTCGCGCAAAGCACACTGAGGTATTAAAAAATTCTGCAAGCTCATTTCAGAAAATGACATTCTTTTCCAAATATTAACTTACTTAAACTTTTAATTAAAAAACCCTCTGGGGTCGAGATTTATGTATGGGACAGCATCTGAGATGCCCGTAACCTGGCTAGCGACAGGCCTTACTGATAAGAGTAGGGCACATGAATAACACAGTACAGTACTGTCCTTATAATTAAAGGGTATGCTATTTAATGTCGCACAACGAAAAAAATTTCAAATCGTCTGGCAGTATTGTGATTTTTATCTCCTCTGGCATAAAAATGCTCTAGCTTTTTTTTGTACCATTAAAGCAACAAAGGGGGATAATGTGGGGTACTTCGATGTTTGAAAGATATGGACGGTTGTGGCCCCGGGGTGGTAAGGTTTGGATGTTACACTGGACAACCAGTCTCCTCACAACGCCATTCTGTCACAGAAATGGGGAAAGAATTACGCTTCCTAAAAGACCACCCTTCACGCTAGCCATCAAGCAGGCCGCCAGACCGCATTAGACATGGACAAAGCCGTCCTGCCGTCGTGCATCTCTATCAGTAAAGCACCTAAATTTTCCTCCCGTTGGACATGACGGTTGCCGCTGCGTGCCTTTGCATCAAGCCTCCCCCCACCGAAACTTTCCGTGGGTCTCCGTTGCCCTCACGGCCACGTGCCTTGCCACGTCATATAGCATTGTGCATGCATCCGAGAGATAACCTTAAAGAGAAGATTGGCACGGAAACGAACCTAACGATGTGGGAGGTCGTGGTAGAAGATTGGTATCTTCTCTTCGTCGCATTTCGCTCCCATTCAGGGAGAACATAGGTTGAAGGTCTTCACTCTCCCGTTAGAGGGAGTGTTGGAGGGAGGGAGGGAATTTACAAAGGAGATTGTAAGGACAAAATCGGTCCTTCCCGCAGATTCATGTTACCTCCATCCCGAGATCAATACTTGACCTCTCTTTCTTCAAATTAATCGTCTCATATCTTCTTTATGCAGAAAGAAATCATACGGTCCTTTTCATTCATGAATCAAAATTCACTGTTCAACTACCTTGTCGATTCTATGTTATGGTGGTGGTAAATCTTTACGGGTTGTACAATGTCGCACAGAGGCGTGCGAAGGGTATTCATAAATTATGCCGTAGAAACCATTTGATGTAAATTCAGTCCCGATACTTTAACCAAGCAGATTTTTGTTAATGCCCTGACTGGATTCAAATTCAAAGCCACAATATTGCTTCGTATGTTTTTCTAAAGACCTTTAACGTTTTCGAAGTTATTAACGTATTTAAAGTTCGATAGCAACGTCTTTTGCGCAACACAAATGCCATCATCCGCTCCATTGGCTCACCTGCTTTGTACTTAACATGAAAACCCTCCACCTGTCTCACTATCTCCAAATCGGTTGCAGTCCGCCGTTATCTCAACGGCCTGGGCTTGATGGCCACTAGATTGACTGACTACGAAAAATAATGCAGAAAATTGTAACGAAAACATATTTGGGAGTGATTTCGCCGCTAATATGTGAGGTAGGCAGATTAATTAGAAAGAAAAGAAGAGCCAGAGGTTCCAGAGGTTCCAGAGAACAATAAAGCGGACTTGTATGGCTATTGTTGCTCGCAAAACCTCCGTATTGGGGTAATTTGTTCTGTAAATATCAACCTCGGGCAATTTACATCTGTAAAGGACCTCAAAAAAGTTAGAGCTCTCCGCTCCCTGCCATTACATGAATTGAAGTCCTTGTATAGTGACAACCTAGGTAATCAGGTTCGTTGAACCTATTAGCTCCATGCAGGAAGTGCAAGAGCTGTTTGCCGTACACATCGATTTTTACCACGAAATTGTATACCCGAGCATGCCGTACGAGGGTAAAAGAGCCACACTTAGAATTTTTGAGGTTCAAAAAAATCATTACACCGAGAATTCTCGATATATGTTGGAAGTAAGTTTTTTCTTCAGTAAATATAGTCACCAAACTCTAAAAACGTAAGGGCAGTAGCTGAGAGTACCTTTTGCTCTATTTCCATATTTCGAAACTTTTTAATATAGGTAAAATGGACATTAATGACATCTTACAACCAATACCATTATTATGGTTACACTTTTTTCTTTATTCCTTCAAAATAAGAAAATAATTGATGATCATACTTATTTTTCTTCAATATTTCATCCGCAAAATATGTTTCGGAATTCCATACGAAGATGGTGGTGGTTTGAATGATTTAAAAAATACGACAAATATTTTAATTTCCTGGATAAGACTTTGGCACAAACGGTTTCCTTTTTTTATGTTTTGAACTCGTACAGAGTGTTTGAAAGTTACAACGAAGGTTTTAAGTAACTTTGGCAAGCCCTCAGGTACCATAGACTGTTGCAGAAAACAACTGAAAAGGTGGGACACGAAGGGTGACTGCAGCTCACAATAGAACGGTAGTTCGTGTCGTGATAAAATGCAGTTAATTTTCCCTCAGTTACCTCTTTACTCTCGGGCACTGATGCCCCGGTATAAGTAGTAGCAAAAATCAAGCCTTGCACGGATTGGGAGAAACCCGACCGGACAGTGGTGTGGCAGCTTCAAAAAGTGTGCCCGAAATGAGTCTACCAATAAAATATAACACATAGGCAAAGAATTTGATAGAATATCGTTCAATTGAAACAATTTTTACGTATTTATGCAGAACAATTTGATTTGCTCAATGAGTAAGATATTTACCGCTGCATTTCCTTCCTATTAGGAAAAGTCTAAATTTACGTCGCATTTTCATCTTTATCCTTTTGCATGAAATAATAAATTTCCTGACTCTTTTGAATTAACTATATTCATTATGAAATTGCATTTTACACTTCATATTTTGAAGCCTTAGTCCCTGAAAATTCTCTTAGATTATTTTATTAATTTAGTCTAGTAGAAATTAAAATTGAGAAATTCCGTCTATTTAATCTTCTCGCGAAATATAAATTATTTGATGGGTAAAATCTGATCTTTTTTGGCTATATAACACTCGTTTTACTTTACGTAGCCGTGTCTCCGTAGAACATATTGACAGTTCCCCGTTCTTATTTCAGGTGCTCAGTCGTTTATTAATCTTCTAACTGTACTTAGGGATGTCTACGGAGAAAGGAAAACGTAGTTAATGAAATATACTATAGGTCAAGATTACATGTTCATTAAATTTTCCTCTAGACGAAGTTTTTCGGGGTACTTATAGGGGATTATGGTAACTCTAAGGTCATATCTAGAAACGTTCATACTGACCGACCATGCATGATAGAAAATCTCAGAAAGCCGCAAAAGCCAAAAGTTTACCATGTAAATGTTTGCGATTTTCGAAACTTTAGACGTAAGATATATTGAACAATAATCTATTCGTCACCTTCGAAGGGTAGACCTTGAAAATTGCACACTCCCACTCGTCTTTTTATTCCTGCTGTCCTACTCAGCCGCTTCAATCTTCTCATACACATTCAATTTATTCTAATCAACTCGTATTCCTTACCTTCCACTATTCTAAACTTATTAACTATCGATTATTCAGTACTTATATATTTTAAGAGTAAAGGCAAAAACTTCTTTCAGCATAACATATTAATTGTTAGATGGTACCTAAGGGTACCAATTGGGAATATTATATAATAAAAAAATTAATCAATTCATTCTTTTGTTATTTATCATCGTCAGAAGTCCAAGAAAAAGTATTTCAATACCCGGACACTACCATGTAAGAAGGATTTTAAACTGACCGCCAAGCGCCACTATACTTTCCTCATTGCGCCCCGTCGGCTCTGTGTGCATTAGGGCAGAGATTGTGCAATTCATAACTTCTATCACTAGATGTAGGTACAATCTATGAGATACAGATACTTCGACTTACTCCATACGCTCCCAGATTTAAAATATTACGACAACTTTTCCGCTCCGGAATACTGGTATTCATACTCGCACAATATATACTTGTATATTCTAGGAGGCCACAAGTTGATCTCGAAAACGCATCCTATCACAGAGTGACGCTGTTAGAACTGCCCTGATGGATATTACTTTCTGCTCCATTGTTGCTCTTACACTACTTGTTGGAGCGCCTACCAAAAGATATGCAAGGTTCTGATAGATGAATAAATAAAAATAAAGGCTACTGATGCACTGCTAATCACATAAAGGTCACATTCTTAGGAACCATGAGACAAATCAGAGGGATTTCGAAAATGTCGACTCTTCTACGACCAAATCTCTGGAACTTTGTCCCCAGCGCTTCGGCTATTCTACTTGACTGTCACAATGTGTTGCATAATACTTTAGTTTGCGAAGGAATACCTGTGGAACATCAATGAATGGTATATCTAGGACTCTCTTTCTAATATCTGTGGTGAAAAATGACCGTTGAATCAGGCCATGATATTGACAGAGGCCCTTTTCATGGGCTTCGTACTAGATTATAGCTCGACAAAATACTTCACAAAATTCACTTTTTTGAATTTCACTCTAAACTTCTAAATTTTTATCGATAAATAAACATTTGGATTAATTTGGGAGCCGATATCCTTACAGATGATCAAAAAATTATGTCTTGATATCAGTTCTTGGCAAAAATGGTTCACAATAAAGCACATTGTCTTGGAAGACACTACTATAGAGTTATTGGGATACGTAAAGGAGGACGATTTGATCAGTGAGTAGTAAGTGGGGTTTGGCATTGAGCTGATTTTTTCTCACCTTGGCTGATTTTTATCGCTTTGACTTGGTGGTGTCATTTGGTTTTGTTTCCTCCTTGTAAGTATCCATGGTAGATTCTGCAATAAACGTATGTGATATAATAATGGTGTGGCAAGCGCCAAAGTCCTACCGAAGTAAAGTTGTGAAACCAGGAAGATTTGGATTACCAAGGGGGTCAGGTGGCTACGAGTGAGTATAGAGGGGAGAAAGCCTACCAACTGTGCTCCGTGAATACCTTCAAAGAAATGCTTCTTAGGTCGGAAGCTGAATTTCAACTTCTCAACTATTTGGGTCCGCTCTTGAAGTCTTCTGTCAACTTATTTGCCGTTACGTTGAAAAAGCAGTTTATTAAGCTTATATAGACTTTTCGGCTAACCGCAGATTCTCGAACACCTACAGTAAATACCATAAAATACATACAGGGGAATTTATAGACTGGAATGACTAGAAGGAAGATATTTATTCGACATAAATATCTTGTTTTCTTAATTGTCGCCTCAAGCCATCAGCTAAGAGTGTAATGCGATTTTGGACTTGACCAAAATCGCACTTCGTATCTTCCAGAACTATGGCGTCCTCTGACATCAGTTACTGTCAGTATGCCATGAAGCAATAAGGAAATAAAGAAATTGTCGCACTCAGCCAAGTAAAAACATTCTCGCAAACTCAGATAATGTGTTCATCATTGGACCTCCACCCTGATTGTTTTTTCTGTCAGTACGTTTTAGTACACATTGGTAGTACTACCACACTGAGAAATCAAAAGAGTCAATACTGGTCTTGAGGGCGAGTCATGGTGTACAATAGACTTGTTCCCTTCCGCAGGGAAGGCCCACAGATGGCCGGAAGGCTTGCCGTCTTCGGTCGCCGAGAAGAATCTCTTGTTCCACTGCGGCATGGACTGCTTTTAGTAGTGTCTCTTGCGAAGGGTTTTCTTTGATCAGAATGCACTAAAGTGGAGGAGGCGTGAAGGCAGACAGGAGACCATCAGATTTGGTGGACGACCAAGACATCATCGTACGTTTCAAGATCTGTGATAGGTTCCGGCAAGATTCCAATGTCCAGCCAGTTGGTAGCCGCTCTAGAGGCAAAGGAGGCGCACCCCGCGGTGCTTTTTGCTGATTTGAAGCCCTAGCCAAGGGTGGGGAGAAATGACTTTAAATATGACTCCGTTTAGATTCCACCCGCTAGGAGTTTCAGACGTCGAAGTAAGCTATCCCATCATTCCTCACCTCTTAATATGGTATTCTGAGAAAAAATCGGAGAGGGGAAATTTTAGGTGATATGATATTTGAACCACACGGTCAGCTGGTTCCAATGCTACATGAAGCAGTCTCGGGTTGGCAGACGGGAAATACGGTGGTGTAGTACGCACAGTATTCCTTCGAGGGCTGGCTCGAGCCAATCCAGGAGGCAAGCTGCGTCAGACGTGACAGCGTCCGCAGCATGCCTTTGCATCAACATCATCGGCACCTTTCCATAACTTTCCATGGACCTCACTGCTACGCCCTCCGCGATCTAAGTTATCACCATATAAGCATCGGGGTGCCAGCCCTCTAAGGGAAAATTTTTGGGATATTTTAATGCATAGAAGATGTGGTCGGCTATATCCACGCTGCTTGCGTTATGCGGGCCCGAAGGTGGGAATTAGTACAGGGACGATCCTACTTCTGCCGGAACTCGCGAATCCGGAGTTTATCTGTTAAAAGATATCGCAAGGCTGAGATCCGAAGGACAGACAGGGTAATGTCACATGCAGCACATAGAACATAACTGCGGAAACCATGCCTCGTCCTTTCCTTCAACCCGCTACTCTAATTCTACGACATCATGGAGGTGAAATTTAATAATCCCTCCTCCAGATACTTCCCTGAGAACCAATTCTTGTTGTTGCATCTACTTCCTCTCGTAGATGCCTGGAGGAGACTCCAAACCTCGGAAAAGAATGAAAGAGGGCAAAGGTCGAAGGAAGAAAAGTAGTCTGGACATGAAATTGCCGTGTAGAAGTGTTAACAGCAACAGTGACATAGGCTTCGAGACTCCAAAACGGGTGCGGACTTTCCTCTATTCTTTTGCTGCTGAGCAAGCCAATCACTAGTTCTGAGGAGGCGATGTATACATGAATGTCCTTTCCAAAATCCATTTCGCTGTACGGATGCCGGCCTGTGGAGCTAGCAAGGTAATTCATTAACGCCAGTGTGAATGAGGATTGGAAAATTTACTGTACCCGCTGCCCAAATTTGTTCATGGTATCATACGGTGCCCGGTCCAATTTCGACGACACGCTGCAGCCGAAACTAGGTGCTTGGGTGCTTTTGCTCAAGGGCCCGCTTTTGATTTTCTAGATACAGTAGGTCGACGGTAGTAAAATCTCTCGGTACCGCTTACTGACCCCAATCGCATATTTCGCCTGTCAGGAATGGTATCAAATTTATGTACGGTGATTGGTGATCCACGAAGAGATATGCCTTTCAAGAGCATAGGTCAACTGTTCATGCTCTTTTTGACAAAATCATCAAAGTCGAATATATCTTCAAATTTTGAAGTTCAAAGAGTAAAACACCCAAACATTTCCCCCTTTCATTAGATCTGAAGACGAGTGGAATGTTTATATGCAGTTTCTCTGTTGACCCCTTCAGGGATGGTCTTGCAAAATGAATTAAAATTTAATTCACCACGGCGACATTTACGCCCAGCGACGAATACGTTGAGAAGGCGAAAAGCAACCAGGTATTATTCACATGAACTGGATGTTTAGTGCGAGTATATACTGTTATATGGAAAAACGTTAGCTGGTTTATTTTTTGCTGGCCTCTCATCGACTCTGTGGTAGACTGTTGCAGCAATGACTTGCTTTAAACCTCACTCTATGGGCTTTAGCCAGCATCACCATTACAGTGAACGAACCTCTTCGCCACCCATTTTTTGAAAAGAATGGCCGGCTTTTGAAACCGTCATGCTTGTCGTCTGCTCAGCGATTTGTCAGTCGTGCAATGTGAAATACTGTACCAATATAGCCGTCCTATTCATTTGATCCATTGAGCTGTTTAAAAAATGCAATGGATCTCCACAGTTTACACTAGCTGCTTCTAGTTGCCTGAATGCGGCACTGCATGCTACATTCAAAGACAGCTTTCAGATGAAAGACGTTTGGCAACTACTGTAAATTCCGCGACTGCTCTGCAAGACGAATTCATTGCGTCTGTTATTGATGAACCAGTGCTGTAAACAACCTTAGGTTGTTTTGCAATCGCGAGGCCGGAATGCATAAATACGACTAGTACAGAACAGTACGTGTAGCGACAAGCGATGACGACATGTGCATATTTTCACTGAAGACCAAATTACGGAGGAGCAATGGCATTGTCATTTGAATTGCTGCCCTTTGATTTAGTCATAGGGCAGATTGAGCCACAGATGCCTTTGGCTCAAAGCTGCCGTGATAAAACAGTGAGGGATGTAATTTAAATTTGCGGCAGAGAAGAAGCTTACGTGGTATCACTGCGGGAGGGGTGTGTGGCAAGCGACACGTTATCTTACGTTTGTCTATGGCCTTTTTGAAATACAGTTATGCCATACGGACTGGTATTGTGTACCAGTGCTTCGCAAAAATGTACATATACTGTACAGTACAGTACTCAAAGCAGAATGGACATTATGATTGGCAATCTCGAGTTTCTCCCCACTCATGAGCAATCGGTGTATTCGTTGAACGTCCCACACAGCGTCGTCGCCCTCCCAAGGTCACGCAATGCCCCAGCGGGTGCCACCCTGCCCACCGACGCCCAGAACAGGGCACACTACGCTGACCTCTGCTCCACAATACACGCCAAATTCTTCCCTGTTGGCTTCCATACCCACGGAGGAATAGGAAAGCCAGCCCGAGCACTCGGAAAAATCGCCTCATTCTTCGCTAGCCGACGCGGCACAACCGCTACCGAGGAGTATCAGAAATATGTTACGACTCTGTCGTCCCTTGTTCTGCAACTCTCGGCCAACGCCGTCGCCCGCCGGGCCCGGTCTCTCACATCTCTTGATGCCTATGAGTCCCAGCCCGACTCGACTAGATAGAGTAATTGTACTGTACTGTACTGTACCGCGCTGGACTCTACTGTACTACATTTATACCAAAATAAAAGCGAAATTGTATACGGATATTCCACTCTGCTAGTGAATTGGAAAGTACAATTTAAGAATGTTGACGAATGTGATATATGCAGACACCTCTACTGCCTGGTTACTCGGCAATGAGCTTCATTGACGTCATCCGCTGTGGGATCACGTCATTTGATGTGGATCTTCGAAAGCGCCACACTGGCCGCAGCATCATCGCTTCATTTGCGACTGAATTACAAACACCAGTCGACAGAGCGAACTGGGCTTTTTCTTCAAAATACCCCCAAATGCTTAGATACACCCCTTTCGGTTAATAACCGCCACTGCCTCTAAATTAATAAAGCATCAAAGCTTCCCCCCCAAAAAAGATCCATTTGTCCCTGCTCGTCAGCACTTTCTAGCCATCTACATAACAAGGCATCTTTACTTGACATATTGCTTTTGTAACTCCTGCATGATAATAATAATACTTTACTGTATTAGTATCGGGGGTCCAGTGCAGGAACCGACTATGTTGCTAGCTAAGTGCCAACCGGGTGGTCCAAGTCGGCCACGTGCACAGGTGTGCTGGACACGATAGCGTTCGCCAGAGACAACCAGATCGTGTACCTAATGGGTCGGTAAATTCTCATTCTCATGGCTCCAACAGATGTATGCAATTTTTCCGCGATGCGCAGGACGAGGTCATCTCTGAAGCGGATAGTAGCGGGGGAAGGCGAACCCAGAGAATCAGGGAATCGAAAGCCAGCAGTTGGAAATCGAACTTGGGGGCTTGTGTGGGGTTATCAGAATGCGTGGGGAGTCGACGCGACGGTTTGCGTTCCACGTCAGTGACCTTGCTGCGCTGTGCAATTGACGCAGCACCTCCCACTTCACGGTTAGCTCTTGATCGTACGTCGGCCTTGAACGGTGATACGACGGTGACGTCGCAGGCGATGGGGCACTTCGCAGTGCCATCGAGAGCTGGCGGTGGCCGGACGAGGATGTCAGCGGGTCTTACCTCGGTGCCAGGTACCAGGAGCGGGACCTCAGACTGGCAGTCCAGACCGGCTGCACGGGCGATACGGCCGGCAATGACGTTGCGTAGCGAGTCATTCCGGTGTTTGCAGCCGAAACCCGAGGGACACAGGTCCACTGCGTGGTCTCCTAGCCTGTCCATGGGTCGTTTGCAATGCTCACAGGTCGGAAGGAGCGAGTCATCGTAGACGGACAGTCCAAGGTAACGAGGTACCATGGTCTTCCAGTGTACTGCCGACACTTCCGTGTCGGTGGTGGGATGGGCGAGGAGGAATGCGGCTCCAGGGCCTTTGCGGAATGCAAGGCCCCGTATCCGGTTCCTCACTGCGGCGACGGTGTGATTGTTTGGATTTGGGCAACGAACCCACACGTCGTCGTTCCAGTGTGCCTTGGCCAGCGCCTTCTGCTGCACACCCTTTAGGTATGTTTGCACGTGTGCGTGCTCTGCAGAGAGGGGAAGCGGGTCGAAGGAACCCAGGTCAACGGAGTAGGGACTGCCGGGTATGCGGAGGACAAACTCGCGCATGGGAGCGTCAGCTTGGCTGAGAAGAACGGCTTGTCTTGGCGGCAGCGAGAGCCAGTGAGGACGTTGGAGCGTGGTCCGATGTGTGCCCCGGACCTGACACGGGCAGGTGCTGCATCGATGAGACTTGCGGCAGCGGCAACGTGGAGGAATGGTTCGATGAGTGAGAAGCCGAGACCAACAAGTCGGAAGGGCAGTGTGGCCTGCGACCATGCTTCGTCCGACAGCGTGATAGCATGAAGCTCCGTAAAGGACGTCCGTTAAAGGTAGTCAAAAGCTTCGGCAGCGGTACGGGCGTGTGTCGGATCAGCAAGTTTGAAAACATGGTCTACTAGACATGCCGATGCGCATACGCGATGCATGTGATAGCGTGCGCGAGGGTCGGCGACCTTGTGGAACAGCTGGAGAGTGCGGCGGCAACTTTCAATTTTTGCATGGAGGAACGAGTCTGTGAACTCCCGGTTGCCGAGCGGCGCCCCCAGAAGTTCGAACCCGTCCGAGGAGCACTCCTGGAGGCGGAGAAAGACTTCGCGCTGTGGTCGTCGCACAGTCGGCCAGAAGATGCGAGTATTGTCCGTGTTAACGTGCAGCCCGCAGGCAGGTCCCTCTTCCCAAAGGATCCGAAGGGCACGCCGCAGGCCGGACAGGGATCCCATGAGATGCAATCGTCAGCATACCACTGGTTCAGGATGATACCTGTTTCCTCGGTGATCCGCCGAATGAGTGCCTGGATCGTGAGGGAGAACAAGAGCATGCTGGCCGGGTCTCCTTGCTGAGGGGGAACGTTTGGGTGTTTTACTCATGGAAGATATATCCGATCTATCCAATGGTTTTCCAGACAACCACAATCGACTCAAAAAGAGTATACCGACACAGTAATGGGGAAGGAACTACGCTCCTAAAATGCTACCTTCAGGCCAGCCATCAAGCAGGCTGCATTGGACATGACGGCTGCTGCAGCGTGCCTTTGCATCAAAACCCCTCGAACCTTTCCGTACGTCTCAAGTGCCCTCACAGCCACGTTCCTTGCCACGTCATTTAACACTGCACATGCATCCGGGTGCCAGCCTCCAAGAGTGGAGATTGGCACAGGCACGAGCCTACCTCTGGTGGAGGTCGCGATAAAGGATTGATATCTTCTCTGCTTTGCATTTCGCGCCGCATTCAGAGAGGACATCGGGTTGAAGGCCCTCACTCTTCTGTTGGAGGGAGCGAGGGGATTCACGAAGGTAACATCAAAAAAGTCAGTCCCTCCGCTGCTTCCCATTGCCTGGATGTCTGGTCTCGTGCGGTGGAGACCATGGCGTGGCTCTACAACAGGATGACGAGCAGCTCTTGCCAGGTCTTTCGCGAGAAGGGTTACTTGGCGATCTTTTAGGTTGATCCGTTGGGCTCCATGCAAGCAGTGCATCAGATGATCGCCATGTACATCGAGTGTGTCCGGGCAATTCCTTCTCGGGCATGGCGTGCCAGGGTGAAAAAGTGGGACTTGACAGTAGTATTGAAGCCACACCGAGAATTCTCGAGGGTCAATGCTTGTCTGTAGTCCGGGGCATGGGGGACAATACACCCATTCCTTGGCTCCCGGGAGGGCCATAGACGCGCGAAACGCCTACCTCCGCGAATCCCCAAGAGGAATTCGTTCTTGCACTGCTGAGTGCCTTGAGCACTGACGATGGTTGTATGGTCACGATTTGGAACGATCAACTGAGGTTGTGTCTGCGCGTACACCATGTTCACGAACCGGGCCAGGCCTGGGGCAAGTGACGGGAGCCGAGCTAGCATGGACTGCCGTCGACGCGTTTGAACGCATTTTGCGTGTCAATGAGGACTGCGGCGGTGTCGATGCGGCGAGAGAAACGTCGAAGCAGCATGCGCGTGTCGTGGATAATTGCGTCCATCCCGGCGCTGATCCCATTTGCCGTTTGGAACGGCGCGAGGAAGGCACGAGAGTCGTCGATTGTACCGAGATACGTTGGAATGGGGAAAGAGGGAGGCTCATTTCCTATCATGGATATGTTTGCTACGGTAAACTCGAGTGAATTTTAAAGCTGCAATGTAGTTGCAAAGATAAATTCACAGGTGTGGGGAACTACTGTAAAACCCCCCATGAGAAAGGGGAAAGGTTGGGTGTTTTACTTTGGAAGATATATCCGATCTATCCTATAGTTTTCCGGACAACCACAATCGACTCAAAACAGGTACGCAGACACACCAATGGGGAAATAAAGTAGGTCCACTAAGCAGACACAGGCATACCGTTATATGTTACTTGCTCCCATTACGGTACTTTCTCTCAGTAAAGAAGAAAATCGATTTGGTTCTTTAATATTTGAAAAGTGCTGTTCTGCTATTCCCCTGTGTATGCCAGACCTGTTCAGGATAATGGGTAATGCACAGGTGTGCCTGAATGGCTGGCTCAAAGCCTGTCAGCAGGCATTGGACATCACTGCTGCTGCAGTTAGCATTTTTAGGGAGCGTAGTTCCTTCCCCATTACTGTTTCGGTATACCTTTTTGAGTCGATTGCGGTTGTCTGGAAAACCATAGGATAGATCGGATATATCTTCCAAGAGTAAAACACCCAAACCTTTCCCCCTGCTGCTGCCGCATGCCTCTGGGTTAAAACCGCTCGAACCGTCCCATATGTCTCCATTGCCTTAACAGCCACGTTTCGCACCACGTCGGTTAGCACTGCGTAGGCGTCTGGGTGCCAGCCCCCGAGGGTGGATATAGGGATAGGCTGTAAAGGGGTAAGTGGTTTAAATTGGAATTTGTAATGCTGAAAGGTATCATCATGCTGAGATCCGAAGAAAGTCCGAGATAGTATCATGTACAGTAACTGAGACGAAACAGCGGCAGCTATGCTGTAGCAACATAAAGATTCCAACCCGAACTTCCTTCGCGGTGATGAATTCCTTAGATCATCCAGGATACCGATAAGTACACTAGATCATCACTACATAGGCCATGCAAGATGCAATCCCGGATACGGACAGTTACGCATCAAATGAGGATAGCCAGCAGCCCAGCAAGTCCTGGTACTAACCTTTCAGCCAGTCTTCCAGCTTAACAAACAGCCTGTGTGAAGAATAAGATAGCAATTATCTGATTATATACCGTAAAGCCAAAGTAGAAAGCCACTGGGTTGGGATGAAGTTACGGACCTTTGCAACGTGGACCAACCTCTATAAGAACTCGACTTGACTCTTCAATTTTTTTCACTTTCCGTTTGATATTTCTGCCGCATCTATCTTAATAAATGCTCAACAGGTAGTGCTGTAATGCCTCCTGCTTATCCATTTACAACTTCATTAATCCGGCGAGAATTTATCCGACGTCATTGCCTTGTGCAGTGATAAGGGTAAATCGTCGGGAGAAGAGATACTGAGAACCAACCACCCCAAGAAGGAAGTGTTGCAAGCGACAAAAGTGCTACCGTGGCATAGTTGAACGAACAAAAAGGAGTGGATAAGGAAGAAAGTTGAGAGGCCTACAAGCAAGTATAGAAGGGGCACGGTCTACCACTGATGCTCTGCAATCAGCGTAGGAAATGTTTGTTGGGTCTGAAGTTGAAACTCAACTGACTACTACTCGGGACTTGACTTGGAGTTGTCTGCCAACTTGCTTGACCTCCACAAGAGGAAGCAATTTACTCAGCTCATATAGACTTTTGGATACCCCTAAAATCTCAAACAAACGTACTAATAACCATAAAATTCATTCATGGGAATCGTGTGAACCAGAGAGACTACTAGAAAATATTTCCTCAAGGTAAATATCTAGGTGCCATACCCATGACAGCCACCCATCGGTTAGGGGTTGGAATTAATGTGGCCATTATATAGACCTTTCAGAGTCACTCGTAGAATCACCCAGAATCTGGAACTGTACTGACATCTATTATGACAGCGTGTCCTAAAAAAATCAACCGATGAATTTGCCACACCCATCCAAATTAAAAATATCTTACAAATTTAGAAACTGTAAAAATATCTTCCAAATTCCGATACTGTATCCAAATTTGGCCCTCTAGATTTTTTTCTTGAGCTAATTTTACGCACATCACACAGTACGGAAAAGAGGCTAGTCTGTTCTCAGAGCAGGTACCCACCACAGCATATTACCACAAGTTACCAGCATGGAAGACTATTTTTAACTTTCCGTGACTACAACAGACCCATTTTCACGCCACGACGCCTGCCCATTGACTTCCTCGTGTTTTTGTAAATATGTACTATTAAAGTTATGGTTTGCGTATTAGAGTTGTGTGTCCCCTTTAAACAGTGAGAGGTGCAGAGTTCTAGGTACATAAAGAAAGTGGACAAAAGGCTTGATGACTGGACGAAGGATAAGTGAAATGAGGAGGAATAGAGCCACAAAAATTCCGCTGGAGATACGTTTAAGCCAGAAACTGTATTATTATTTTCTTTACGCGCAGAAATTTCCTCCGATGCACTTCTCTGTTCACTTCCTTTTCCGCTGTTTCTCCTCCACTTTATTATTCTTTTAGGCGACGAAATATACATTTCTTTACACTCTTTTTCTTTTTTTCTCATATCTCTTTATATTAGAATAACAATTTCTTTTGACAGTAATTTTTAGTCTTCTCCGTTTATTTGATCTTTTTTTGCCGCTAGATGACTTTTCCCATAATCAGTATTTCTACACTTGATTTTTGCATTTAATCACCCCTCTAAAGTCAGCTTCACTAGTTCTCACTACAAAACCTATTTCCGCATACTTTTTTGATTCAGCGGACCTGATAACTGGAAGCTTTTGACGCTTTCTAAACCCGCCAGGCGCCGGCTAGAATTTATCCACATCCGTGTAGCAACAAAAACTAGAAAATTCAGTCCCTTCCCTTGGTAGCCATCATGCGTGGACTATTTCCTTCTCGCCCCGTTTACAAAGCCTTTACCACTCGTCCATCAAACGCTTCCCTTTATTCCCTTCGGGCTCAACCGATTCATAAGAGTAACTCCATCGTCAAACTAGGAAACATCGGATGGTACTCGTTGCTCCTCACCTGGTGGAGGTCGAAGCAGAGGAAGCAGTGGATGATGATTCAGAAGAATAGGATGGTAAGGAAAGGGAGTGCTTCGAGGATTTTGGTTGCCCCAGAGATGGTCTATGGAATAAAAGAGGGGAAGACCGAGGGCAATTCCAATATAGAAGAAGATCAGGCCGCCGGCAAGCCTGGAAAGGAAGCAGAGTAGAATGAGGAGTCCGCGAAAGAAGATAGGGATGTCAATCCGGGTCATTTAGGGGGTAAGGAATGAATTTTTTGGAGCCGTTAATATTGACCATGGAACCGTTTAGAGCGGCGTTAGGTGAACTGTATTCGTAGGAAGTGATATGCAATCACAGCCCATCTACAGGTCTGTGTGAAGACTATATGGGCCCTTATGATGTCTTAAGGGAAGTTCTAGTTTCTGATTTATATTTATATAATAAATATTTTGAGGAGTACATGTAGTGCAATGAACTTTGGTGTACTTTGCCTTGCGCTGAGTTGGAACGCGAATTTTCGCTATGTCCAAGCTGACATTCAGCTTTCCGACTGGTCTGTGTAATTGTTACTGTATTTTGTACACTTCGTAGTGTAATACAGTGTAGAAACTCTTTTATGGCTACGAATTAGCTCATAGTCACACATTTTAATTTAGCCAGGATAGATATGGTGTTGTGAGAATATTTCACCTCGCTGATACTTGTATATATGCGAGCTCACCCGAGCTCACTCACTGGGGTTTGTAAAGTAACCGAGTTCGGTCTGCAGTTTGCACATTTCGGGTGAAGTCTTTTCAATCAGGAATTCCCACTGTCCATCTTTCCTGAAACCGTTACCGGTTCGGTCCCTTTTTATCCTTAAATTCCTATACGTGTTCGCCCATGCCCCATTACAAGGTTTCGACCTTTCCTTTTCACATTTTACCGTTCTTTTCTACCTCTGTAGGGGAATTGCGATTCCCTACAGGTAAGGTGCACTCGCGCAGTTGCACATCAACACCGTTAGGTGTTATTTTCTATACCTCCACGGGTGGATCGCAACTCCTGTAGGGAAGGTGTCCTTCGAGTGGCACGCTGTTTCACATTGTAAGGTGTTCTCATCAAACTAATACGAGTATAAACCGAGCGCCTGTTTAGGCCAGTGAGGAGTTTCTACTTCCCATCGACAGAAGCAGTGTCTACAGGAAGACCTTCTTCGAAAAAGATTACGCAGGAGTAGCCTTCCAAGGCTTGTCAAGTCGTTATCGACAAGTCCAGGTGGACCATTTTGGGGCCACTGGCCTTACAACCCTGCGTCACCACCTCACTTTTGTGCGTCAACGCAGCTCCATTTTGGTTTAACAAGCCTCTACTAATTTTTTGCACTGTGACCTGCTGAGCTACTAAAGCCGCAAGCTCTTTGAAGGGAAATGAGGAGTCGGACACCTCGTGGTGTAGTTCTTATCCCTGATCTGGGGTTTTCGTTCTTCTGCTCTTTCGCCCTTTTGGGTTGTTTTCTTAGTCCTTTGGGACAGTGGCACCACAGTAGATTCATCTAATTTCTTTCAAGTATCTTTTACCGAACTCTCCGCGTGCACATGAAGCCTTTCCCTACTTTTTCTGGTGATTGTTGTAGTTTCATCGAGACATTAGTTTGGAAAAAGACTGTATACGCTGATTATATTGCTTTCTTCATGAAAAAAAAGACAAGTCGGGAGTCCACTACAGAAAGAATTGTTCAATTAGTTCCATAGCCTTTCAGCGAGGTGGTAGATCCAGGTACTTTAGAGTTGGTTACTAGAACATTCACTGATCTTGGGTTCCACGCCTCTCCATTGTTCCTTCATTTCTACTGATGCACATTAGTCGCTCGCAACAGCTCCCACCTCATGTACTTGGCGGGTCTCCTTTTCGCTTGAAGCCATTTTTACCCTATCAGATACCCTGTACAGCAAAGAATGATCTCTTTTAGATAAAAAAGCTGCTTATTATGTATGCACGAACCTTTCAGAAAGAATTTGCTAGGAAATGAACCATGGACGATCAACTTTGACGGGAACCATGCAGCGCTAGGTTACAGTAATGTTCTATGAAAAGCAGCCTCTTCATTCTATTCTTGGGAAAGGGGCGGGGATAATGTCGACCACGGTATCGACGAGATCGGTAGAGAGAGAGTTTAATTTGTAAAATATGTATATTTGCCGATGAAATGTGTGGAAAAGGGGTAATTTTGCCGCGCTCTCACCTGAATATATGTCTCACAGGACTGTTGTTGAGAGCAATAAATCTATGAGAGAGTTTTGAAGGTATTGAATTAAGTTCAGAATTCAGGTTTTTTTTGGCAAAAAGAGCTTTTCTGAGAGTTATGGGACATTTGTGTAACGATGGTGCCCCCAAAATCCCCTACAGTACACTTTCAATATCCCGCCAGTAACTGTTACCAAGATTCACACTGTACGAAGACATCAGGGCAACTTGGGCACTGCACCCAGACACCGGTGTAAAACACAAGACCCATACCACCCCGTGCCGAGCCAATCACATGACGTCATTGTGGCGATCTCGCGTGGTTCTCAAAACTTCTCCCACTTCACCAATCAGCAATTACTTTTATGCCTTCTTGCCAATTGGACCAATGCAACTTTGCCATGTTGTTTACTGCTGTCAACGTCCCTGATAGTTTCTACATGGATCCTCAAAACTTTTTAGTTTCGTGCCTTTAGGGCCGTTCCTCTAGAACAACTTTGAATTTAGCATCGTCTGCCTACAATTTACCCTTGTTGTCGTTGAGTACTTTTTCTATATAAACCCTGGTCTGAACTCCGGCCTGTTTACCGGAAGCATCAACCAACAGTTCAACCATCGATTACCTCTTGTGCGCCCAAACCCCCACAATTTGGGAGGCCTACAGTATGAATTTACGCTCAAGGCATGACTTAAGAATTATAATTCGAATAACAGAGTATTTTTAGCAGCAGACAAATGTAGATTTAGTTGTAGTACCACAGCCCAAAAGGTTTTAATTGTTTAAGATTGAGGCTCAGCGCTTTAAGCTTCATTCACATCATCACTACATGGAACATAGGAAAAATATTGAAATCAGGACAAGTGAATTAGTATGCATGGCAATCAAATAAGACACTAGCAGAGCAAAGTTCTCAACATGGAGAATGAATTATTAATTAATATCCTTTTTCGGTTTGGAGTGTCATTCAGACCGGTTTGGAAACCAATTTAAGCGTAGAGCTTGGGTGATAGTACCACAAACTCCTCCACCTTACGCCCCGAGAGATGAAGAATTCGAAGGAAGAGTTTTTGAATCACACTTAGGCACAATAAAAACCGATAAACAGTCTTTTCACTTACAAGGAACGAGCATCAACAGCCAAAAGTGCCCAAAAATAAGTATAGATCTTAATATTTGTTCTAGCTTCCGACGTGTTACTAGCTAAAAAACACCTTGTTACCGTATTTGCACCTTTGAACCTGGTTATTCGGAGCTTTTATGATTTTAAAGAAAGTTCTAAAAAGAATCAGAGATTTTCCATCGCCTTTATAAACCGAAGATGTGGAATGTAGACATAATTAGGTACTGATTGGAGACCAACGTCATCTTCCTACCAAACCATTAAATTTGGCATAAGTAGACTGAAATTTAACACCTGAGCGGCTATCATATTCTGTTTGGTGGATTTAGCAATATTGCACGCTGTCGCTACCATGGACACAGAATGAATTGGAGATTGACAAAAGCGAACAATCAGTCTAGAAAATGAAATAAAAAGAAAGGAAATAAGCTCAGTACTGGAATACGGTTCTTTAAAAATAGATATATTTTAACAATATATTTTTACATAGTTAACCGTTCGCATTTGTCGTTTTTCTTTCAATCAAATCGAAATTGAATGTAAAGATCAACTGTAAGGCTGGACATGTTTTTTGGAAATAGGTATAGATAAGATAGAGGACGTCATACGTCACTGTTTTTCTTCTTTTCAATCCAAATATGGTGGATTTATTATTTGAACTGGCACAGGATATTATGTGGGGTAATTGGACAGCGGATGTCACACATGTTTACTTAAAGTTTCCTGAATTTCCATCAAATTATGTGGAAACAAATAGGCAAGCCCCTATAGTTTATGTTCAACAACTAGCAATGCTCCCAGCTACTCCAGGTTCTTTACTGATTTGATACTGTCTTTGAAGTATAGTACTATATAATATACAAGAATCATATTAAAGATATTACCGTCAATACTTTTGGATGATCTGAGCACTGTGCAACCTTCTTGTCGAAGGAATCGAGAAATAAAGGAAGATATAGAACGAAAATTCGAAATTGAAGACAAATTCTGCTACTTCCTGAGTCTACTGGCTTCTTCTACCAGATTTAGAACTCTTTGTTTACCATCGATTAGACCTAACACTTTAGAAATCTGATGCTCTTATTTTATGACGCAAATTTTAAAATGTTAGGATCGATTGTACGAAATACGTAGCTTGCACGGTTTCATAATTTTCAGCTTGTTCGCGTGTTATAAGTTACATAATTAGTACAGGTCAAATAGGGAATTTCAGGCAAAAGAGAACGCTTACCCATAGGGTCAATGATAGAAATTTAGCATGTTACTGATCATAGAATAAAAATCGAAGTGCAGTATGGCTACGGCTAGGCGAAATCGCCGAAATTTTCTGGTACTCGAAATCCTGTCTTTGCAAGTAATGCCAATTTACGGTCACAAATACGATTTGTGTTATTTGTTGCAAAAAAATTACTTAAAAAAGTTGCTTCTAAAATAATCAAAATTTCAATTCAAAGAGTTTCAAAAGATCAAAAAAACCCACAGAAGTCCTGATAAAGCAATTATATTTTCGAGGAATTTTGGAAAATTACTCGGAGAATTCTTCAAATGTAAAACATGCTCAGAAAACTTATTGTTAATTCGATTTTATATCTGATAGTTCACATACTTATGAAAAGTCTATAATTGTATAAATCGCTGCTTCAAGAGAAAGATTTTTGTATAGAATAACTTCGGACATCGGTGAAAAAAATTCTGTTCGCAAACATAACAATATTGCCGATGTTTTTACCAAAGTGATATTCCAAGCCGTTTTCAAAGAGCGCTATCGCGACCAGAGGTATTAAAGTAATACAGTAGAAGTGTAGAGTCAGTTGGAAATTGAAAATTGGTGGTTGAATTCGCCTTATATCCCGTCATTTATCCAAACTCTATTATTTCGGCGTTTTTCACAATGAAATTGTCAAAATGACAATAGAAGCACGCACGAATGGATGATAAATTCTTCTACCGAGGAAAAAAATTACACGCGTTGAGAAAAATTGGTAAGAATGGTTGGTTTAATACGACTGGAGAAGACTAGAAGTCTCATGAACTTACATAAAAAGCAATTTTCAGGATTCACAATTTAAAATAAAGTAAGTTTTCATTTGATAAAAGTTGTAACCTGGAGCATTCAGGTAGCAAGAGTCGTTTGAAGTGAAGACCAAAGTGGCGTTTCGTTGAAGTTTAATAAACTTTAAACTAGAGAAATTGATCAATTTCTCGATCTTAATTGTTTTTACCGGAACTTTAAGCATCTTTTCGAGCCATATGACAGTCAAATAGTTATAATAAGTTGAGGATCACCGCAATTACTCTTCTCACTATAACTGTACTAACTATTAAAACTCTAACTACATTTAGCTCTCCTAAATATAGCCGTACAAAAGCTTCCCATTCTTCCACTTCTACTCTGTGTAGCCCGTTATATGGAACCAGTACGGATTCACGCTAACAAAGTTCTAGATAATTCTTTATTTGCCCTTCTACCTCCCTCAACTCATCCGCACACTCTAAAAAGTGAGGACCAAACTTTCGCATATACAGGCGGAAAATACATTTCTCTAACAAAATAATCCTGCGTTCAGACATTTCCAGCGCTGTTTTCAGATATTTTTCAAAAAATGACAATAATGCGGTCACAATGCACAGAACCAACTCTCAGTGGACTGCAGTAGTTCTTTTTATCAACTAAATCTGCAAACGATGACAATGTAGCGCCGTCCAATAAAACTTCATCAAGCGCATAAAGGGAATGGAGAAGAAAATGGCGGAGGAAAGCATCTTTGAGTCAAACTGAGAAAGAAATAATTCATTGACAGTAATAAAATCTTCTGGCAGGAAGAAGAGGAAAATAAGTAATAAGATGGAACAAGCCTCTGATATTCGTCATTTTATAAAGTGTGGTAAGTCTTTAGGTAGAAGAATTGAGCACGTTTTTTTGAAGATACATCTCTTGGTCAGGCTTCTTTCCTGGCAAGTAGGATGTCGACTGCGTCGGGACTGCATGAGGGATGGAATGGAGTAGTACGACTGCGAGGGCGAATCATGGAAGAGCAGCGGAAATATATTGCAAATTACTTCGATTTATGCAAGTTATTCTTGACAAAATAATGTGAAATTCTGAAAAAAAATAAATAGTAGCTTAAAAACTGGAAAATTATTTGATTGCTTTACCTTTCCATCTCAAGCCGGACATAAAAAAATTGGAATTCTCTTCAGGACCTGGAACAGATTAAAATTGAGTTTTTTATATGTTGTTAAATATTAGTTCAAATATGTTCGTATACGTTTGTACTTACATATTTCAGGATGAATCTCAAAAACTTTTGACAAGATATATTACGATTTCGAAAAGTAAGACATGTATTGGACATATTACTGATCATATTGATATTTCTCAATGGTTCGATTAATACTATGGGTGCATAATCTGCTCGAAGACATAAACGGAAAAATGGTGCGGTTAAATATGAATTAAACGCCAGTGACGAAAAGTATGAAAGATAGTGGTTATTTACAGTACGTTTCAGAGGTAATAATGGCCTCAAAGAAGACACAGAAGTCTCAAATATGTTCATTGGATGGATTAAGTCTATCTTGATAATGTTTTTAGATTAGACCGTTGATGAGGGTACTTTGAGTATTATATAAAAATATTTTCATTATCCAATATAGTAGTAAGACAGAAGTAATTTTTAGTCATTAGATGAGTAATTTTTGTAACTCGAATTAGTTCACTTTGCTGCGTTATTGAGTATAATAAATTTAAGGTTTACGCTAAGTAAGGGCAAACAGATCAGCTAATGCATCAGTTAACTATTCTGCAATTTAAAGAGATTTTCATTAGGAAATTGATCACTTAAACTTTTCCTCTTTTATCCCTGGCTTTTTACGCACATATTGCAGAGAGAAACTCATTTTATACCATCTGAGCCCTATTAACTTAATCAATTCGCATTGTAAGGTGTGTTGAATTTGTGGACATAGTTTTTGTATTTTTAGGGTTGACGTGGCAAATGCAAAAGCCTCGGCTCTAGTATTTGCAACGTCTGAAATTTGGCAAGTAATTAATAAATGTCTGTTTGTGGTCCTGTCGTGTCAAATGTTTTTTCAGAAATGCTCCTATATATATGTAGATTATTACTGATAATTAATTTGGAAATATTTATGTCACGTCTATCTTCAACTTTTAGAATTTCTGCAGTGAATTTATATTTGATAATTTTGTCCTTAAAAATGAAGAAGGGCTGGATCGGAATATTATGCCGATAGGATTTTTTCTATGTTTGGATATTCTCACTTCTCTGTTACCTCCAATTCTGTGGCAGTGTGGTGATACTGCTTTATTTTATTACACTCAAATAGGTTTCCTGGACTTTAAAAATTTCTTCGATAGCTGTCTACTTAAGAAAGCCTTTAGTTGGGATGATTGATAAAAACAGACTAAATATGGGTTTAGAAAAGAGTAGAGGGCCAGTCACAAACAGGACCAATATTTCGACCAGCTAAATCAGTTTTTTACGAAAACAGTGTTCACCTTTTTTTACTTTTAAGTCGCTCTTTGTGTATAAAAATGGTGCTCGACCCTTTTATCGAAATACTGAAGGAGGTGGTAATCTGGCATTAAATTACCGATGAATGCTGCAAAGCTTTCCATCAACTTTCAACCAATCGTTTCCCGGACTTTCAACAAACTAGTTGATAAAAATTCTATTTGCTGAAGCAATCTATAAAACTCATGAGGAACATAAATCTGCTGAATATTTCAAATAAGTGGCGATAGAAAACTATTTTACATGTTTCTGCGGACTAAAGAATTTGTAACAGTTTTAGCGCATGGTCTGTTTTAATACGTAAGAAATAATGAGACTGGTAGTAGGGGTACCCGGTGGATGCAACGGTAATAATGAAAAGAGGGATAATTTCTAAGTTCATGAAGGGTACATTTTGAAGAGCTATAGATACTTAATTCTTACGCATATGAGAAATACTAGTTAAATACGCTATTGAAACCATAAGTTGTACACATGAATGGGATCGTTGTTCAAGGGAACGATAAAAGCCATTGAGAATCTTTGTACTATAAGCTGTGAGAAAATTAGTAATCTTCATAACTGAGTGCTGCCTTTTTGCAGATTTGTGAGTTTTAATTGTAATCAGAAAGAATTATTTTAGTCAAATAAGCGTGATTGGTAACAGATAAAGTTTCGTTGCAATTTTAAAGAAGTTCTAACCTTTGTAAATAAACAATGCTACTTATCACTTTATTGCTTACAACAGTGCTTAGGGATTAGTATAGTTTTCTCTAAGAGTGCAATTTAAAATGCTTGGGGATCTAGATAACTAGAAGAAAATACTCCAAGCATTACTGATGAGTTTGTCGGACAAAGTACACTTTAGCCCCTGGCTGTGCTATTCTGGGCTCTTCCGGGATTAAAAGGGTAAGGACGGAGCATTGTAAGGATTTTGGACAAAAATGGACTCATTACTGAAAGGAGGGAATAGATACCTTGAGGTCAGGAGATTGTGAAGATTGACTGTTCGAGGGTTTGAATTCCTCATATTTGGTTTCCGGTAAACAAATATGACGCTTATGAAATTTTCCTAAATTTAAAAACTGGATAGTGAGCCGACCAATCTTTTAAAACTGCAAAAAGCGAGGAAATCGCCCCGTTAATTGCTGTCTGGAACTACTAAGAGCGGTTTTGTGAGAAATTTGGAATAAGAAATGGTTATATACATATCCTTAAATATTTTCAAAAACATCATATCCTTTAGATACTGAAATCTAGTGTCTATTCGACGAGTGTCATCAATTGATTACGTATCTAATCAGTTGATGGCATTTTCTACGAACAAAAAAAATAATTTTAAAATATTCTTTTAACGCCTTTTCTTCGCTTTCCGTTTTACTTCACGTTTCTGCTACCTGCGCAAGGTTGCCGTTCAGAACTTTCGCACTTTCACTGCCTCGAGAAACCAATTTACTCCTGCGCAAGATGGGTTGTGGCGGATGCGCCTGAGTTTATTTGTGGTGTTCTACGGCAGCTGAAAATCAAAAAAATCAGATGCACCTTACATCATTTTTTAAAAATTTTTAACAGTTAGGTCGTTTATTTCTTGTTCCCTTGAGCATCACCTGGGCATTGTTTTCGTCTGTGCTAAGTAGTTACAGTTGATAGTATCAATGTCAGCAGGATCTAAGCCAGTTGTCCACGCTATACGGTGACTTTAAGAGGAGCATGGTGAATCGGCGGAGTATGCACTGTTAACCGATGGCCTTCAAAATGGTTTTAACTTGGTCAGCCGCAGTGCGATTTTGACGGAGGTCGAACAGAGATTCTCAGAGCTTTTCACTTGGATCTATTACACGTACGCGGTAAACCAGGGTCATCTATAGTGTGGGGATGATATGCTACGGAGCGTGGTTGGCGTGCAGCACGGGGATCCGCTGGGTCCACTTTAATTCTCCCTTGTGCTGCAAGAAGTGAAGATGCAAGAAGTGACGCGGGAACTCAAAATCCCCCTGGAAAATGTGGGCAACATCACAGGCGGGCCTTCCCTACTCTACATCTGTGGTACTTGACGATGGGTATATACTGTAGTTGGCACCCATGAAGCCATTCGAACGGCACTACAGTTCCTCCCCTCCCCGGAGGTGCGCAGTTTGGGTGAAGACCTCCGCATCGATAAGTGTGCCCGCTGGTGGCCTACCATCCCGACCCTAACAGGTCAGCAGTCCCTCCCATATGAGCTTCGGCAAAACTATGGCGACGGGACAAAAGTGCTCCGCACTCCCATCGCGTCGGACCTAATCATGGAGCGCGAGTTCACAACGCACGTCACTTCCTTACAGCCTCTCCTCAAATCCCTCTTAACCTCGGAGGATACTCATGTAGCTCTCCATCTACTGCGGACCTGCTTTGGTGTATGTCGGATCAACTAACTCTTACATGCAGTCCTCTCTAATTCGACTCTCAAGGGAGCTGCTGAATTCGACACTGCTGTTGAAGACAGGCTGCGGCGGATGGTGGGCGGGGTTCTGGACGCTGACAATTTTCAGGAATTACAACTTCCTACTGCGCCCTTTGAGCCCCGCAAGCCAACATTTGGCATCGGGCTCCGCTCCGCTAAGCTGAATGCGGCGGCTGCCTTCCTTTCCTTCGTGTCCCTCACATGTGCCCTGTGCTCTACCCTTCTCCCTGTGCTACGGGATAGTGATCTCAAATCTTACATATTCGCAGTTCGGGCTCATGACGAGTGGAAGAGCAAGTGGCACCCGAGGAGAAGGTTGTCCAGTTCACGGCTATAGACTCAAGGCAGCTGTTTGGGCAAGTCGCTTCCGGAGTTCAGTAAAAGGCCTTTGACGCCATGCCAAAGGGGATGAGAGGACAGCGGCATTCGGAGCCTCGTTGTCAATGGATGGTTGCAAGGACTGGCATTCATGCCAACCGGCTCTAGGTATGGGCACCTACATCTCGGACCGCATTTATAAGACGTGGTTGCAGTTTCAGGGCACCACTGCTTCCTCCCGCTTCAAAATGCCACTAGGGAAAATGCCTATGGCACGACTCGCAAGAACGGTTGTTGTCGCAGACCTCTCCCAAGCCACCCGGCACCCTGTCCTCGAGCCTCCGGCGTCGGTGAGAGCAATTCCGTATAGCGCTTGGTAGCAAGACTTCTTTTGAGCGTCGAAGGCATCCGCAGCGGGGACTGGCGTTGCGGACGATAGAAAGGCTAACACACAGAGATGCGTAAAAGTAACTGCAGTATTGTTTTTTTGGAGAAAATTGTCCAAATACCCATGTCATCAAATGATTACATCAATGTAATCAATTGATGACATTGGCCTTGTCAAATAGACACTAGGTATAAATGTATCGATGACCTCTTCAAAAGTGCTGTTAAGAGCTCTGCTGGGCTTCTAATTTTCTCTACAGTTTACTTTTACCATATTCGGCCATTTTGGTGCACTTGAGACAACAAGGTGTAGTAAAATTAATAACTTATCTCTATTCTGCCAATTTTTTGCCAGTCAAAAGCTGCATTGGTCACTTATACAGAATGGATCAATTCACGTTCTATATGTTGCCAGTAGGTGTCACATGAACCAGATAAAATTCTTAAAAGGGCTCTATGAAACATGGGCGGTATTTTTGTTTAAAATACTCGCATGTGATATTTTAGATAGAATTCACCATTCATAGTTAGCTATTTAGAGTTCTTTTTAGACCATTTTCTTGAGAAATCGGTCAAAGTAGTCTTGTAGCAGCAAAATGTCTTCTGGATCTGCCCGTTTGTTCCTAATTTTTCACAAGTTGGGCTCACCTCTCTCGAAAATATACCCTTCGCAGATGTATTAAAGTGCACTGAATATAGCAAATTTATCGAAATATATTCAGCTCTTCCTGGACTTAAAAGCTTCAACACTTGGTAAAACCTGTCAATGACGGAATAATACTAGAATAAATAGAGAAATGTGAAAATTAATGGGAAACTTCGTAATTAAAGCAGTACGTAACAATCAACACAAATCATACCTGAGCTGATAAAATGTCGGCCCCTATTATTTGACTTTAAATGAATAAAGTAGAGGTATATTTCATGAGTCATGATATTCGCAATTGTGTTATTTTAATTTTGCTCATTTTCTCGAGATTTTTTTCCCATCCAAGAAACGTTGTAATTGTTCAAAAAATTAAATTTGTAACCAATCCCATTTTATTTAACATTTACAAATAGAAAAAATAACATCGACTTATTATATTATATGTTATATTTATACTTTGCATATAAAAGAGCACCTGAAGTTTTTGAAGAGCACAAATTCCCAGCAGTTAAATGTTTTCTGTAAATTACCGTAGCTATAGTATCAGATTTCTGTTACAATTCTCAAACCAGTAATTGCCCGATTTTCCGAAAATGTTTAGACGATACTAAAGGAAGGCTAGGTAGTATTGTATGGAAAAAAAGTATAATCAAACGTTTGCAATATTTTTAACTTGAAATAGTAGCCACATGGGCTAAGAGTACGTGGGGATAGGTTTTTCCATTTATTATATCAAAGATTCAAGGATGAAAACAGGAAGCTATGTAGAGACATAGAAAAATTCTAAAGTGGTAGTATCTTCGAGTAAATATACATCTGTCATTAATACATGTTTGAAGCGCGAGCATAGACTCAAAAATCTTCCCCGTTTCATTCCCCGGATATATAAACTGTTTTAATACCAAACATTCGAGGGAGGTTTCCAATAAAATCGGTAGGCTATCAAATTGTGATACGAGGGGCACAGTTTTGCACTTTATTTCACAGAAATTAGTGATATTATATATCCCAGGGCCATGTGTTACCCAGTTTATTGCACCGCACTAGACAGTATGCGACACTCCTAAAAAAATACATGGGAATATATCAAAGATTCTATATATCAGGCCTCGGAAAACGCCAAATATGGAAGTAAAAAGGTAGAGTATCTTCAGCTTGTCTTCAATATAAACTTTTATGCTCACTTGACCTCCCAGATCATAATTATTACAAACAAAATGTTTTCATTTTGCGTTTTGAACGATTAGAGACACTTGGTCCCTTTCGGAATCAATAATTTCCTTAAAATGCAGCAATTTTGTGGAGTAGATCTGTACTGCATTGATTACTATCAATAGCTCTATCATTCGCGACGAAAATATTCTTTTGAAACTTTAACGATTCTAGTAGAAGAGGTAGGCAAGGTAAGTGTAATACGACAGTAATGGTGTGCAAAAATAGGAGAAAAAGAACGGAAGATTGACAAGGAAATAGGTAGATACCAGGTAAATGTGTCCTGCCTTTTTGTGCCACTGGAAAATAATTATCTCACTAATTTGAGCCTGCATCTTAAAATACTGTCCTTGAGCTACAAATTTGCAAATTTGTTTCTCCGGGGATCCCGCGAAGTCTTCTAAGAGCGCCTTTTTCAGCCTTAATGTGAGTTAGAGAGAGAAAAATTGATGCATTAATGAGTACCATTCGGATGAAGATTTATTCGGCGATGTAATGGCTGTTGATGTTCATTGCAAGACTGTAAATAAGCATACCACTCAATTACGTTTTCCTACTAACTAATGTTCCAGGAGAGAATAGGTTTTGCCACTTTTTCCCCCCAGTATGTCAGAATTTCTCCGTTTGGTATGAAATATTGAGATTTCAGAAAGGGGTAATTGAATAAGCTGACATTCTCTTAGAAACATAAAAGTTGAAAGAAATTTGAACAATAATCGTGGGTTAAAAAACATTAAATGAAATTTTACTATGACTATTTGATGACTTTGGCGATCAGTTTATTTAAACCAGAGCAAAATCGTGTTCTCGTACATTTTAGAACAAAATAGAGAGTTATGGAATAGGGGTTTACACTTCGGGCCGAAATCGAGACAATTAAATTTAACACCCTAAGCAGCATACTTTATGGAAAGTTAATGTTTTCTGAATAAAATCCACATAGGCAACATATTATTATGTTAAGTTTTTGGAACACAAAAAAGACAATCATAACTGTACATTTTATACTGTATTTGGCTTTACTATACCTCATAAATTTTCCGAGGACGAACGCATTTTATGGTTATCCATAATCAGCAAAATTCTTTTTGAAGAACGCTAATAAAAATAAAATCAGCTGAATAATGTACCTTTGTTACCTCCCAAGATCATCACCTATTTCTGCCCTGCTCAAATCCATCCCCCTCTATTTAGTATCCTTAGTTCATTTAATATATTTTCGGCTCCAAATTTATGTCACAAAGATGTGAGAAATCGTGATATATTAGCAATTCTCCGAGCTCCATGTTTCACCATAAAACAGAGGAAACTTCTCTAACCAAAGTTCTGTGCTCATCATTATCTTTCTTTCTTGACATTCACTCGTAAAGATAATTGCTCATTTCTCTTCTTGATCCGTCCATATAATTTCAACAAAAGCGAACTAGAAAAGTATTATAAACATGACTTTTCATAGTTAAGGTTAAGGACTTGAATTATACTATCAATAAACATAATTCGCTGAGAAAATTAGTATGGCACATTTTGATGTATTATATTATATAAATAGTCAACAAAAAAGACTTAATAATTTTAAATAAGATCTTAATAAAAAAAAAGGAAGAGAAAAAGCTAAAATCATTCACGGGAATATTTATTACATCATTACAAACTGGACAGTTTCTATTGGGATTAACCTGAGCACGTTTTACAAAAACTATTGTTGTACAATTACGTTTTACTCAACTGAATATTACATCTTTAAAAATTTTGACCCCACCCACTGCCCTTCACACCGTTTCCCTTCAAGCACTGGGGTATGAATTACCATCGCTCCCCAACTTACGACTCAAAGAAGATATGAATGTGTCTTTCAAATTATACTGAGTTTCTGTCTAAATGATACATTTGATCTATTTTATTGATCAAATTTGTCATCTCCACATCGAAAATTTTTCTGCGCGATGCATGCGCAGAAGTATTCAACCAAAACTCATATTGGCGTTCTATAATTCTTTCTGGAATGGAAACCTGACCTTGCCATTCTTCTATAGAAACGTGCTCAGTAGCAGTAAATTTTCCTTAGGAATGATTTCTTCTGCCGAGACACATCTCTATAGAATAATAAGCCGCCTCAAAAATCAGTTCCAAGAATTGTATAACATTTCTGGAGTAGTCTAGAATGTGCTGAAAAAGTTTTGCAATTCTGTGAATGGTGATTTTGTCCAGTCTCGATGCAAGTTTAGATTCAGCTGCCGAGATTCCATGAAATTCAATACTGAACCGAACAACTGCTCGAATGTTCTTTATATTTCGACATCTAAACTTCTTTAATACTATTTTAGATCAATTTCGGATCATTACCATAACTTGTGTTCAATAATGTACATTAAAGGCCAAAAATATTTTCATTAAACAAATTACCGATATTTTTCTACGTGCTTAAGGTATCTTCAAACATATCACTTACAATGAGCTGCTGAATTCTAACGGACGCACTAATGGCAACATTTGAACACAAAAAACAGTAAGTTGCTGATTGATTCATGCTGCAAAGAGTATTATCTTTACGTTGAGTATCTCCTATTTCATAGACCTTTTACTCTTAAATTTGAACATTAATCAAGTTCATCATGGTTACTAAATTCACCGAAAAACAACGAATGCACACTCCGAAGAAATGGTAGTACAAATTTGAACGAAAGGCACAAAAAACTCCTATAGGGATAAAAAAAATCTCCCAAATGATCTTTTATTTTCGTGCTAAAGGTATTTTAATATCTGCAACGTGGTAGATCCAAAAAGTAACGATAAAAGTTGACATATTGATATTATTTATTGGATGCAGGGAGACCTGAGTATATTCATGACTATTTTCACCTTCTTCTACATCTTTGATCTTTAGCAGTGTCTTTTGGTGCCTTGAAAAGCTCATATCTATACTTTATCTAGAATTCAAATTATTTTTTGAATCCATATCCCTTTTCTTTAAATTGTATCTATCTTTGGAAAAATCGTGGAGGGAAACTAGCTCCACCAGTTTGTTCTAATTTATAAAGAACATGTGATATTGCTAAATAGGTTGCGACTTATCCGTATATATTGATGGAAATCTCCATATTTTGTCTATCTAAATCGGTTCCATTAATGCTTTTGCACATTTATTTTGAAATAATCAGCAACATTAAAATGCAAGATATCTACCGTATCAACCAAACTGCTACTGTAAAAATTTCTGAGAGAGGAGCTTTTCAATAGAACAAAATCGAAATCTCAGGATGATTCTAGAGGTAAAGTATGTGACAAATTCTGAAATCCATCACAATAAGGCATCAACTTGTGGACTGAATGTGGCTTATTCCAATTCTTCAACATACCTGTTGACCTCGATGAAACATTCTACTTCAATATTTCATTTGAATTTCTAACATTTTAGTGATAAAACGCATGAAATCTATGCTTACTTCTTTGGCCCTAATGAACAGAATATGGGTTTCGTTTATTCCCTTATGCAGTCATCTCATTGGTTTTTTTACACCCACAACAAAATTTCGAGCCATTGAATCCTTTTTCTTTACAGAACTGGGTTATTAAAAAACATAACTAATTTGTTTCACCCCAAAATCTCGTTGGTACAGAGCAATAGTTTTGTTTTGTTTAATCTTCCAAGCATCAAATTGGATAACAATACCAGTAGAAAGTTACACATATGTTCAGGATCGAAAACTTTGATCTGATAGATACACTCTAAAGAAAGAAAAAAACACCATACTCACCATACATATGTATATACTAGCTATTTAAAGCTCAAAATCCTTCTTTTCGCACCAGCAAAACAAAAATACTGAATCTCAGTCTCAAGTCTGTAAAATTATCTTCCGGTGCTTGTCCGATCACCTACACTACATTCATAATTTATTTTAACCTTCTTCATTGGGTAAACTATGTGTTCACACTCTATCAGATTGATCTTCAAAACTGAATCATGCCCTGCTCTCAAAAATGCGTTCCATTTCAGAAATAAATGCACATTGTAAATGAGAGCGGATCAGCTCAATATATAACCAATCTTTTGCTGTCAGTGTTATCAGCGACCTCCTTATAAATTCTCAAAAAGGAACACATCTTGCTCCTACTATCCTTCAATTTCTTCTTTCCCTCGCCAAAAGGCTCACTTGCAACCAAGTAACCCCGTTTCTCGAAAAAAATTCTCCTCTTAGCACCAAAGACATGAACTGTCCACTCTACGTCCATTCGATGCCATGCCCGACGCCACGGTCACAGCTCCATCTGGTCCTAAGGCACTGGAATTTCACTTTAACGTAACCCGTGAGTCTTCGTTCTTTGATGGGAATGCAAATATGCTTCATTCTTCTAAAATTTTCAAAGACAACTATTCCAATGGGCCTTTCCCTTGTATTCCAAACATTCGACCTTCGTATCATCCAGATGATTATGTGCATTCGAGCGTACAGGAACTGCTTTTATTTGATGCTATTTGAAATTGGGTAAGGGTCGCTCTTTACGCGCCTTTACGGTGGGGTATGAACAGGTAGTAAACTGGATTTAAGATGAATTATGCAGTTTATCTGCGGAGAGAGGGAGGTATGGAGTTTTTCGAGGGAGTATTAATGTTTAGATTGATTTCGATACTGTATTTTTTGGTATAGGTTGCAATGACCTATTTGAACATTGTGAGAGGCTGGAAATAGATAAGTACTAAGCCACGAGTTTTAAGGAGTTTTCTAAAGATCTAAAACTAAATATGACTAGGAGACGGCGTCCTTTTATGCTGAATGGAATGTGGTAGAGACGAGTTTTGATGAGATTTAGAGTATGGCGTTGTTGAATAGCAAGAAGGAAGTGGTAGCTCTGTTAAATTTGTAAGGAGGTTTAGTGAAAGGAGTTTTTAGAATGTTATGGTGAAAATGGGAGGTAATTGTCATAGGTGGAGTGGGGGTTAGGAACTGGACATGAATTTGAAAAAGATAAATTTTAACGTTTGAAATTCCCCTTTCTATAAATTGTGTGAAGATAAGGATTTAGGGATTATTATTTGCATTAGTAGACATTTTATTTAGATAATTGGTGGAATTTGTTGTCCTCAACCACATTTGAATTCGATTCTGGAGACGAATGTGTTAATAGAGGGTCATTTTTATTGCATTACATACTATTTGCTGTTTGAACGTCATAAAGTGCCTCAAAATAGCAGTAGGTAATGTATTTTTTACGGATGCAACTCATTTGAAGTTAAAATGCAGCTATCTTTGGTAAAAAAATACGCAAATGTGAGAACACAGTTTGCTTTTCGTGAATTTATTTGATGATAAATAAGCCCTTAATATTTTAAATGAAAACTTTTTCGGTTAAATCTGAAGCTTCGGAAGACTTAATATGTTTCATTCGAGATATTTCTGGCGTTCGAAATCAGCAGCTCTTACTCAATGGCGGAAAACTTCTAGTGATAGCCCTCTACAGATAAATGTTTTGAATATGTTGAAAGTAGAAATTGTGATGTATTCTCAATTAAGTAACTAGAGCCAAACCCAACTTTTTCCATAACTTCTATTCTGAAAGAATAATGTACTATCTTCTAGACTATTTTGATTTTTAAAAAACTTTTCTAATTTTAAAATCGCTTCTGATATAAATTTCAAGCACTTCAGACTGCTAACATGGTACTGAAAGAAATGAATAACATAACAATCCTTTTTAAATCTATGATCACTGTGCAAAAACTTTCAACATGTCAAGACAGGATATAGAAACGTACTTAAACTCTCAATTAAACGAAAATAGTTGCAAAATTTATTGAGAAGACCTAGAAGGAGGAACTATTAATTAAAGAACTACCGAAATAGTAAGAAAAGTTTCTCAACAAATTCTTTCTGGTACTAACGCGAATTATATTAAGGCAACGATTTAATATTAGAATAAACACAACCTTTTGATGACCGCAATATATCCGCACGCAAGCGCGGGACTACATCTACAATCAGGGTCAATAAAGCAACATACAAGCCAGTATATCTCAAGGCCAAGATGGGAAGGGAAAACAGCCTCTCTCGTTATCAGTCCTCGATATCTACATGGCAGTTAGTGTCAAGCACTTGAGATGACTTGGCATTAAGTTTGCACTCAAAAAATTGCGGTGTTCAGTATTTCATCTGAATAAGGATGCGTCAAAATCAGCATGTGTCCATCCTTACTACTATCGGACGTCAATTAAACTAGTCATTTATATTATAACACCAAGTTGGTTTCAGAATTTTATCGATAACTATACAATAGAGAGTCAGAAGCAAATAGCTGAGCATAAGAGCAACAGAAAATTTAAAAAATGTTGTATTCTAGTTATTAATTCAAAAGAGAGATTTTGAAAGCCTCTTGATTACCCAAGAATGTATAAGAAATGCCGATAAGACCAATTTCACCATCAATTTAGATAACGGCAGGACTCTGAGACCAAAACAAGTGACACGAAATATTATAATTTAATCTCTGGAAGATATAGTACGAACTAAAATGATGGTAATATTACCTGGTGGAAGAATTGCTCGTATGGAACATCCCCTTATGACATTCCAAGATTCTAAGAGCGGCTACCCAGTTCCCAGTTTATCTGAAAACACACCGAGCTTACTGGCATATAAATGACCCTAAATGCTGGATAAACATCAAACAGGTTCTAAATTGGCAAAAAGATGTTATATTAGGACCTTACACAATGCGGAAATAAAGCTTTATATTTCAATAGTCGCTTTGGGCAAAAAATTGCCCCACATTTACTATCTGCATATTATCATATCAATATCAATACTGAGCTAATTCTTCTTATGGAGCATGCTACCGACTTGAATTATGTATGTTATTTGTATGCAATACAAAAAAAAGTAAGAAATCATACGTCAAGTTGTTATGGGAAGTAAACATTTGATCCTATAAGGGAAGGGAATAAGCTCCATGTAGCCAAGTTACCGAGCCCCAGAGAGTCTTGTTTCTGAAATTTGCCGTTGGTGTTTCTCATGGACGGGAATTCCCGGAGTGATGAGAATAACATTTCCACCACAGGGAAAGAGATTTTAACACAGAAATTGCTCCAAATAATAACGGAGTGTGGGAAGATAAGCATATTTTACCTTCTCATCAAACTATGGCTAATCAATATTGGAACAATTCTGACGGGGGGCGCCTTTCAGCGAGTAATGAGATATATTAAATTTTAACAGTCATTGTATGACATTCAATTGCAATTTTTCTTATTGACTTAAGCGTCATTTTTCCTTTTACACCCGTACTAATGACATTAATGTGTTTAATATATGTTTCATAAGTAATTGTAACTTCAGTCTGAGAACAAGCACGGAAAATAATGAGCCGCACACTAATTTCAGTATATGCACATGTTGTTCACTTCCATATTAGGAATCTCAGCTTGCAAGTTTTCGCCTGGTCTATTATTGTTCGAGTCATCACACTGAAATCTATCTGCATATGAAATTGTCTCGTCAGCTGCGAATCTGTCAGATGGATTCAAATGTAAGATAAAAACAGCGGAATTTGCGACTATATTTATGATCATACTATACCTGAGACTCACCATCTTCTTGCATGAAATCCTCTTACCTCCAGGTAGTAAGTAAATATCAAATGGAGAAAAATCTTTACACAAGATTTTTTTGGCTTCTAGGACTCGACGAAAATGCTTTCTTGAATGTGTCAGCAGCATAGAAATAGAAAGTCTACACAGCCTCTTTTTCTCAAATATATAATTTAACCGAAAATAATTGGATTTAGATCTGTACATGAATGCACCAGGAGGTATATTTTCAGATATTGGAACACACGTCGAAGACAAATTTTTGTTTTCTATACCTCGATCTAACCACTTTTCAGAGCCCTCACTGTTGTTTCAATCTACTTTTTCCATTCTAAGAAAAATTTGGAAATATTTAAACTATTAAAACAGAACAAATTTGAACTTCTATACATAATTACCCAGGCAACCTTCCTTTTTCGCTTAATTCAGACCTATTGAATCTGGTATGTAGGAGCTCACCTTGTACTACGTTTCTTAGTTGTGAGTAATGTCGATCCGAGAAGGTCAGTCGTATTTTAATTTACTACCAATCTCCGAATATTCGCAATCATTCTCCAAATTTGGAACATTAATGGGAGACGGGGGGGATTTTGGTTCCATTGTCTTCATGCACATTTCAGTACAAGTTTTGTCTTCTGGTTCGTGGAAGCCGTCGTAGTTGGGGAAGTTTAGGTTTAGATCAACTAAATTTCTTTTCCCAGAAATTATTTACCCAACCCTTCTTCCAGCTCTGAAGATGTAATCCTGTGTTTGCTCGAACGTTCATTGTCTACAGGTGACTACTAAAAATTCAAATCATGCCTCAAATGGGAATTTAGTTTTGCCAAAATGTGCTTCTGAAGCTTAGTTGAATCTATTTGGACCTGAATCAGTTGCATAGGAAGTAGAGAAAAGAAAGGGTGTTTAAGAAATGGCGATGAAAAGAAAAGGATACAAATGACGATTTACTTGATCTTTATAGAAAAAAGTGGTACTTTCAAATTTTGTACAAGCAGAATAACTGAATGAAATTGATTACACAATTATGATTCTATGTTTTGTAATCATTTCACGGCTATCAGTTCGATTCACATATAAATTTCAACAAAAAGCAAATTACGTGTCCCAAGGCTTTGAAATATCAAAAGAATAATACAAAAGTGATAACTATTTGTTACAGCCTGGCTCACGGAACCACCACCACCAGATTTTGGATCTTTTAGCTTCAGTAGTATATTTACTAATTTTTCCTTTCTACTCTAACCAGATAATCTAATAACATGTAATTTGGTTCTAAACTGTCTTCAATCTACCCAAATTTTCGTGCAGTGCAGTAGAATGGAAAGTGTTTCAAGAACATGTGTAAATATAGGAAAGTTTTACTGAAAATATTGAAGTGGCTCAGATAAGATTAATTAATGAGTCAGATCAGGCGACATGTTGAGGGGGCCAATTTTTGATGATTTGTTACAAGTAAGGGGCTATTTTTTTTTTGGAGTAATCTGTCATTAAAACTGCAAATCTAAGTTATCTTTTCTCTTAATTGATATAATTAAGAATAAAATGACGTTAAATTCATATACAGAGGTCCCGTACGCATTTAGAAAGAATCTTTTTTATCTTCACCAGGAACATATCTTTGAAATAGATTGTACCATTTTTGTTTGCCTAAATAGCTGATGCTGTTAAATAATACCTCTCACGTAATAGATTTGAACGCGTTAAAGAATGTAGTAGGCATGAGAATGAAGGCTGAAAATTATCCCATGCACGGAAAAAGATAGAATGGGATTGAAAAAGAGGAACATATCTACCGGAAAATCTGCGAAATTACGTAACATAAAACGTTTGAAGGCCACGTAACTCACAACAATTGGGCCTCTGTTGCAGGTGACTGAGTATATGGTACGAAAAACGCGACCTTTAATCTCTGAATACACGTTAAGGGACGTAAAGAGCAGGCTGCGAAAGAAGCAATTGGCTAGAATACAAATATATATTCGATCCTCTTTTATTTTCATCGCACTGCTGCATTTAGCTCTGCTGATATTATCGAACTTCGCGTAATTTTTAAAACTCGAAGGTTTAAACTGCACGTCTTACGCACTTTATCAGAGTCTGACCGGGCTACAATTATGTAAGGAGTAGGAGACATGCACTTATGCGAGCATTAGTGCCATTATAATCCAACGTATGTTTTGCCCATACCATTAAAATTAAATCCAGAACATTTCTTCTACGGCTTTCGATGCATAATGTCACTGAGGGATCGAAATTTTAACCTGATACACTGTTCTACCAAGTATCCGAAAAACCACAGTCAAATAATGCATAGGCTGTACAAACTAGTACATCATAGCATATGCACAGAATACTGTTAATGATTTATAAATATTTTGTCATAGAATACCACAAATTTGTTACTTTTGATGCGCAAGATATATCTGTTCTAAATAATGAGCTTGGCACATAAAAATAATTATTCAAAAATATTTTGACAAGGGAGGCCTTTTTTCGGATCTTCTGGTCTTTGGCTTTGAATTGTTCGCTGTTGGGATTTCGTGCAGTAATATTTAAATAAATAAGGTTTACTCGTCCTTATACCATGAGTTTAGAGATAACTATCGTGAAGTTATTGCTCGAAAAAGCGGTTGGTTTTTGACATAATTGGGTAGATAATTTAATTTCTAAGCTGTATCCAGATTCACAGTATCTCTACTTAATACGTGTAACCAGAAGAAGCATTGAAGCATAGCTACATACACATGTTATTAGTTGTAATATAAACATTTTAAGTAATTCAGAATTTTTTTCATATTAAAACTAAATTATACCCTTCATTTAGTCTGGCAGTCCATATGAGAGCAAAAAAATGGATCAAAAGGGTGATAAAGACTCTATATCTTTAAATGTAGGTATCAAATTTGATCCGCTTGCAGTTGCATCTGCGCATACTTAGAAAAAAGGTTTTATTTCAACTGCACGGTATATCTCGAGCAATTACGTACTCGTACAGAAATACTGAAACTCATTTTATCTAACAACTCGTTCCAAAGATTTGAAAAATTATTTCTGACCGTCTTTCTTTTAAAAATAAATGGATTCAGAAGAAAAGGGATCGAAAAGAGCAATACATGAATTTATAGAGACCAGTTTAATCAATAGAACAAGTACTCAGAATAGTTCTGGGTGTGTGTATATGTCACATGAAAAAGCTTTCATTCATGGTATGCACAAAACAAAGGTTGCACTCTGAGTAAGAAATTCATATTACTGATGAGTCCAATATAAAACTTACGATAATGAGGAAAATACAATAACTTAGGGAGAAGGAGAACTTTTTGACAATATATGATCCCTCTGAAGATCTTTATGTAAACATTTTTCATTATCTACTCAATCCATAGTTCTTACTTTTTATGAGTAATCAATAATCCACGTGATGACAAGGAACTGAGAAAACCAAAAATCTCAGTTCACTAAAACAATGGAAATGAACTTGATTCTATCCGCACATACCAATATTTTCACTTTCCTATTGAATTTTACATTCTTTTCTTCTCATTCAAAATAGCGAAAATATATGCCAGTAAGCTGTAAATCAAAACTGTACTCCATAATTATGGAAACATCCGGCTGATTATGATACTATACTCCAAAAAGAAGTGCAAAAAGTACCGATATGTGCTCCTCCCCCCCCGTATTTTTCAAAGAATGGTTGAAATGTTAATTTCAGACCAACACATCATCTATTGATTTAGTGCTTAATGTCACTTTATACGTTCATATCCACTTTCTACTTTTGATACTCAGCACAGAGCAACGAGTCACAAAACATAGAGCCATCTCACGTTGAAAAACACAAAATACCGCCGCGTTTTCCTACCAGTGGCAAATTTATGTCGAGCTAGGATACTTTGAAGCCGAAACCCACACTCCGTCGCCTCATGATAATCAAACCTAAGCCCAACTATTCCTCTAAAAAAAGCCAGGTTTACACCGAAAACATTATGAGATCCAGTCCAAATTTCAAACTATTTTGCTTTTAAAATACATAATAGCAATTTATGTCTAAATAATGGTGTCTTTTAAAAAAGTTTTTTTTTAATTTCAGCCTTTAGCAGAAAGTTAAAGTATTCGGTAAGGTCAATAATCTCATAACAGACATTGTACGTTAAATTAATTTTTTGGCGAAACATTTAGAGGTCTTAATTGCTGTAGTTGACTATAGTTTTGTCAGTCACATCGCAACCAATTCCATGAATTTTCTGATAATACCTCCGCTGTCCATTCCTGAATAATTAACTATGGTGCTGTAATCAATTTCTTTAATATTTTTACAAACAATTGCATCAATAATGTTTAAAAGTCGCCAATATGTAAACATTGAAGCTCAAAATTATGAATATTTTGATTTTTTCTGTAGCGTCATATAGTGCGAACTGATTTTTGCCCTTAAAGAGATCAAAAAATTGAGAGCTAAAAATATTCTTTCAATGCAAACAATTTCTCGATATTATTGCTTAGAACAAAATATCATTTCTTCAAGCTTGATAGATGGGCGAAGATTTGGAATAGAATTGAATTGTTTCTCCCCAGCGCATCAAAGTGAACCAAAAAATAAGAACTTTCCCTGAATGCGTAATGCCTAGAGTTTTTCAAAACATGTTACTGATGTTAAAGACTTTGAGTTTTTTGATGGATCCGGAAATGTAATAAGGTAAAAAGGTACACATAAAAATTACGTATGCCCATAGAAATCTGTAAAGTTCCTGTGAAAATTAAAGTAATGAGCAGGTCCCCAAGGAGAGAACCATAAAAATTATTTGGCAAGAAATACCTTCGAAGGACTTTTAAAGGCTATAGGTGACATTTCTATGCTATATATACAGTATGAAGGCCTTCAGCTGCCGCAGAGCTCAGAATATATTCAATGTCCTACTTTTTCGATGAGCAAAATGGCCAAATTAACTTATATATGATAATAACTGTGGTAAATAGCCGTTGAAAAGTAAGTTATTTGTCGATTTGTTGAGAATTTGAACAATAAAATTATTAGAATTATAGATACCAGGGAATATAATTTGTGATCAGAAACATTAAAACGCAAGTTTTAGAGACATGTTCATCAAATTACTTCTGGAATGTATTGATTTCAAAAATTAAGCTACAGAGTATTTTTATCTTTTATTTTTACATAGATGATTGCTAGTATTTTTACTCTTAAAGTAAGCAAAAGTATGTACAAAGCTGAAAACCTTCTTTTCCTGCCACTGTAATTCTTCTTCCTCTTTTTTTTGTAAGGTATCCAAGTAAAACTAATAGTTGAGAACGGTTGCTGGGGCAAATATAAGTCTTGAGCAGAACAGTGATTTAATCAATCGCATCTTCTCATTGAAGCCGCGAGGAATCCAAGGAACCCAGAGCTCCAACTATGGGCGTCAACCATGAGGATCTGGGATGATCTTGACTATCCTGTCCCGCAAGAGCCACGCATCCCGAATTAACAAGTGTCAACACCAGTCTTGAGTCCGGGGCGTGGGGTGCAGCACACCCATTACTTGGCGCCCGGAAGGGCTATAGAGGCGCAGAATGCCTGACGTCTTTGATTATCGGAGGTAATGGTTTCCTGCACTGCTGCATGGATTGCGTCTGTTACCTTCTTCAGCGATGGTGTGTTACCTGAGCAAAAGGCACTAAATTTTAGTATCTTTTACTGCGGACAGGAAAGTCACCAATTCCGGTGGTCATCTAAAGCGTCGTTTTAGGTACCAAGGCTCCTGATAGGGTCGGGCGGAATTACTTTGCACAAATTTTCACTTTATTATAATTTGCGAACTCGTTGTGTACCTTTAAAATAGAAAAGTCTAAACCGAGACCCAAAGATTGCAAGATGTCTATTTTTTCAGGTATTTATTGCGGAGAAGCCTGTGAATACAGATACGATTAGAGAGGAAATGTTTGTCAGTTTTGACGGAAGACAGTTTGTGCGCAAACTTGTTTATGTCGTTCGGAGTTGACACACGGGGTGACAGACGGCAGCCCCATCGAGGCTGAGTTTGCCGGGATAGATGAAAGATAAGGAGTCTACTTCTGAGGATGAAGATGATGTGATCGAGTTGGCTTTTGAAAACCAAGCGTCACCTTTCATAGGGCTCTAGAAATACCCTCTGCTAAATTTATTTTTCTTTTCTATTGTTCATATTCAGTCATTAAATATAGTGTCATCAAATGCAGACTTAAGCTGTATGTGGATGAATATATGATAATATTTTACAGTTGCTCTTGCCCATATCAAATGCAAATATTCTAGTGCACTAGTCAGTAATTAATGTATGAGTCTTCGTCATTATCATCCATTTTCATCACATTTACACTTCAGCATTTTCTTCTTTTCTACAGAAAGCCCAGCACGTCCATCTTAGTGTTAGTATTTAAATGTGCTTTTTTCCTCAGCTTATCTTGTCGGTTTGATCTCCATTTTGTGGGTGTTCATCAGTTTCCAAAGTAGATGCGTGTTCGAGACCGATCCTTTGGTCATTCCATCACCGTAGTTCTGCGATCCAGGAATCCAAGCTAAATAACGTAAGCCTCCTTTTAAGTGGCTTTCTCTCATGGCGTGAATATAGATTTGTAGTCGCTTTTACAGGGTAGTACTGTTCTTTGCAATTATATTGAAAACTTTTCTTGAGTCCACGTATCCATCAATTTCAATTTATCTGCCTAGAAATTATTCCATGATATGTTTAGCCCCATATGCATTATTAAATCCATACAGTATTGTGTATACTTCTGCTGCCATAATTGAGCATTTTACTCGTCTACACTTTGAATTTCCATAGTTTATTGTGTTCGCATCGTTTTTGTTGTCCACCATTAGTCGTACGAATCCGAGTTGTGACCTGTGATTATCCTTGTTTGCAAATGATTTGTATGTGAAAAGTTCTAACAGTGCAGGTTCCATATCTATCTTAATAAACTTCAATCCAGGGTCCGAGGTGTCCATACATATCTCCAATATTTTCCTCAACTTCTTGTAATCCGCAGTTTCTGGATTTGGGGATGACTTAGCTAAACTCTGTACAAAGGCACTCAAAACATGGCCGATACGATCTGGTAGTCTCTAGCGAACGCTATCGTGTCCCGTAAATCTGTGCTTATAGTCGACGTGGACTACCCGATTAGCACCAATCTAGCAACATAATCTGTTCCTGCACTGAACTCCCGATACTAATGCAGTAAAGTTTTAATATTTTAATATTTTTTTCAGAGTTGGCATAGTAGGTCGCATCTATAGGGTATTCAACAGAAAAAATATGAAAAGCGCCAGAAAATGGTCATCATGAGTGCTCAGGACATCCAGCAGGGCGACTTGGACAGTTTTTTTGCTGTTCTCCCTTAAAATCCAACCATCTATCCAGGAATTAGCCGAGGGCAGCGGTAGTGGTAAAACTGCGTTAACGAGATATCTGACGCTCACTATCTCAGAACGGAGGTATTGCAAGCGACAAAAGTGCTACCGTAGTATACGTGCAAAACCAGGGAGTAGTAATATGGATGAGGGACGAAAGGTCTACAAGTTTACTAAGAAATGCAAGGCTCTACCACCTAATGTCGCTAATAAAAATTAACAAGAACACCAAATGGGTCTGAAGTTGACATTCAACTTCCTAACTACTTGGGAATTGACTTGAATTTTTCTGCCAATTTGCTCGGCCTCTCCAAGAGGAAGCAGTTTAATCAGCATATATAGAATTATAGCTACTCGTAAAGTACGAGCAACACTATAAAAGATACCAGGAAATACATACAGACAATTTTTGTGGATGATATACTTTTAAAAAAAGATACTGAAGAAACGAGCAATAGATATAGTCCTCTCATTTCCCATCCTCGAGATCAGAGCCAAAAAATTCCTCCAAAATATCCATGCTACCCAAGCAGTCCATTCCAATATCCGCGAAAGGGTTTCAATTCTCAGTTTCCTCCTGGGAGATATCTTAACCACTAAATATTCCCCAACACTGTTCCAGCGTCGGGACCACCCGGTCCATAACATCTAGCACCCCACCATTTTAACACTTTCCATGTCTCGCTCCCCATCATCGTCCCCGTCCTCCTCTTCATCCTCCCTGTCCTCATCATCATCTCTCTTGTCCTCCTCCTCACTTTCCCCGTGCTCCTCCTCATCCTCATTCTCGTAAATCAATTCCGGGGCCGCCCACTCCTCAAAAGTCTCCCCAGCTCCATCCTCTACCTCCTCTTTCTGCCACTAACGTGCCTCATCCGCCTCATCATCGATTAAAAAGCGACAAATGAACTCGATCACCTCCTTCTTTGTCTGCGGGCGGAGATTTTTATCGTTGTCAGTAGATATTTCTACTGGAAATGACATTTGAGGGGCATAAATTTCTCATTTTGGAGAAATTTAGGTATTGACAGGCAATTGAGGGTGTTTCTAATGGGTAAGGGTAGAGGGGCAGTGAGTAAAATGATCGGTTTGGAACTTGGAAAAAGTTAGTTTAGATAGGCTCCCGATGGCGCATTCTATAGATTTGGAATGGATAAAATAAATCTAAAAGGAATTGCGCCTTTTTTCCCAAAAAAACATTTGGATGAGTTAAGCAAAAAGTGAAAAAAACTTCATCTAGGATCTATTAGATGTGTAACTATAGTATTAAAATATCTAGATAAAATGACAGTTAATTTGAAGAGGACCACACAAAGGATAAGTAAGGATAAGGAAAGAGAGATAATCTACCCGAGAAGGTGCTCGAAGTGAGTGAAGGCACGAGGAAGGACCAAAACTAAGAGCACTTTAGACAAGAGAAGGTACTGTAGAAAAAAGCTTAGGTAGATGACGACAAAAAAATCCGTTCCGATTCGCGCACGCCTGACAGACAGCAAGATTCTGCGGAATCAAGGGTACGCAGACGACCGGACACTATCAGGGACACTTCTAACTCTGAGCCGAGCTCTCCGCCTCCTCCAGGTAGAGAGTCCGGCTTTTGGCCTCTATATCAATGCGAGGAGGACGCGTATTTACTTGCCAAACACCATCATGCAGGACCGCACGGACTTTTTCCGCGAATTTCCTCTATCGTAGTGCTATCGCGATGGCTTCTAGCTCTGTGAGGGCCGAAAATCAATAGGGTCTTAATTGGTTCATTCCTCCAGGGCAAGGTCGATGGGTTCCACCGTACCCTCAGCTGACCCACGTCCGTGACCTACAAATTCGATTTCACATGCACAGGCTCCGCGCGTCGGCATAAATCGTAACCCACGCAGTTCATCTCAACAACCCACAACACAACACCTCGCTGCACAGGCCTTCGGGGCATTGCAGAGGTCTTGTTACACGGAACTCCACGGGATCGCCCTGTCAGATACCGCATGGGACCAAGCCACGCTACAAATCCGCCTAGGAGGTCGGGGATTTACCTTCATTACCCCTTTCCTATACAAAACGGTTGCCGTTAGAACCATCGACGCGGCTTCCGCTCGTAAGTGATAGGAACCTTACACCACACTTCGTTCCGAAGAGAGACTAGATTAAATGCGCTCGTAATAATTACGTGTCATTCACTTATCTCATAATTCATGACAATTGCGTGGAGGATGCATTCGCTGTCCAAAATAAATCAACCTCCCCTGGATGGCAAAACTAGTAAGCTACTGCATACCGAGTTTCTTGACGAAAGCAGTGAACAGATTCCGTACCAACGGCTTAGTCGCCAGGTCGGCGATCATTTCAGATTTAGGAGAGTAGCGTAAGGCAGTGTTGCTCTTCTTCACTCCGTCTATAATTATTTGTTATTCTGGATCGATATGCTTTGCCTGGTAGTTGAAAACTCCATTCTCAGCGAGTTTGAGGCAGCAGTTATTAACCTTGTTGATGACAATTTTTGCTGACTGAGTTATCTCAATGGCCGGCTCAAATTTTTGAACCCACAAAGCTTCCCATATCACATAAGCCAAAGCCACTTACTCTGCTTCAGCGGCGCTCTGCGCAACACATGTCTAATGTTTTCTACGCAAACTTTGATGTTCCCAAATTCGCACACGAAAAAAATCTAGATGAGGACCATGATTGTATACAGTATCGGAATTGGGAAGATATTTTTACAGTTTTTGAATTTGCAAGATATTTGTAATTTGGGTGAGTGTGGCAAATTCATCGGTTGATTTTTTCATTTTAGGACACGCTGTCATAGTAGATATCAGTACAGTTCCAGGTTGTGGGTGATACTACAAGTAGCTCTGAAAGGTCTATATAATGGCCACATCAATTCCCACCCCTGGCCGATGGGTGGCTGGCATCGGTATGGCACCTAGATATTTACCTTGAGGAAATATCTCCTAATAGTTTCTCTGATTCACACGATTACCGTGAATGCATTTTGTGGTTACCAGTATGCTTTTTTGAGACTTTTGGGGTAGCCAAAAGTCTATATAAGCCGAGTAAATTGCTTCCTTTAGTGGAGGTGAAGCAAGTTGGCAGACAACTTCAAGCCAAGTCCCGAGTAATAGGAAGTTGAGAGTCAACTTCAGACCCAAGAAAACTTTTTCTTACGCTAGTCGCGGAGCGTCGGTGGTAGACCCTGCCCCTTTTATACTTGCTTGTAGCTTTCTCAACTCTCTTCTATATACACTCCCTTTTGTTCGTTCAACAATACCACGGTAGCACTTTTGTCGCTCGCAACACCTCCTTCTCAGGGTAATTGGTTCTGAGTATCTCTTCTCCCGCCGATTTACCCCAATCAAACTGTTTGGGCCTACAGAAAGCATGAACATGTATGCATCTATCGACTTACGGGTTGGTTTCTCTTGACCCCAATCTGATTTATCGTACCCCAAAACGCCTACAGGATTATCATCAGCTTCCATGCAGTAGGTAACTCCAAGATTCTTAGTTGCCTTAAGGTATCACAATACGTGCTTTGCCGCATTCCAAATCGGCATAGTAGGCTTATTCATGAAACGGGATAGGTAACCCGTCGCATATGCAATGTCGTGGCGCGTCGAATTTGAGCGGTGAAGTAAACAACCACTCAGTTGTTGATATTCAGTTGAATCTACCTCTTAGCACTCACCCTTACGTGCAGTTCCCGACAGACTCAAACCAGTTCCAGGAAGCTATGGCACGATTGTTGGACAAACATCTTCCATTCTAAAGAACACCAACATACGTTTGACTAAGAGGCAACTATTTCACAAACTCGTAAGAGTTATCAATAACAATACCCGGAAACTGCTTTGCATCTGCAATGACCCAAACAGTAAAATCAGAGCCAATTTGCTGTACCATCTTATCAACTCCGCGTTTTCACTGTCTGTGACCCTAATGTCATCACCGTAGACCAGTGGGATCACAACTGAATTATTTAGAGAACTGGTATAGAGACTTTGGTCTGCTCTAGATTCTATAAAACCAATTTGAAGCAATAAATAATGGAGTACTTCTCGCCAGGCTCTTGATGCTTGCTTTAAACCATAAATGGTCTTCCGCAATCAATATACTTTGTGAGAATTCTCAGCATTCACATACCCTTATTGCTGTTCCATATTTAATTTCTTTGTTAGTATCGAATTTTGAAAGGCATTCTTCACATCAAGAGTGATTGTATGCCAACCTTTTCGTGTAGCAAAAAGGATAAACATCATTAATGTAGTGTATTTCACAACAGAGGAATACAAGTTGAAGTAGTCAATAGCCTCTTTCTGAGAAATTCCACGAGCAACCAAGCGGGTTTTACATCGCACGATCTGTCCTTTTTAGTTGTACTTATTGTTGATACCCCATTTCTTCTTCACTCATTTGCGCTTTTTCTGCAACTCATCTAGTTCTCACGTGCCATATCCCTCCAATATTACAATCTCCTTATTCATCGCCTCCCGCCATTGTATGGCATCGGTACTAGCTATAGCCTCATTTTATGTAAATGGAACATCCAATAGGGTCGCATTAATTGCAGAATCAGCTACAAAAAAGGCTTGCTGAAATCCCAATCTATCCGGTGGTACCTACCGTTGGCCATATGGTACCTCCTCACTTCAGGTATACGCTCCAATTGCACCCAAACATCATGTTTTCGATCAGTTTCACTAATAGTCTGATCTTGTCTTGTATAAAATGCATCAGAGTTAGCTGTATGTTGCTCTTGACCCTCCTCAGCAGACTTTTTGGAGTTATGATCCACTTATGGCGTGTAAATCTGTAATAAACTAGCTTCAATTCTACTTATTTCCTCAATTTGGTCCTCTATGAACTCCATATCTTGAGAATTGTTACTGTACCCGCCTTAGGGTCGATTACCCGGTACAAATTGCCCCTATCATTTCCAATAAATACTCTTTCCTCTGTACGTGGCGCAAACTTTCCAAGACGTTTTCCCTTGGGGACATGGACAAATGCTCGACATCCAAACACACAGACATGGGAGAAAGCAGGCCTAGTTCCATGAACTGCTTCGTGGGGAGTCATTCCATCCCTGCAACTCCTACTATGCAACCTGTTACGTGAGTATTTAGCACAGTTAATAACCTCTGCTCAGTATCTATTTCGATACTTTCTATGTAGACACATTATCATTGTTCTCGCCATATCCAGAAGGGTGCGGCTCAAACGCTCAGCACTCCCATTTGACTCTGGGAAATAGAACGTCATAATTTCATCTATAATTCATTCCTCTTGAAGCCACTCCCGTAAAGAAATACAAATATACTCGCCAGCCCCGTCAGAGAGTAACCATCGAATCATTTTTTCGACTCCTCACGACAAAATTCGTGACTTTGCGCTCAAATAAGATTTCCAATTCTTTAATCATCGCCAGAAGTGCATAATGCACTTGACTCTTGCGATTTTAGAATTGAATAAAATGATTATCCACTGAATTCATCAATCAGTGTGACGAAATATTCGGATGAGATGTGAAAATGATCGCACCCTGTTGGGTCCAACCACACCGGAGTACAAGTGGTCAAGAGCATGCTTCATTTCATGATCTGCATCCCTAGATTTGCAAAATTGTCTGCATGTTTTTCCGGCAATGAAGTCACGAAAGGCTTTAACTGATCCATTTCAATGTTTAAACGGAACTCCATTGTATAAATTAAAAGAACGTATCATTTTATTGTTGTCAATGTGACCTAGCCGTCTATGCAACAGTTTTCTCTCCTAACTATGGTTGATAATATTTGCGTTTCCATACCAACAATGATTCTGGTGTTCATCATCATAGCTAATGGTAAGCAATTCAGGATTCAGGCCATCCACATAAAGTGCAACGAGTTTCACGGCACCAATTTTCATATGCTGCATAGTATAAAGAACGCAATCGGGGTTCCGTTCTTCATCACCAAAGTTAACTCGGAAACCATTCTTCCAAATTATAGAGACCGGAAGCAGGCTTCAAAGCATCTGAGGTGAGTTTAACAAACTTTCAAATAAAATCTTATGATGTTTCCCATTTACAACCGAAACAGCTTCGACATTACCATCTCCTTCAGTCTGGAGAACTTTTCTGTTTCTGCCTTGAACCGAATCCTTCGTTTACCAGTATTCAGTAAAGATTGAAAGGTCTTTCGTCAAGTGTACGGTGAAACCAGATTCTGTCATCCACTTCTCTCATTTATTGTCCTTGTCCCTGAAGACGAGGGCCGATGGCACGGCTTTATCGTTACCCTTTCTATCCTTACCGCCAGTCACAAACATTGCGACCCCTTCCATTTACTGTGACTTAACAGTCTGAGAATGGCCCCGTCTCTTCCCTTTGCTTAAAAAGTAATTCTTTCTGTCACTGTTACAGTTGGAGTTGTGAAAAAAGCGATCAGCAGAGTGGCCATTTCGTCCGCAATGTGTGTAATTGACCTTGCCTATTTTGTTCTGACTTCCTCTTGTTACAAGTGCCTTAGCACCTGAGCTACGGTCCAATGTTTGCTCAGCGAAGATCAGTTCAGAATTAGCGTGTTCATACTTCTTACCAATGGACCTAATTATTAGAGCCGTCACTGCAAACTCTGATGTCAGTCCACGAAGTAGAGCATGTTCCTTCTCAAATTCAGACACTGCATGACCTATCCCTGATATTTAGTTAACCAGAGATTTGACTCCGTTCGAAAATTACATGACGGACTCAGATGATGTCATAGCAATGTCCTCTAGGGCCGACAATTTTACATCAATGAAGGCTTCAGAGACAATTGGGTAAGTAGAACTCAACTTATGCAAAAACGCATTAGGACTTCGCATTGTTAATACTACAGCGTTACAACTAGAGCTGGTTGTCATCAAATTATACGAAAGCGTCATGTCCGTTCTTCGCATATAATAATTATTGGTAGTCTCTCTTGGTTCAGTCTAACCCCGAGAGTACAAAGATGCACCCACGTATCTTCAAATCCCCTCTCCACGAACAAATACTTCCATTGATACGATATCTACGCTCCGGTACAAATATACTAGATACCAACCCACATATATACCACAGTAAATTAACCCACCATTTACAGTACATTTCCCTTTGATTTGCCCGGAGTTAATAATTATCGATATTCAACCGCTGGATCCGCATGCTACCTGTCTCAATAATTCCGTCCATATTGTCATGATATATCCCTAGGAAATGCTTTTAAGTTTCCATTATCTTTTCCTGCCTGTTTTGGCCAAGCGTAACCTATTCTTACCCGCTTTTCCCACGCACTCTCGACATTGTACGGTATACACACTGTACTGTGCCGGGTGATGAGTACATGGTGACCAACGCTAATCAACTGGGGAGATACAGTACAGTATCTCCCCAGATAAAGGGATGAGATCACACGGCCCTTATGCCCCCCGCATTCAAAGTGCGCTACAGGCGTACAGATAGCCAGTGTAACCTCACCCTAACAACAAACCCTACCTCCTGCCGCCGTCATCCAGTCCCCAATCAAGCCCAGTCTCTCAATCCCCAGCTACTGTCATACTCCCTCGGCTATCCCTGCCTGGCTCTGAGAAGCGTCAATGTACTGTTAATCGGCTGGTGTACTCGTGGCGGGCCCCCCTTGGCGTGTCGTTGCAACCACCTCTCTGCAGACCTTTTCTAACCCATTATGTTCCTACCTCCTTCGTCATAGCAATCTCCTCTTCGTCAAATCTGGCTGACCCACCTTAACACGCCATAAATATCCACAAGCCTCCCGTGACCCCCTCTACTCACTTTCACCCCCCATCGCCTACATAACACTCAAGACTTCCACAACCCGACTTCTTCTATACCAGCTCTGAACAACCTTCTCGCTCTCAACTTGGAAACCCATACCCCTCTCAAGCTTCGCTCACACTGAATCACTCGCCACAATCTCCAAACTAGTAAATTCCCCTGCTCCCTCACAGAAGAAGTTCTCCGGGTCCACGGAAGACGCCTCATCCTTCTTTACCTTCCTCATCGGGTTTCCCCAACACTAACTCCGACGAAAATTTGCTTTCCAGTCTTGGAACCCACTTTTATTTCCTCTCACACATTCCATTAACTTATCCACTCATCAGTACCTCCTTTCAGGTCCACTCTCCTCCACGAGGTCCTTTTCTACTAACACAAAGGGAAAATCCACTAACAATTAGAGGAGAGGGGGGTGAAAAAGAACGAGAGCTAACCAGCACTTCGTCTAAAACCTCGAACCGGTTAACCTTCCCCTTAGCCTTTTGCGGAGCGCGCGAGCTTTCCACTACAGCAGACCTTACGATAGCCTTCCCCAAAATTTCGACGTTGCGGTGGTTTGGGTTGGCTTCGCCCTAAAGGGCTACAGCGTCACTTGCTATAATCCTTGCCTCGATTCCATACATTAATCGGAACGGCGATCTGACCTCCCCGCGATCACGTCGAGGATAGCCGTACAAGACCTTCAGTTTAGCTACCTCCCAATCGCCTCTATTCTGCACGACTGACTTTTTGGTTGCGTGCTCAATAGTCGCCACCATCCCTCCAGCCCTTCCATTTGCCATAGAGGCGTGCAATAGGACTGCCTTCCAATCGATCCGGTATTTATTCATTAAATAATGGGCAGAAGCCGCCATTACCGCCGTGGAGTTGTCCGAAACTAACCACCGCGGGGGCCCGAACGGTTCTATGATTTCCTTATCAACGAACTCGATGACAACATCGGAGGTGGGGCTCTCTGTTGCCCAAACTATTGTCCAGCCCGTCATTTGCTTCACCAAAATTAATGAAAACATCTTTCCCTTCCTAAATGGCTTGGAATGCCACGCTAAATCTACTGAAAACTTTTCAAACAACACCGTAACGGGTGCTCTAAGACTTGTGTAATAGGTCGGTAGCCTTCGAGCGTGTTGATAGTCCGCGCAAGCCTTTACTTGTTCCTTGACGTCCTGATACACCCCAGGCCCCCAAAACTGATCCCTCACAAACTTCCTTGTAAAAACAGAATCCCAATGATCGATATCATCGTGAGAAGTTCTCAATATTTCTGCAAGCTGCCCGATTGGCGTAAAAACGAGCAGTCCATCCTTCTCCCGTCAGAAAAGAGTGTCATTCCATAACATGAATCTCTTCTTTTTCTTTAAGATGGCAGTCCTCTTCTTTGGGTCGGTTTTCTGAACTTCTTCCCAGGTCAAAAACCTCTTTATGTCCAGAACGTCCGTCTTTAGTCCAGAGAGTTTAGGTTCGTCCCCCTGGATCTTTGCTAAGAGGCCCTTTGTGTAGTTTTCTTCCCTTGAAGCCCAAGATTACACTAAGAGTCTGCGATAGAGATAGTCGGCCGCCCCATTGGCAATTTTGGGCCTGTACTTAATTTGGAAGTCGATTTCGGCCATCAGATACATCCTTTTCGCCAAACTGCAATGTATATCCTTCTTCTTGAAAGTCTTGTATATAGCCTGGTGGTCTATATATACCACGAACGGCCTGTCGGCCAACAGAGACACAATAAAATTCTTGAGAGCGAACACTACGGCGAGTGCTTCCCTTTCGCTCGTAGTATACCGACTTTCCTGCTTTGTCATTATCCAAGATGCAAACTGAACCGGATGCACTTTTCCATCTTCTTTCTTCTGAGAAAGAACCACTCCTAGGGCAGTCGAAGAATAATCCGTCTCCTCCACGAAAGGAGAGTCAAAATCAGGGATCCGAGTACTAGAGGCGTCTTCAGCTTCTCTTTCAGGTACTTGAAGGCATCCTACACTCTCGTAGTCCATTCAAATACCTTCTTAACGGAGGTTGCAGAATGCAACACTGCTGAGATACCGGCAAAGTTTCCGATAAAGCGTCGATAGTACCCTGCCAGCCCGATATCAACTCCTCAATTCGGTCAAATTCCTTGATTCGGGGGCTCCCTTTTCATCCTTTATCTTGTCGGTGTTGACCTGTATGCCCCTCCCTTCAACCCCGTGCCCAAGCAACCTGAGTTCCAAGTGCGCGAAACTGCACCCTTTCACCTCTTGAATCCTTTTGAATATCTCCAGAAAATGACCTAAGTGTTCTTTCATTGTCTGGGAGAAGATGTCCACGTCATCCACATAAACCATGGCAAAGGCTATATATAAAATAACTTCGTCCATCATTCATTGGAATGTCGCAGGGGCGTTCATTAACCCGAATGGTATGAACTCAAACTTGGACTTTCCATACCTAGAAACGAAAATGGTCTTCTCCTTGCAACTTTCGGCCATCCTTACCTGCCAATACCCGGTATAAAGACCTTCGAACCCGACAGATTGTCGAACAGCTCCTCGATCTTCGGTAAAGGCCAGCGGTCTGGCTTCTTCGCCCTATTCAGCTGTCTGTAATCGACGCAGAACCGGGGCCTTCTTTCTTTCTTAGTGGCTATCACTAACGGAAAGAGCCAGCTGAACCTCGACTGCGTGATAATTCCAGCTTCCAATAATTCATTCAATTCTTTCCTCACTGCTTGGTTATGCCGCAGCGGCATTCGGTGGGCATTCGAATGTATAGGAGTCTCATCCGTCAACTCGAAAGAATGTACCACCGGCTCCCGAGCCGGCTCCAAATCATGGATGTCCCACACTATCACGTCCGTCTCTTTAACCGCATTCACCAACTTTTTCTGGTTCTCCACCTCGACACAATTTACTTTCGAGACGAGAATCGCGGCTTAATCCGCTTCCTCGTCTTGCTCAGCGGACCCCTTCTCCAACATCGGCCCCGCTAGGGTGGGATCATACGGTTCCGTGTTCACGATCGCCACCACCAAATCATTTTCGGAGTCCGACTCACAATCGCTGCTCTCCGACTCTGATAAGGATGAAGCAGGAAACTGCTCTCCATCAGATTCTCCAGGGGATTTGAAATCCTCACTATCAGCGCGCGTCCCGTCAATTTCTGGGGCCCACCTAGTAGCGGTAAAAGATCTTTCTGTTTCCCAACCGCCAGGGTGAACTGCTCTCCCCTGTAATCAAGAGTTCCTTGCGTAGATTCCAATGCAAGACTGCCAATAATAACGTCGAATGGCACGCTCTGTACCACCAAGAAGCCCAGCGGCACCACTAAGGTTCCAAAAAAAACTGTAAAATTCTGTACGCACCTAATAACTTCCGCCACCGTTCCATTGGCGACGCTAACATGACGATCCGTAGTCACCGGAGCGAGTGCTAGCCTCTCGCAAAAGTCCCAGGACATCAGGTTTGGAAGTGAGCCCGTGTCCAACAAGGCGTGCGTCTCTGTTCCATAAGCCTTCATGGAAACTACCTTCAACCGACGAGAGCCCTCGGGATGAATTGTCATAGATGCCTGTGTCAATGAGACAGTCTTGGAAACCAGACTCTTCAACTGCTTCCTTGGTTCATCCGCGTACCCGCGCAGAAGCAGCCCGAAATTCATTCCCGATGAGGCAAAAGCGAGTTCCGCGACCACATTATACTTCTCTACGTGGTCTAGAAGGGCCCCTGATGCCTCCTTGTTCTTTCTAGTCTTAGTTTTATTCTTTCTTAACTCCGAAACCACCATCTGCGAGCGAGCGAGAGTAACCTTATTCATCAACGCATCGATGTCCATGATATGTTACCTGCGGTGCTTCGAAAGGGCTTGGCTGTCTGCATTTCTCTCTGTCGTGGCCACCGCATTGCCCTTGCGAGACTTCTGGACGACGAAAACGGTCTCTTCGTCATTTCTCCCCCGTCAGTTTAAGTTCTTCGTTCGACTCCAAACTTGCTCCTCAAATTACTACATGACTGCTTCCATATTCCTGTCCCTTGGACCAGCAGCGCTCATGGGCTTCCTGCTGGTCCAAGGGACCAGCAGGAAGCCCCTGAGCGACCTTTCTTCCCATATAAATAGCACTGAGTGTGCCTGTGGTAATTCCACGGGCACTTCGTGGCACGGTGGGCCCCTTGGCCACAGCAACTGCAACTAAAGTCTTCATCGACCATAGCAGCAAGTCCTGTCTTCTCAATATGCTTCTCCATGAAAAGATGCAACTTCGCAAACTGCCCGGGTAGTTGTTCAACCTTGTCCTCCATCTGGTGCGGCCCAGTAGCGTGCACGTTAGGACTCTGCATAATCCTCCTGGAAGAAACCAAAAGCACTCGAGCAGCCTCCTTGTCGGCAAAGAATGACTTCTCTTCTGACTAGAAGTCTTCGATTGCCTTCCTAAGTTCATTGTAGTCCGACAGCGCTCGATACATGAAAAATTGAGCCAGCTCCGGTTGTCTCCCTCTGCATTCCATTGCAAACTGAAAAGAACGTCTCGTTGAAGCCTACTTTCTTGTAGAGGGCATCCATCGCTCCAAAGACTTTCCTATATCTCTAGCATCCAGTCCTGCGGCAACGACATCGTAAACCCCCTCCTCTGGCTTCGCCTTCTTCGCGAACTCGGCGAGGACATTTTTTTTGACGATATCTTACTTCTCGGCGTCTTCAGTGAGGGACCTATACTGCGCAAAGGACTCGTAGTAGAGGTCGAAAGCTGACCCTCCAGATGGCACATAATCTGGAGGGCCCTCTCGTTTTTCGTTTTTCCGCACATAACGACGTTCCCGAACGCTAAGAGGAAACGGGCAATGTAGGGAGAAGGAGATCTCTCAAAGAAGAGGTGAAGGGCGTCGGAGTCTGTCACGGCGTCGTCGAACGTTGGACTCGGTACGATAAAATTGTTGTAAGTTTCGTTTATTTGTTCCTGCCTGTCTAGGCCAAGCGTAACCTATTCTTACCCACTTTTCCTACGTACCCTCTACACAGTACAGTGTACATAATGTACTGTGCCGAGTGGTGGGTACACAGTGCTTAACCCTAATCAACTGGGGAGATACAGTACAGTATCTCCCCAGATTAAAAGTTGTGCTCGCACAGCCCACAACCTATACACAAGACAATAAAAGTGGATAAACTTGTCAGTAGATAAATAATTTAGGGATATAAAGACTTACTGAATTCATGGTGGCCCACAGGCTTTGGACCCATAACCTATAGCAGCTTGATAATTAATGATAACTATCTTTTTTGCACATGTTAACTGTCTTTCCTCAATGCTAGGCTTAAGTATAGAATTGGAGTCTATGATTGTGTTGAACGCTGACTTTTATCTGAGAATATGTGCAGTCTAACAAACCATTCGGCGTCGAATATCTTTCAGGGCTCGATCTGAACATGGGTGGCTTGGAGCCGGTTGGCTCAGAGAAATCATATCAGTGAGTTTCAAACATTTGTCGCAGACTGGCGGAAATTATTATATCAGCAAAGCATAACTCCGTAGGACAGAGGCTAAAGATAGACCCGCATTGCCGAAATGTTACAGTCACAACGATATACAGTATCCACAAAAAATGTGAATTAATATACGCGACTGTGGGGTACATGGACCATGGAAATATCTGCTAGATAACGCAGCATTTTCGAAGTGAATTTAGCGAGCTGCTATTTCTCGAATATCACGTTGTCTTTTTCAATGCAAACGGAAACACTCTGCAACGACTTGCTGAAGAACATCTTTTGAATCTAGATCTAGATAATAATTTTGACTCCTAGCAACATGAGCATCTCTGTGTGCTTTATCCTATGCGAGCAACACGGGGGTTGTTTAATGTAACGGATATGCTGTCTGTTGACGTGCATCTGGAGCCATTTGCAACATGCCTGGAAATCATGTCAGATTCGCTGCCCGGTTGGGCCTTTTCCCTCTAGGTCTAGTACTTACACATTTGACTAGATAGCAGAGTAATACACAAGTAGTATGACTGCAAAGGAGGAAACGGGAAATTTTTGGATTGTTTTATATGGAAAATGTGGTCGTTTGAATCCACGCCACTGGGAGGTCGTTTGAATCCACGCCGCTGGGAGGGCGTTGCATTCCCAAGGAGGAAATTGCTGGATTATTTACTATTTTAGAGAATAGTCGGCTTCTAAAACTGCAAGTTAATGCGCTTCTGTAGTTCAGCATTGCTTGTTATGAGCGCAGTATATTGAGAAAATGTGTGCGAGAGACAATCGTCGATGTCGAATGTTGCAGGACACAGTTTGTTGCCCTGTTGAGACTATGCCGTCCCTTTTTTAGTCGTCTTTCAATTGGAATCGAGTATTAGTACTATGCGAGTTGAATGGAACGAGTGGTGCATCCAATAAATGTAGATGACTTTCCTCCTTCACGGCTACGAATTATGATGATCATATCATTGCTCCGGTGGACTACCTCAGCCAACAGGTTTGAAGAAGTTGGGAGAGACTCATACCGCCGTTTACAGATTTGGGTAGGCGGGTTTACTGCCAGTGGTTCAAAGGGTTCGCGTCCTATAAATTTGCGTTTAGAGCAGCGGCGGGACTGTAGGTTGCTTTAATATTTAAAATGTATTGTCGTTTGTGGCCCAGAAAATCTTGGAGAGAGAGAGAGACTTACTCATTATTTATGTGGAGGATGACCTGTAATACTTCTTATTTTCCCTGACGAGCTTGTTCAAGGCCGTTCAGCAGGCATGCTGTGTTGGACATTAAGGCAGCGTGCTTTTGGGTAAGCACCGCTCGGACCTTGCCATAGATCTCCATTGCCCTAACGGACACGTTCCACGCGACATCTGCTAGCACCACGTAGGCGTCTGGATGCAAACATCCGAGAGTGGATGTAGGGATAGGCGCGAGCCTACCTCTCATGGAGGTTGCGCTAAAAGATTCATATCTTCCATACTTCGCGGAGACAGCCACATTGAGTGAGGTGATAAAAAATAAAAATGTACACCCTCCTGCGGGGTTACTGTGTCGGTATACCCTTTTTTAGTCGATTTTGGTTGTCTGGAAAACCATGGGATAGATCGGATATATCTTCCAAGAGTAAAACACTCAAACCTTCCCCCTCTCCTGTGGGGTATCGCCAGCGGGTTGACGAACGTTACGTCAAAGAAGTCTGCACCTCCATTGCTTCCCATCACCCGGATGTCTGGCCTAGTGCTATGGATCCCGTTCCGGGGTTCGACGGCTGGGTGGCGGGCCGCTTTCTGCAGGTCTTGCGCGAAGAAGACGACTTGTGTAAAAATTAAATGACATGCGTAGATCCAAAATAGGTCATTCCAAATTAACAATAGTTCGCTTTGCAGGGTTGATCAAGTCGAAAACGAACACGATAGAGTGTAGAACAAAGTACACAAGTTGTGCGATGAAATCTGAGTCGCATACCATGATTTTTACAGAGTTCAACTAATGCCAACTTAAGTAGCAATTCAAGGTGCAATAGTAGTCAAGATGTCAACATACAGATGGATGCCACCAAATGATTACATGGGATGAATCAAGACTCAAGTAACGAGGTTAAACATAGATGGTCGTAAATAAGAGCATTCAAAAAGAGCCATACGACCATTAAAATCAAATTCATATTCATATCACTCCTTCTTTAACCAAAGTTCTTCGTAGAACATTTGGTTTCCGATACTGTGTCAAATTCAACGCCTAGTCCTCCAGTGAGGTGTGTGAGCTGAAGTGCTTCAGTTAGGTTGCTGTCCTTTTTGGGAGCGGATCAGCAAGGTTATTGTTTCCAGGGATCCACGATATCTATTCTACAGCACCAGTCTGGAACTCGTATCGGATGCACCCAACATCACCGCGTATGGACTCATCAATAGAATTCTTTTGAGTGAAGAGTGAGGTGAACAAGTCTTTCGAGTCAACACAGACATGGAGCTTGATATCGATTCCGAGCAGTTCAGAGTAGGCCTTACATACAGTTTTACCGTCTCCAATACCTTCGGCTGCCGCAAAAAATTTCTGCAGCTGGTACACTCTTAACAGGCCGTTTGATCTTATACGACATCCAAGACATAACACGGTAGATTGAGTCGGTCTTCATTTCACCGAGCAAAAGACCCGTTATTACACCAAGCTGGCCGTAATCGTCTACTCGAGAGGCATCTGCAAAGACCAAAACAGTTGGCTGGTATTCACTCTTATCAGTCGGTCTAGGATATGCGATAGTTGTTCCAAGTTTCTTGAATTTCCGAACAACATTGACTTGGTCAACTAAATGAGGGAATTTTAGGTCAGGAGCCTTTTGTTGAAGGAAAATCGCATAGAAAGAGAAGAATGGTGAGGCTGCTGTTCCAATCCAACCCATCGAGCTGTTAGTCGATGCAAATACAGATTTTTCAACTAGATTTAAAGCATCAACAGACTGCTTTCGACGATGCCTTGAGAAAGTATATTCAGTAACAGCATCTAGCTTATCGCCGACATCAGTGTCGAGGGCATAGTCAACATATTGTATAATGTTGATCTCAAAGTATCTAAGTTTTCCCGGACCATGGTATACGTCACTAGACTTAAACTTTTGATCAAACTGGTCTACAGATTCTTGAGAACGATTGCCTTCACCTGCGGTATTAAGATCGTCTACGATCTTGGCAATGAGGAGAACTAGGCGACCATTTTCTTTCTTAAAGAACAGCTGAGGCACATGAGCAGACTGAGTGAATCCAATATCAACCATGAGTTTGTCAGATTGGTTCTGCCATTTTGCGTTTGCATTCACCAACCCATAAGATGCAGTTAGCAAGAGCCATAAATGAAATGCCTTCATGTTCCTCTCCTTTAGTGGACGAACATAGACGTCTCGTTGAGCTTCACCTGTTTGATAAAACGCCGCTTTAACATGAGCCGCATGCAATGTCCATCCGAGGAGTGATACAATAGATTCTAAAATGCGCAGACCTGTTGGCGGACAGATCGCACATTCTTTGCTTAGCATGTTCTTCATTTGATCTTCTTTTCCATGAGGAGCAATGCGGGCTTTCAATTTTTGTGAAACATCATCGTTCATCTTTACCTTATAGAGTGTGTGGCTGTTGATTACATTAGCGTCTGCTGGAACCTTGGAATAAGGAACAGGGCGAACTGCTTTAAGTAATGTGTCTTCTTCCTTATTATAGGCATTAACGATGACATATTGATCGAAAAATTGAGCTTCATGCTTCAAAAAGGACTTCTTACCGAAGTAGTCAACCATAGAAGTCAATATTTTCAAATAAAGGTTAGGTTACAGGCTACTTGAGCTGGCTGGCAAAGAATCTGAACAATTCCAGACTTCCTTTTTCATGTCAAGGCATTCTTTGTAGCCGTCAGCATAATCTATATTTAGACTACCGTTACCTGTGTGAGAGTGAACAGTTCCAAGATAAATTGATCATCTATTGGCCAATAAACTGAGACGATATCTCCAACAGAGGGTTTATTATTAGACGATTCTATACCCATATCAACATCTGTAGCGCTGCCATCTGATCGCGTTGGACTTTCTGAATGATTAATATCTGTAAAAAGAGGTTCTTAAGCGTTTTCCAATTTGTTATCAAGTGTGTCAATCCCATGTTGCACCAATTGTGCAGAGCTTTTTTCCGATAAGACAGATCTAGTGTCTTCGAATGCAACCGTTATTTTTCTTCCTTTTCTTCCGGGGAAAGTAACGGACCGGGCTTTGTGGTTGATGGAAATAATGGATTTAGGGTCTGACAACTTATCCTTCTTAGCAAATTATTTCTTTTGTAATATTTCAACACGATCTCCAACAGTAAGTGGAGTCCCTTTCACTGGCTTTTAATGCATGATACGCATTAGTTTTCTCCGAGCTTGAAGTTGATCACGAGCAACTCTCACATCACGTGGTATAAAAACGTCGAGTGGTTTCGCCGCGAATGGTTTGGAGAAGCCTTCGGCTAATTCAAGTACCGACATAGTAGCGTTACCATACAATTCATTGTATATTCTCACAGCCATATATGCAGCGCGAACCGGGTCAAATTTTGTTTCACTTGAAGCCTTCAAGCGGACAAAAAATACTCCGAATAATGTTGTGTTTGGACTCTATGGCATTTTTGGAGTGCCTTCCGGGCGGAAATACTTCGATAGTTATGCAAAGCTTCTCTGCATAATGCTAGAACTCGCCTTTTTGGAAGGCTTTGTCTGCACGGATCGAGTCGGGGTACCAAAACTGGGAGATCCAGCATGCTTGGAATGCGGTAATAGACTCCTTAAGAGTGGTTGACGTACCAACATTTGCTGCTGAGAACCTTGCAACCAGGTCCATACAGTGCATTAGACGTACTTCGTCTAAGTACAGATGGTCAATGAATAGCTCTTCATTAAATTCAGTTGGCAGGGAGCTAATCGATACTTTTCGTTATGGCTGGGGTTTGGAAGTTAATCGACAAGCTGTACACTCACCAATCAATTGAGTGAGATACGATTGAACGGCATCATTCCACAAACCGTTTCGTTCTAAAAGAAGTTTGTAGTCTGTAAGGCTTGTGTATCTACACATATGCTTATGCACCTTATCGATGATAGATTTGATATCAGACCATTAAGTAGTTCCTAGCGTAATTGCAGACATGCAAGACATGGTGGACCTGCCATTACTGCATGTTACGAAACGATCCAACCTGACATAACTGAGAAAGTTATGATCTACAATCGATATGTAGTCTCGACGATTAACTTTCATGAACACAATTTTGTTCTTATTCGTATTCCGATGACCCACTGGGAAGATCCTTCGAGTATTAGGTGATTAACATGAACTGCATTTCCATTATCGGACTCAGCAGTGAGAGCGATATATCCCAAGATACGCCGACCAGGGCTTTAGTGCACTCCGAGTCCATATTGCCAGTGTTTGTGCCCGTTTAAAGACTCAGTAATAGGGAGAAGCTTTAGGTTTGAGGGGAGCCCAAAGTGATCGACGAACAAGTTAATTTCAACTTGTCCAATTGCAGAATAGGGTGTACCATCATCAACAAGTGGTTCTAGTTCATCAAATGATGTTGTGAAAGCGGAGGATCCAATCACTGTTGCCATGTTAAACGATACAGTCTTCTTCTTCGATTTATTATTACCATCTTGAACGAAATTCTGTGCTGTACCATTATTATTATTGCGAGAACTATTTATGGGTCCATCATAAGACTTGACGTGTGACGGAAGCGATCCATCAGGATTATGGTTGCGTCTCCAATTTCTCTATATTTACCACATATATCGCAGGGATATTTCATGGTTGCGTTGATACCTTCGTGATGGAACTTACTGCCACGAGGACGGCTTCATAAATTGCTATTTCCAATACGAGCTGAAATAATATTAAGAAGATCTGCTCTGTTCTGATTATGTGAAGACTTGTCACATTGCTCGATTACCGACGAGACGTACTGATATGTTATAGCGCCCAAGAACTGGTCATTAGACGATTGCGTATTCAGATTCTCATCAGAAAGAGCTGCCGCCGCCATAACTGACACTCGTTGCGAGTCGTCAATTGCTGAATTTGAAAGCAGCATTATTGCAGTTATGCATTCAGCTAGCCTAGTGGTTGTCGAGATGGAGTTGACTTGGCTACTTGAGCGGAGAAGCGAGATTTAAAGTTTTTCATGGTCTCAGTGCTGTTACGCCTTGTATCCCATAGTAGACTGAAAGCATGATATGCTTCGCTCACAACTGTTAACGCATCAAATCAGTATATCTTGCCAACCATTAAGTCAACAGCACCATCTCCAACCAGTTGTTTATCCGTGATTCCTGAGCACAGGTCCTTGGCACGACCATGTAATTGTGACTTCAGACAAATTGCTTGTAAAGGCGGAGGAATCTTATTACGGTTAGAGTCAGGAAGTGTGTTGTTGAAAGTTTGCCATAATTGGACTGCGTTTCTGTATTCTTCCTGATCACCGTTTCCATCTGTCCTTGGAGGTGAATTTGCATCCCAGGAAAATTTAAGCCTACAAGGCAGGCTTGATGGGGGCGCTGGGCCCATAACTAACAGTAGTTCGCTTTGCAGGGTCGATAAAGTCGAAAACGAACACGATAGAGTGTAGAAAAAAGTACACAAGTTGTGCGATGATATCCGAGTCGCATACCATGATTTTTACAGAGTGCAACTAGTGTTAACTTGAGTAGCAATTCAAGGTACAATAGCAGTCAAGATATCAACATACAGATATTTGCCACCAAACAATTACATGGGATGATTCAAGACTCAGATAACACGGTCAAATATAGATGGTCGTAAATAAGAGCATTCAAACAGAGCTATGCGACCATTAATGTCAAACTCAAAATTTTGGGGTGTTTTCAATGCATAAAAAATATTGTAAGTTTCCTTGAGGTATTTCGTTATGTGGGTAAAGGCTTACAATGTAAAGGATTGGCGGGAAGCCCTCAAAACACTAGAGAACTAGCTGGAGGCCGGCCACCAGACACGCCGCATTGGACATTGCTTTCGCTGCGGGATGACACTGTGTTAAGACTTGTTTGACCTTTGCGTACGTCTCCCTTGCACTCATAGAGACTTTGTGTGCGACATCCGCTAACAACTCGTGGCGTCCGGGTGCCATTCACTGAGGGTAGAGATAGGGACGGGAAAATTCCAAATAAAAAAATTTTGAATTGCCTGAATAGGACTGAGAATAATAATAAAAAGAAACCCAGTATTTATTGATTGGCGGGAATAGTTCGATGGCCCGGAGGCTTGCTAAAATTTTCTAACGGCCTAAGACTATTTACACCGCAGATCAGAGTAGAAAGCTACAAAGATGAACCCAGCAGTACAATAATTATTTTAGACCAAATTCATTCTCAATAGAAATTATGGAATAATTATCCAGATGAGAATTAATTCCAACTATATTTTGCTGGCAATATAATTCCAGTAATTATAACTGCAGAATATAAAAACCAACTGACAGACATAAGAATTGCTTCACGCGTAATACAGTATAAAAATGGGCCAGTGGAAAAAGATAAAATTATTTTCGGTGATTCAGAATAAATAAAAAAAATACTGACCTCTGATAAAAAAACTGTGGAACTTTTCATCATTTTATTCGATATGGAAAACCAATCAAAAAGTTTTCCAATACTTGTAAAATAATTTTTCCAATTTTCACAACTTGATGGTCATATCGTCGAGTTCTGTGCATGATTCAGGATCTACAGAACTTAAAGGCGAAGGTATCCTCTCAGCTTTATCAAAAGCTCAATCATGCTATTTGGTCTAGGTGTGCAGCTTCAGCGATTGGTCGTAGCCCGCAACATGCGGAAGTTTGCCTCCCGCTCCAAAGCTAGTTAATTTTAGTGGCCCTTTACAAGTATTGAAGAAAATTAATGAGTAAACCATATCATCTACAGAACTGTGCATTGCGAAGAACGGAGCATTTCTACAAATTAAAAAGTAGCTGGTAGCCCAGTCTGCAAGCTGGCGGCGTTGGAGGTTATCATCAATTCAGCGAGTCGCTAATATATATTACTGTGTCGGATACATGCCTTTTTTGAGTCGGTTGTGGTTGGCTGGAAAATTTTAGGATTCGGATATATTCCGAGAACTCCAACTACCGGTGAATTCCCTGGACCCTAAGAAACCCACCCTCGCCTTAGGGTTCACATCGACGAAAAACACCGCGCGGCTGCTTTCCTTACCTCCAGCGCAGCTACCAACAGGCTGGCCACCGGAATCTTGACGGAACCTATCATGATCGGATATATCTTCCAAGAGTAAACCACCCAAACCTTCCCCTTATCACGGACCTTACGACGTACATTGATGCCGTCCGCGCCTACCGAATATGGTCAATCTCCTGCCTGCCCTCACGACTCCTCCCCTTCAGTTTATTTTGCTCAAGCAAAACCCCTTCGTAAAAGACACTAACAGAAGCAGTCCATGCTGCAGTACAAGAAGAGATCCCTCTCGGCCACCAACGAAGGCAAGCTTTCCGGGCTTCTATGGGCCTTCCCGGCGCAAAAGAATGGGTCTACTGTGCTCCGGGCCCCGGCCTCAAGACCAATATTGACGCCCGTGAGTTCTCAGTGTGGCTCCAGTACTACCTCCAAGTCCCGCTCTTCGCCCCGGACACGCCGTGCCCACGCACAAACTGCCCTGAGGTCCTCGACTGCCACGAGGATCACCTCATGCACTGCCTGCATGGTGGGCACCCTAACCCGACGACACGACCGTCAAGTCGTCCTCCTCGCCCAAGACCTGCAAAAGGCAGACCGTCATCAGGCCATCGAGCGGCGATAGGGGCTTCACCTCACATGGCCGGATATCCAGGCAATGGGTGGTGGTAAATCTGTGGTGGTAAATCTTTATGGGTTGTACAATGTTGCACAGCAGCGTGTGGAGGGTATTCATAAATTAACTAAGGATGCGGGCGGCGGGTGGAAACCTGTCGCGCCTGCATTAATTGGAGACTAAACGCAAAACGGGTAACGAAGTCACCGAGCTGGGTAGCAACGGAGGAACGGACTTTTTTGAAGCCACGTTTGTCAATCCTCTTGCGCCCTCCAATAGGAGAGTGCGTACTTTCAACCCACTCACCTCCCTCAACGAAGCCATCTCCGCCAAACGTAGAAGGTATGAACCACTGGTCGCGACGGCTACTAGAGGAAGGCTTGTGCCTATCCCAATATCCACCCTCGGAGCGTAGTTCCTTCCCCATTACTGTGTCGGTATACCCTTTTTGAGTCGATTGTGGTTGTCTGGAAAACCATGGGATAGATCGGATATATCTTCCAAGAGTAAAACACCCAAACGTTCCCCTTGGAGGCTGGCACCCAGACGCGTACGCGGTGCTAACCGATATTACGCGGAACGTGGCCGTTCGAGCGGTGGAGGCCTATGGGATGGTTAGAGTGTTGCATACCCAAAGGGACGCTGCCGTGGCCGTCATGTCTAACGCGGCATGCCTGCTCGCTGGCATTGAGCCGGCCCTGTAAGGAAGGCCATGTAGTGTTACCCATGAGTGACAACTTATCCCGCATAATGCATTAGCGGCGTAGATATAACCGACCACATCTTCTATGCATTAAAATAACCCAAAAATTTCCCCCTGCATGTAGCTAAATTTGAATTGTATCTCCTTGTTCACGGTGAAAAAATCTACTTGGACGGTTTGAGCTACGGCACTGTAGTCATCGCCTGAAGTCATCGTGTTGGCTTTTTCTATGGGGGAAAAAGGTTGGGTTCTTTAATATTTGAAAGATGTGGGCGGCTGTGTTCCAGTATTCCGTCAGATAGCTGATATGTATTCGTACTGATATCTACGCTGTAAGCTTCTCTAAAGTAGCGGCTCAAGACCAGCCATCAAGCATGCTGCGTTGGACATTACAGCAGTTGCAGCGTGCCTTTGAGAGAGCACGACTCAGGCATAGCCGTCACCATATGGCTTTGAACAGCAATGACTTTTACATCGCCTTTCCTTGATAGCCCCTTCGCGGTTTTAGCCAGTATCTCCACAGCAGTAAATGAAACCCCTCTTCCCCCCCCCGCTGTCCGATAGCGGTCTGTCACATAATACCTGCGAGGGGAAAGACAGTCAGTCATCGAAAGTCCTACAGCCTCCTTCGGTATTCACGAAATTAAATGACAAACGAAATCAACCCAAGCTGTCAGTGCATTTTAAATGCTGTACCTTGATTGCTCTCATTTATCTGTGGTAAGTTTAACTCATGAATTACTTATACATGTAAACTGCTGTATACTGTACAGTATACAGTGGGTTAGATATATGTCTAGTACTGTACAGTACTGTACATGTGCGGCATACAGAGTGAACTTCAACGAACTATTCAAGAGAAAATGTAAAGATTTTGTAGGAAAGTCCGGCACGGGGGGAGCCTTTTTTGGCGCGTTCACAAGCTTACCTGCACCACGCAGGAACTGGGCTACACTAGTGTCCGGAACAGCAAGAATTCAGGAGGCTTACTGGGCAAATTCACGCTTATGCCTAACTCATACTAAAATCACAACGTCTTCAATGCTTGTTTTGTTCTATTAAACCACCTGTTTTCTCAAAGCCGAACACTCAAGCACACTCGTTCATCGGGATTAACGTCTATTTCCGTGCACCGCTAAAACTCAAAATCTGCAAATTCATGTATGCAATGGTCAGATGAAGAGGTCTCGAACAACTGCAAAATCTTTTTGCGCAACATATCACGCATGGTAGTCATCGGTTCCGTGAAAACTCCGAAAAAAAGTTCACCGAACAGCCCATTGCAGGATGAGGGGAATAGGGGGTGTTTTTTACTGCGGGAGCAAGGAAGGATTGCCCAGCCCTTGCAGAAGAGTTTCTAATGAAAAGCCCTGAAAAATATTTTCCAAGCCCGGCCCATACAGTATACAAGTGAAGCTGTCTTCATGGAGGCAGAGCTAAAGTTCTGTTGTACGATTCAAACCAGAGGCTCCTCTCCTAAAAAGAGCCCTGAACTGCAGGTTTATTCGCCTTGGAGACATTCAGGTTTGTAAATGATGGCTTCCTTTTTGCCTTTCACAGCTGTGGTCTTCGCACTGCTGCCGGTACTCTGCCTTACCCATTCGATAATGACAGACCCGCAGAGCATTTCTCCCATGGTAAGTTCGGTTATCAAGACCAGTGGGCCAAGCACAACCAAGTTCTTGTCTCTCAAGACCAGTTCTGACAAACCCCATTTCAAATTGGAAACAGGAATGCCGGCTTGGCGGGGCGCCATTCGGGGTTGGAACCTGCCCCGGACCTTGCGACCTTAGGGCGATTGAAGGGGGGTACTCCATCTTTGCATCTCCAGATAACCCGGCGCGCACGTACCGTCGTGGACAGGATGCAGTCATCAAGTATACACGGAACAACCATGGCCCGGTGGATTTATTCGTCTTACTATGGTGCGCCCGGAAGATATCATGGACAAAGAGGCGCATGCGAGCAACGCGTTTTTCTACACGTGCTGGGGCGGAAATCCCGTGGTGGCCCGGCCTGATGAATGCGCTTCCGATCAATTCGGGTATTCCTTTGTCGGGAGCGATGGGGAGCAGCATGAATTCCCAAAAGGGTATTACGAGATTCAAGTGAAGATTCCAGAGTGTATCCCAGACGGTAACTACGTCCTCGGGTGGGCATGGTACGGCGGTACGGGAAGCGTTGTAACCGGGAACGTTCCTCAGCGTCCAGGACCCTACGGGTTTTTCAGTGACTACTGGTCGTGTGCTTTCGTCAGAATTGAAGGCGGTGCGAGGCTGCGCAACGCATGTGAGCCAATTTTCGTAAACGATATGACGCAGTTTTCAACGGACGGTTGCATGGCCATGAACGATCGGTTAGGGATTTGCACGCACGAACCGTGTTTTGACATGGGCATTACCAACTGCCATTTGAATTCAAGGATGGTAGAAAGCCAGCGGCATTGACACCGGACCACTTCCGAGGGATCTCGAGGTCTCCCGTTGAGGATATACCGGAGGAAGAGGATGACGGAGGGAGAGAGATGAGGCCTATCGGGGAGTCTCGAGCGGCTTGCCTTTGTTTGAATACGGGAAGACGTTGCTCAAGACGGCTGGCCAGACAGACGGGGGGCGTTTGTCAAGAGAGGACATTGGGAATGGCGCAAGATATTGAGTGCAAGAATTTTTGTTGTGATCGATGTCGGATGCCCCCGAGGGTGTTGAGGAGGATTTGTCGGAGAAGAAATGTGGCAAGAGTTTGCAGTCAATCCGGGCCGATGATTGTTGGGCATTCGCGGTGATAATGTAAGCACGCATTTGCGCACTTGGCAGTCACGTTCACAAGCAATGGAATTGCATCTTTCGAGAGGAAAGGCAGGTAACGTAAGAGGAATAAGTTCGGATAGTTTAGTATTTGCATAGGAATAAAGGTCATTTCCTGAAGAGAGAAAGTGTTTGGGTAGATTAGTAATTGCAAAGGGAGAACAATGGATGAACCCCGGGTTCATTTTGATGCAAGTATATGGAACTGTTTTCGGAGATTCGAGGCATTCTTCTACAGCCACACTCGGCGTTGCCAGTAACTATTAACGCTGCTAGTCTGCTGGATGGCATTCCATCGACTTCTGGTAGACTGTTGCTGGTGCTATCATTCGACAGCAGTGATTTGTAAATTGCTTCGACCATCGGGACATGTTGCCGAGGTGAACCACCCGGTTAGCACTTAGCGAGCAACATAATCGGTTCCTACTTATGCAGTAAAAGAAGAAGAAGAAGAAGAAGAAGAAGAAGACTTTACCAAGCAGGAAGGGGGGGCTGGTGTCTATCCGACTAAGCGCTGTCCTCATATGAGGACAAAAAAATTTGGAAGTACTGTACTGTGGTAGTCAAATATTTTTTTTGTCCCAATAAATATTAGTAAAAAAGTTGCACTGTAAGGAGTTACCGACTACATCTTCCATGCATTAAAATAACCCAAAAATTCCCCCCTCAATCCCTGCGCAGTTGCACCTCCTGCTCTTGCTCAAGCTCTTCTCTCCCACCTTTCGTACCGCTTCCTCCCGTCTTCTCCCCCTTCGCCCCGCGCCCCCTCATCTCCTTGTCGCCTTGCTGCGGCTACGCTGCGGCGCGCGCGCGACCGGCTGGTCGCATCTCAACCCTCCTCCCCTCCAAGTCTCTACCGTTCTTCCGAGTAACGAGTTTTTTTTCCCAGTCCCTTTTTTTATCTCTTTCCTTGCTTCCTATTGGCTGAGACCGTTTTTTTTCGATCTCCCGAACCTACCCTCCTTCCTTGCACCATGCCCTCGTGCGTTGCGCCTCCATCTTCGACGGCCTCGTCGACCTCACCGATCCCACCGCTACAGCCTGCTTTCTATCTTGCGTCTCCGAGCCTCCCGTTGCCAATGCCTTACCCCCGTCCCTCCAGACGCCCCTGTCCAGGACCCCTCCGCCTTCCGCCGGGCGATATCTAATGGCGGTTTCCCTGGCTCTTGCTCCATCCTGCCCTCTTCTTCTCCGAACGTCTTCCTTGTATGCGCCGCCGAACGTGACCTGCTCTCCTTAGAGCCAGCCTACTCCGCCTTTCGCGCCTTGGCAGACCTCTGACAACTTCGATCCTCCTACCCTGGATTTCTCCGCAATTCTCGACCTCCGTACAGACCTTCCGGCCCCCCACTTCTCTCCGTTTTCCCTGGCCTTCGCTCCGAAATCGCTCGTCTGGAATCCTCCTCCTGCCAGTGGTACCCCGCACCTGCCTTCGCTCACACTCTCCGCGAAATGGAATCGGTGGTTTACAATACTCTTTGTCAAGACGCCTCCTTTGCCACTTCGCATCCCCCCTTCCTCCCCCCCCGTCCCCGGTCGCCTCGACTAAGCGCCGACGTGTCCCCCAACCCCGATTGATGCTGACGGGTTTACACTAGTGACGCGGACTGGGGCTTCATCTCCAGATGCCTCTACCGTACCTTCGCCCCACCCGGCCCCTGTTGCCCTGCCCGCGGGCGCCGGATACTCCGTACTTGAACATGTGCCGATTCCGGAGTCTATGGACGATGACCAGTAGGCCTCGCGTGGAACCTTCATACCGACCGACCGCCAGTTACCACTCCGAATCTTGTCCCGCCCTCCTCTCCATCTTTCAACTTCCGATCCCGTCCATCTCCTACTTACCCAATTCTCTGCGTTCCGATTTCCACAATCTCTTTTATTGCCTTCTGCATGCCTACAACCACGCCCACTCCCCTGCATATCGCGTGGAATGGCTCAGCCGTCTCTTCGCAGTTGGTAAGCTGGTCCTTCGGAAAACGGCCGGCGGGAACCCCGTAATCGCAACCGCGCCTCCGTCCATCGGCTTCTCCGATCCCGCATCTCCATGGCCCTGGAAGGACGCTGGCAAACGCTCTACTCAGATGCACTTGACGCCTTCGGTTCCCCATTCCCATCTACCTCCTATTCCCACCCCTCTCCCACCACCCGCTGCCGCCGCTTTATCCAGCAGGGGCCCTCACTAAGCCTGTCGCCGCACTCCGCTCTACCACCTCACCGGCACCGGCTACTCTCAAGAACAAATCCCTCCTTGCTTCCCTGCATCCCTCTCCAAGTGTCCCGGTTACCCCAACCCGCGCCACTTGCTGCCCCCGCCTTTGTCTTTACGGAGGCCGAGGTTCGCCGTCAGCTCGCCTTCCTACCACACCACAGCTCTCCGGGCCCTGACGGCCTCCGCCCATCCGTCTTCAAATCCCTCTCCCATGCACCAGGCGTTGATACCGCAGATCGCTCCGCCCTGTCTCAGCTCACAACCTTTGTGAACTCTGCCGTGGACGGCCGACTCCCAACTGAGCTCCGTCATCTCTTCGCCGGGGCTACCCTACTCGGCATCCCAAAGGCCCGCGGCGACAGTCTCCGCCCCATCGCCATGGGTACGGTTCTTCGACGCTTCATCTGCCGCCTCGTCGTTCGGCGCTTGTCTACAAGACCCACCGTCGTCTCTTATTTCCTTCCTCACCAGCTCGCCGTCGGAGTCCGCCACGGAACAGAAGCCATCATTCATGCGACACGGCTTTTCTCCACCCGACCTGACAGCGCCAGCTTCGCTCTCCTCCAAATTGACGCGTCAAACGCGTTCAACAAAATCGAGCGCCACAACATTCTGCTCGAGACGGCCAAGCATATCCCCGACCTCGCCCGGTTTGTGCACTACTTGTATGGAGGTGATTCCACGCTCATGTTCGGTTCACACATCCAGCACAGTCGCACAGGCACCCACCAGGGAGATCCGCTCGGAAGCATCCTGTTTGCCCTTGGTATCCATCCATTGGTCACCCAGCTCTCATCACGCTTTCCCGCCATACGCCTAAACGCTTGGTTCGCCGACGACGGTACCGTCATCGTCCCTGTCAACCTCGCTTCTGAGGTTCTCCGCTTCATCTCAGACCGTGGAAAGCCACTCGGGTTCTCTATCAACATGGCGAAAACAACGCTATGGCGTCCTGGCCCGGATCCCCTCCCCGCGTCCCTTCGGTGTGCCATACCCTGCACGATACGTTCCGACAATTTCGTGACAGTCCTCGGATCCCCAATCGGCACCCCTCAAAGCTGCCAGTCTTTTCTTGCCTCCCGCGTACATGCCCTTTCCGAGGTTTGGTCGCGCATCTCCGGATTGAATGACCCTCAACTGGGCCACCAACTACTGCGACACTGTGCCAGTTCCTGCCGCCTGATCTATGTTCTTCGCTGCACCCCGCCGCATCTCACTCTTTCCGGAGCTCAAACCTTTGACTCTGGAATGCGAAGGGTGTTCGGAGACATGCACCGTCGTCTCCCAGACAGTGCCTGGCTCACCGCCCAGCTTCCACTACGTATGGGAGGGCTCGGACTTCCCCTAACCGAAACCATCGCAGAGGCATGCTACGCTGGCTCTGTTCTCTCCTCCTACCCACTTCTTCGCCTCCTCCTCGGTGATTGCTTCGACGTCTCGCCCTTGATCTCAACGCCTCTCGCCTCTATCCGGGCCAAATACAGCCTCCCCGACAGTTTCTCCCCCCCCGCCGTCCTTCCTGGCCTCCGCGCCTCTTCTTCCCCGGCCTGTCTGACTTCCAGACAACTGCTACTGTTGAGTCACAAAGGCGCTTCGCGCCAGACTTCTCTCTTCCGTCGACCTCTCCTCCTCCGAAGGCTCCCGGCTACTCCGCCGCCTAGCTTCCTTCGCTTCTTCCCACGCCTCCCGTCCCTTTCACAACCTCCCGCAGAGCCATCTCGATACATATCGACTTTCACCTGGTGGCTTTCGATATATACGGGTCTGCCGGTCCCGGTGCCGAACGAGGTCTGTCCAGAATTGCTGAGTACATCGCACTACGTAAAGGCAGTAGCCCTGCCTTCGAGCGCGATCGCTTGTTCACGATTATCAGTTCGCTCGTACAACAACGAACTTCTGTCGGGATCAACCGACGACTACTCAACCGTTCCTGGCTCGGATAGATTTTTCCCCTTTTGAGGGCCGCTAGCCCCCCTTTCCTGCTTGGTAAAGTCTTCTTCTTTTTCTACAGTACTGTACTGCACACTGCTGTCGGCTACCCTCGAGTGGAGTCGGCCCTGTCGGTTTATTGGATCAATAGCATACCGTAAATGCACAAACAGTACACGAGTCCCGTGTTTAAAACAGAGAGTGTTGACGAGGGATTCACTGGGGACGATCCGATGTCTCTACCCTCATATCTCTGGCCCGTCTTTGAGGAAAAGGTCCCCTGACGTTTCCGTCATTCGTCATTCAACTACCTGTCATTGATTCTAACTCCCCTCCCGCCTGCCTGCATTTGTCCAAAAAAGTATCTTCCATTTCTGTCCCGTACGTCGTCCTACGTCTTAATCATCTGATTCTGTGAACCGGGTCTCGCAGTCGGAAAATGTTGTGCTGGATGAAGCTGTGGCCGGAGTCGATCAGGCGGACTGCAACGAGAATGACGAGGTCTGTGCTCAAGGCCATTGCGTTTCGAACATAGATGACAAAAAGAATCTCCACCAGTGCAACGACGAATTTCTAGAGGCTATGTTATATAGTCCAAACGCCATTGGAATGGAAAGCCTGAGCATGTTTGTCAATTCAACGAATGGATCCACGGATCCAGGAACCATTTCGAATGCAATGGTTCCATCTATGGAAACTGTGAATATTGTACTCGGTGGCGGAAACTATTCCCCGAGTGAAGCAAACCACAGGGAGGAGTCAGTACAGCTTGTCACCTTGGATGCAGAATCTGATGGATGCAAATCTCCACGGTACTCTAGTAACCCCGCAAGCCCACCAAGTACCCCGACAACGTAATGTCTGAAGCCGCCCTTTCTCCGACCAACGTGCTAGTGGATCAGAGGAAGGATGACGACAAGACAGGCCCAAGAACCCGAGCGGCGGTGCAACGGTTAACAAGCCTCGAAAAATCTCCAAAATGGAAGCTGCCAAAGCGGCCTCTGAGCTCGAGCATCGACGTGAGCGAGCGATAGCGTTACTGGCCAACACGAACCAAATCACGAATGAAGAGCTACTTCTCTTGAAGCCAAAAAGGAAGAGACGCGTCGCCAAGTTTGACAAGCCCATTCCAAGCAGGTTTTGTCTGTAGGACGACACTGGACGCGCGATTTGCGGTTTGCTCCAACATCAAAGAAGATATTTGCCGCAAAGTGATTTGCGAAAAGTGCTTTGCACGCTCCGAAGTGGAAGACTTCAAACAGGCGTTGGAGTCGTCGAATGGCGAATGGACGTGCCCTCACTGCAAAGACAAGTGCCCTATTGGTGCGCAGTGTTGGACATATCGAAAAACATATGACGCTCTCCGTGCAAAGCGTTTAAAGCAGCAGAAACCTTTCCGGCGTAAGCGTGGGAGAACGAGCGAAGGAGCGGATGCTTCGGAAGAGATGATTGAAGAGTGGTTGATGATCAAGGCGATGGCGGAGGAGGTGAATGAGATGACTAAGACGTAGGACGACGTACGTGACAGAAATGGAAGATACTTTGGACAAATGCAGGCAGGCGGGAGGGGATTTGGAATCAATGACAGGTAGTTGAATGACGAATGACGGAAACGTCAGGGGACCTTTTCCTCAAAGACGAGCCAGAGGTATGAGGGTAGGGACTGATAAGAGAGAAAGGGGATTGTGCAGGGAAGACAGTAGGGAAGAGTAGGTTTTAGGTGTAGGGGAGGGGTCTGACGGAACGATAACCGATTACCTCTTTATTTTTCTTTCGCTTGAGTCGACGGCGGCTTTTTATATCGCTTTGCTTTGAGGACAGGCTGTCTTGGTTCCTTCGTCAGGGTCGATAGGTGACGCTGCCCCCTCAGAGTTGCACAACCGACTCGGTGCTACCTATATAACAGACACCCGAGCGGCTGTGGCTGAGATTCGTCCGTACAGTAGTGTACTTACTGCATACTACTGTACTCGACACTAAAAAAAGATAGAAAGTACAGTACGTTACTCTAAAAAGTCGTCATAGATAGTACTAAAAACGCATAAAAATCACCTTCTAGCCACTGCCATCAACAGTGACATCGGATCGTCCCCAGTGAATCCCTCGTCAACACTCTCTGTTTTAAACACGGGACTCGTGTACTGTTTGTGCATTTACGGTATGCTATTGATCCAATAAACCGACAGGGCCGACTCCACTCGAGGGTAGCCGACAGCAGTGTGCAGTACAGTACTGTAGTGTACAGTAAAGTACATGACGTACAGTACTGCTTGGGTTCAATTGGTGCGTGGCGTGTACGGGTGTATTGTCAGCAAAAGTGCAGTAATACTTTACAGTTCAGTACTGTACAGTAGTATACTGCCAGTAGCTCACTCAATGTGCATTTAGTGCGCCTCTTGTACTGTAGTTGTAGTTGCTTTATCGCGATGCGGTCCAGGCCTTTGACCGGCCTGGCTTCTCGCGTAACCGCTCGTTCCGTCGGCGGAAAGGGCGTGCGGGAAAGTTCGACATACCAGACTAAAACAGAGGCTTATTAGGTGGAACCTGGGAACCCTACCCATAGGAATACGCTTTTCATTCTGACAGCTGCGTTCATTTGGAAATGCCCGCAACCATAAAAAAATCAGTAAAAGTAGCTTGGGTATCAAGCTACCAACTATTATAACTCTTTAATTAGTTCACCACAATGGACAACTATAATTTCACATTCCCGCATTTTCAAAGGTGGGAGCTTATCCCGTCAAATAATCCACTGTTTTACCCAACATTGTCCATACCCGAGTCCATGAGCTATAGTAGCGATCCCTTGTCGTTACTTGTAAACAGACCATCAGCTGAGTGGGAAGTGGAACCACTTAAATCTAACTAGGTGGCTTTGCCATTCGTTGTTGGCACACAAAGGTCAAACCTGTACCAACCATGTCCGGCTAGGTTGATGCCAATGTGTCCTATTTGCAGCACAATGCGCCGAAGTGCGTTTTTCTATGTATTGTCGGCTTTAATTCCTAGTCTAGCTAAAATTCGGCTTGGATTTCAACGTAAAACACCCGCAATGACAGTTTCTGTGTCGCAACACGACTCAAATATTCACGCAATCAAGTATACGCGACTATTACATTTCGTGAGACATCAATTTTGTGCGATTATCACCGGTGAGACCGCAGTACTTGACATGAGGGCTTCTTGACTAGTTTTTATACCTTTTTTTACGCTGAAGATAGTGAAAGGTCGCCTTGAACAAAGTAAGAATCTTCAAAGTTGTTGAAGTAGTTCTAAACTAGTTTCTGGCGAACCAGGGAGTTGTAATCCTTTTTAGTTACCTGTATGGCCTACTAGACTGTTTGTGATGAGATCTCAACTCTGGAAAAATAGAACCGCCTGGCATCCTTCGAAAAAGGATTGCGAAAATGGTGAAGCTTCTTTTGTGGGTTCAGCCCGTATGCATTCGCCATTTGCTAGTATTCGTCAACGTAATACATCCAGCATTCGCACAAACTACCGCAGTATTTCTTTTCGACGCCCTTTAGCCTCACTTTTTTTCCGTGTGCAAGCCTAGTTACGATGCTGTATTGGGCGCTGCAGGTGCTTCCATGCAACTCAGTGCAGGATGAAAGGGGCGAACTTGCAGGTCACTCCTTACGCGTCTGCATCCTGCAACAATCAGCTCTATCATTTTAACTACGGTATCATGGTCACCACAGTTATCGTATATTCCATAGGCAAGAGTCATAATAAAACTTCTCGATTAGTGATGTTGTAGCCCCGCACCACGTTGATTGAGGAAGGTTCCCAGCTCGACCCATATAGACAGAAGATCGCAAATCTCCTTTGCAAATATGCTTGTGTTTGGGAACGGTTCATCAACCATTTCTTTCAACCGCGAACCACTGAGGGAAGGGTCGAGTACTGAAATGGAGATGATGAATCCCTCTTGGGTACTTGTCAGAGAACCAAGCTACCTTTCAATTATTAGCTTCATAAGCGGAGGGTAATCATCTTCACCTCTCCTTGCAGCCTGCTCACTGTTTGATATCATTCCGGCACTGGCGTCCGAAAGAAAGACAGAAATGCCTGTGAGAGTGACATGTTACTACAATGTGCGGTCCTGAAGCTGGTCATTGCTTTGTATCCAAATTGTAGTTGATTTCGATCTTTGAGTCTAAAGAAGTAGAAGGGTACTCCGATCCTGGGCGGCCAGTTTCCAACTGGCGAACATTTCAGGGTCCTGTAACCCTGGTAGAGTGTTCGTGAAATGATCCTTGGCACTGAGTCTCCCCTACTCCAGAAAGAGAGCCTTTTCTGCAGTCTAACATCGCACAGACCAATTGCGAAGGATTTTTCACTCTGTTTGGTTATCTATCAGAGCCGTAATGCTCACCGCACCTGTTGATTAGCGTAAAGGAGGTCTATCGCGAATCTATCAAGTGATCACTAGAAACTAGACCAATACTAATAACAATCTACTATTTCTTAACAATGAAAGGCCGCAATCTTTGAAGAAACCAACAGAAGTAACACTAATGAAATGACTTCTCCTGCAGTTGCTACACCGCATCGGTCATAGGTTAAACGTCTCGCTGGGCTGTCTATGGGAAGTCGAAAAACCTCGACTGTGTTGAGGGCTCGGCAGATCTTCGTTTGCTTGTTTTTCAGGATGCCACGACGCCTAATGAAAAGAAGAGAGGAAGAGGTGTCATCTCATGAAAGGGTATCCCTCCATGGAATAAAGCAAATACAGCATTTCGAATAGCACAGAAAATATTCGTAGGTAGAAAGAGGGGGGAACTTTTTGTTCTGTTGGTCCAATTTTTTAAACCCCCTACTCATACTGATTGCAACTGGAAAGATTGTAATACAGGAAATATTTAGAATAGAATCAAAATCGCTATAAACATAAAAGGTACTTCATCTAATAATTTTATTATTATGCACGAGACGATACTGCTTCAGAAATCAGTTGCGACCCCTATTTGCATGAAAAATAGAAATATTTTATCTGAAACGTGCGAATACACACAATACACTTATTTCTAGTAGAACTAAGAATAAAAAATTCCATCGTTACCGGAGAGCAATTTTTTTCCAACCGTTCCGAACGAGCTTCTTTTTGTTTTACCTTGATGAATTCCAAGACTAATAATATTTTCAGCTGCCGGTTCTTCATGGGCAGTCCTCTGTAGATATCTGGTTTCAGGGTATCCAAATTATTTTCACCCAGTTCCTCTGTTAATGGTCAGTAGAATTCATATGGGAAATTGATTAAAGATATCTACTTCCTAGTTTTTATATCTTCTAGACATCCACGTAGCATACTTACAGCATTGTTGTGTTGATACGGGTTGAAATTTTCTTGATTTCTAATTTTCTTTCCATATTCAGGTTCTTCTGACGACAACTGTTGTGGCAGACAACCTGAGCACAGGTAAAGTAAAAATTCTAAAAAATAGTCAGCATGCCTGGTTCTGAACCGAAAAGCTGTGCTCGCCGAGCACTATATCTCCATCGCTGGCGACAAATTGGGCTGCCAATATTGGTTGTTCCAAATGTACTGATGAATTATCTTCTCTCTAGATCAACTCGCATGACAGCTAAAATTACATTATTCGCACATGTAGTACATATCATTGCTATGTGTTCATCCAAGTTTGCAACATGTTGGAATGAAATACATGCCACCGGAAGCTCATTAGTTGAATTATTAGAGACCTCAATGAAACGTTAGTTCTTCTCCCGCAAAGCTACCTCAGCCTAAACAGAAGAAAGAAATAGAAGCTACATAAATAGAAGCTACTCTAGTGAAATTTCCTAAGATTTACACAGTATATAAAGGACACTCGATTCCCCTCTGCGGGTCCCAAGATAAAAATAAATTTCCCTCCTCTAAAAATTCGTAATAGTAGCAACGCACTGAGTCAGCTTCCCCCTCGTCCTCCACCACTCAACAGAAACCATCTACCTCAATTTTCCCGACCTCTCAGCAGCCTTACCGAAACCGTGTATCAAATTTTCCTTTCCAGTTGGAAAAATTCAAAAAAGAGCCCCGGACTACAAAATATTGTCAGCAGACCCTAAATAAAATTATTCTAGACTTAAATTTCCACCGTCCGGGACGAAGTTAAAATTAGGCCGCGAAATGTGCTGAAATTAAATACTTGGATAGAGGCTTGAGTGAGTTTCTTAGACAGCTTGAGCGTAGGAGGTCACCAAATGGCAGGTGTACCGCTCGAAAGTCGACGAAATACAAATAATAGTCCATTGGACTTTGAACGGGGCTAAGCAACTCAGTCAAATTTAATTAATTTAACCTAGTTGACGTGCTGCCCTCACTGATAGAGCTTGCTTGGGCGATAACGGTGTTGATTGAAGTATTTACTGGAAAGCGGACGGGTGAACTTACTCTTTCCTGTACGAAATACAGGTTTAGAAGCACTCAGCATCTCCTAACGGGATACTAAATAATGGAGGATGCAGATTTTTATTTAAAAAATCAATCTTTTTGAAGCGAAGAATTACTGAACGGGAAGAAAACCGTGAGAAAAATTTGCAAATTTATTTTCACAGCCCAAAAGCTACGACATGTGTAGCATGCAGCAAGATTTGGAGAGGAATTATAATGTAAATTGTGATATCACATCTTCCAAAAGACTTTTATAGCTACAGTGTTGTGGTTGACAGGTTGGCTCCTCCTACTTACGGCAACAACAATTTTTATCTTCTTTCCTGTTGGCTGATGACTCTTATTCTGGCATTGATCTGCTACCCGATACGCAAGCACATGTACAGAATTTATATAGACTTTTTCAGATCCCATTGCACTGAGAATATACGTCTCACAATGCATACTATACGAAAGATCGCTGCCAATCTTGTGACACGACTACGTGACTTGAAAAGTGCAATGATTCTGCCCCACCTGCCTGGTTGTCGTACTTATATATAGTGCTCCCAGTAGTGCAGTGCTGTAGGTACTTACGAACTTCTATTCCTTTAATAACAGGCGATTGGTTGCATATGGAACACTACATCGCGCATTTGATGCGAAGAGGGGAGAAATGGGAATAACTATCAACAGGGCTACATATCTGTTTACCTGTGTGTTTGATTTTGACTGCAATCTGAAAAGTAAATGACCACAAATACTAGGATTGCTTCCTCCAGTCTTCGCCGTATCTTAAGTCTTGATGACGCAAAGGATTTACTTTGATTTTTTGCCCAGAGTGGTCGGCACCGCCAACACGGCTGAATCTGCAGTGATGGGGCTCAAGTTCAGTCCGCAGTTGAACAATAGCTTAGAAGTTTCTTTGGGCGTCAAAAGAAAGACCAAAGAGAGTCAAGGATCATAAAACAGTCAAAGCATCGCGCTTTCAACCGAAACATGAGGAAGCATCATTGTTTGATGACAAAAATCAAAGAACTAGTTGGAATGCGACAAGGAACAAGTTAAAGTACTGACAGAAACCTTCGCAGAAGTTTGCATGTAACGTGACAATAAAGACCATGAAAAAGGAAACTTGAAGTAACAGCATTCGAACGTTGGCTTTTTGAAGATCCGAACAGCCAAAGATCTTCATGAAATGTTACCGAAAATGATGACACACCCTAAAACGTCAGCGGATATTTTTATCCGAAAATGTCTGTTGAAATGTTGGAGGAATCAAGATAGAATTTGTGCTGTCAACAGCAGTGGACATTGAATTCAAGTTAAATAGCTTGGACTGTGCGCCTTTAAACCATGGCTATTGTTAGAACTGCAGCGATGCATAGCTAAAATTAGATATATGGAGACTACCTCTTAAACGTTTGAAAAAAACTCGTTATTTTGTTCTACGTCACCAAAGGCGATGGCCCTTTTTTACTTGGAAATTTTTTTTTGAGCAAATCGGATGTTCTCAATCCTTGCACGCTTCCTATTTTTATTGTAAAATTAGAAGTATTTGAAGGACTAGATAGAGAATTCCTGACTCCGATGTACGTTATCGAAGATAGCGAAACACGACCTCATCTTGCTGTTGTGATGAGCCAAATATCCGAGTTTCAAAGTTATGTAGAGACCCAACGGTATTTTTCTGGAACCAAAGGGAATAGAATGACGGCGATAACAGTAAATTTCGTTTCATTGGAAATCAGACAAAAAGTCTCGCTGCGAAACTTCACCTGTACTCGCCTTTACCTCGGAAGGAAATGAACGATCTCAGCAAACTGTCTAGGCCTTATGCAAAGCGCTCGAAGCCGTCGTGGAAATTTTTTCCAGCTGGAAAAGTCTAGACTTTCACTCTTTGTGCGCAACATATCCTGTAAATTCCACTTCGAGCTTTAAACCATGATGTGCAAATCGATTTCATGTACCTGATTTAGTTTAAAAAGCACCCAGTACTCCATATGAAAGCTCCATATGAAAGACCTGACTTCAAGCTTCTGTACTGGTGTTATTATGTCGGCTGAAGATATGGAATAAGCTGGAAAGATCCTTGAAACTCAATGGATCCTATTGATTGGAGCCTCTGGATCAATATCTTTTGATCAATAATTTGGCAATAACAATTTTTGAAAAACATTACAAACCCATGGCATTAAAACGAGACCTCTTCCTGCGAAGGGGCATAGCAAAATTGATTCAGTGTCAATTGCAAAATTCACTTTACGTCAGGTGTCATTGCGTGTTCTCGGAGATGTAATGAACGAACAAGATACAGAAGGTACATTGTCCTCGGGTTAAGAAATCGTCTCAACAACGGTGCGCGTCGGCGGGGTTGAGGGATGTTTTAGTTGCGAGGCGAGTAACGTCACGGGGAGGAAAAGCGGAAGTAAAACGGGAGCATCACTTTGGGTGGCGAGTTGCCGTTGTTAGGATGGGCTTCTTTTATCTCGCCTGGCGGCTGGGTGGCGGGATTCGTTTAATAATACCGCGCGAAATAATTTCAAACCGTACACGTGTATCTAAAATGCTAATTATTCCAAAAAAACCCACCTACCAGCACATTGCGCCCTTGCCGCTTGCGCGTATAACCACCGCCATAGTATTGTACTGTAAAGAATAACCGTTTCCTTTTCTTTGGTAGAGTTTTCGATCAACTTTTTTTTAATAATTTATGAATAATTTGTGTGTGTAATCTTTACGGGATTTGGAAAAAGCATGTTGGAGAACATGCTGACGAGGATCACAGAGAAAATAACATGCGAAGGGGGATGAGAGAGGAACTAATCGGAAATGCATCTGGTAAGAACTTGACGCGCTTGCAACCCACGCAAGCAGAACAAAAAGCGCGTGATTAAGAGGTGCAGCTCCCAATGGGGAGTGGTGCCTCGATTGGCAGCAGCGAACGTAGAAAGGCGCCGGAAGAAAGTCGAATCCTCGGCCCCAAGGGCACCGAACACATCAATACCAACAGGAAGAAGGCGTATATTGTCCGTGGGGCAGACTAGACCGTAGTGCTTGTGTTTCGCGCGTTCAACCATTGAGGCAGCTGCGCCGCCAGATAGGGCACACTGGGAAACGCGAGAAGTGACCTGTGGATGGGCCACTTTGACATCCAAAGCGATATCCTTCGGGTCGAGGCCATATGCACCAGGGATAAAAAGATCTATGCGAAGGGCGGACGAGGGAGAAAAAATAATTTTGAAGTTTTGGTACTTCATGCAGTATTACAAAAAATATATTTACCTACTTTTGTGCTTTAATTTAGTATATGTTTCAAATAATATTGAAATGGACAGGATCTATAGTTTTTTCGGGCACTGTTCGGGGGCATCTTAGAGAGATGCAGAGGGGAGTTTTTATAGCTTGGATCGAGTCTGAAGGGTAGTGCATTCATAATCCGCCTCCAGCTGTAAGCATATTTGAGTTTGGCGGCGGGTGTTCACTTGATTGGAAGCCTCAGCGAAGCTACGGATGGAGACTTGTAACATAGTCGAATCTTCTACATAGCTGCACCGCATGGCTTCAGGTAGCATTTTAGGGAGCGTGGTTCCTTCGCCATTACTGTGTCGGTATACCCTTTTTGAGTCGATTGTGGTTGTCTGGAAAACCATGGGATAGATCGGATATATCTTTCAAGAGTAAAACCCCAAACGTTCCCCCTTCCAAAAGCCGTACAAGAAGAACAGCATGAATGTAATGATTCTCTTCTTGCATAAAGGATATGAAGAGTCGTGATTGGAGCCCTCGGAAAGGATCGCTTGCACGGGAGGAGTTTTGCGATCTGTGGCGACGACCCGGGATAGATACTCCTTGGAAACGCTCCAGTGTGATTGAATGCCTCAAAAGATTCAATGATTATAACAAGACTTTATTACAGACAGTCCTCAAGCCCAAGTTGTCCCAGTGCCCATATCTACAGCCGATGGATGGCGCTCTGACGCATTAAAGGTTTTGAATGACGTAGTACTGCACGCAGCTGTAAGCTCCATGGAGTATTTCGGACGGTTACGATCCGTCTTTATGCAAAGACACGCTGCTGCAGCGGGTTCGTCCAATTAATTGTGTGTTACGGCTTGTTTTCACCCAGTCATGTTAGGGCGGCACCTCCTGATCGATTTATAGAGCTCAAACATGCGTCCCTTTTCTCTGGACGCAGCCTTCAGTACTTCTGGGCAGTAAAGCTCCCAAAACTTTCCCCTTTGCGGTGTAAGGTGATGGAAAGGTACTTTGTCCCAAGGAGTTACCGAAAAACGGCATTTCATTGTCACAAACAGTATCACAGGTTCCTTCAAGGTCGAATCTGGCGAATGGGCATCCATTAAGCTGCGGGAATTTCTTCGTGGTATGCGTATTTGAAGCAGGGCAAAGAAGGGCTTGGATGCTATTCCCTTCTGGTATAACAGATTTGTCGAAGTTGGAGGAGTGTGGCGACGACGTGCGCATAAGCGAGTTGCGTTGTAATTGATGCTCAAGTTTCCATTTTTCAGTGTGATCTGAGATGCTGATGGTCCAAAGCGGTGGCTGCAGTGTAAGGAGCCAGTTTGCATGTAGCGTCTTTTAGTTTCCAACGGAACGGTAACGTGAATATTTCAGTGCCAATCACTCCAAGACTCAAGGTAGTGCTTAGGGTGAGCATATTAAATAGGAAGGCAAGAAATCTGCTCGGACACAAGCGTGACAGTGCGTTTAGTCCCCTTTTGATATGTCTCGATGGATGATGTGGATGAATATGATGCACATTCCCGAAAATTTGGGTAGCTCCACTCCTCTTCAAGCCTGGTTTGTGATTAAATGAAACAGTTGGGTATATTTTGAACCATTTACCAGTCCCTCGGAACAAATTAAGTCTACATCACGCGCTGTGTCTATGAATATGACAGCTTGTCTACTCAAGCTGGCATCCGTTCGTTATCTGCTTGAATTTGTATTGGCTATTTGATGCACTCTGACTAACTGAGTGTTTTGTGTTAATGTTATACCCGCTTAACTGATATGTTTTTGTAGTTATAAGGCTAGTTAATCTTGGCTTTGTAAAGATGAGCGAGAAAAGAGACATCTTCCATCTATTGTGTACTCTGTTCTACGCAAAGGTATGCTCACTCGACGTGATCGACAAGTACTGTAACGCAACACAAATTATTCTTAGTTATGGGCCCAGCGCTCCAAACTGGCCTGCCGTCAAGGCAAAAGTTCTCATGGGACGCTAAATCTCCTCCTTGGACAGAAGCCAAAGGAGACCAGCAAGAATACCGTGACGCAGTAAAACTCTGGCAGACATTTCACAACGCTCTCCCGAACTCAAAAAGTAAGAAGAATCCTGCAGCATTACAGGCAGTTTGCCTCAAGTCTCAGCTGTATGCACGCGCCAAGGACCTTTGCTCCGGAATTTCAGATGATGATCTGACTGTAAATGGCGCTGTAGACCTCATTGTAGGCAAGATATATCAAAAAGATGCACTTTCTGTTGTAAGTGAAGCCTCTACGGCTTTTAACCAACTATGGAACACTAGAAGGAGGAACACAAAAACAATGAAGAATTTTGATTCTAGATTCTCTGCTCAAGTGGCAAAGTTCAATTCGATTGCAACGACAACTAAGCTACCAGAGTGTATAACTGCGCTCATGCTGCTATCCAACTCGTCCATTGATGATTCGCAACGAGTTTCTGTCATGGCAGGTGCAGCTCCTTCTAATGAGAACTTGAATTCTCAGTCAACCAATGACGAATTTTTAAGCTCTATCACGTATCAATCGGTAGCTTCGGTGATCTAACAGTGTGATAAATCTTCACACCCAGGTGTAGACACAGAGCTTGAACCACTCAAAGCTAGTGCAGCCGGAACTAATCGTTCCTTTGGTAATAACAGAGGTAAAAACACCCGTTACAGAGGCCAATCTCCCACAATGAGATTCCCATGTATTTTATGTGGCAAATACGGCCACTGGAAACGTAATCATAACCCAGATGGATCTCTTCCATCTCATGTGAAATGTTATGATTCTCCTCAGGTTTCGAGCAACTTTGGACACCGTTCTGGAAACAGTGGAAAGACCTCTAACACGACACAAGGTCGGCAAGATAATGGATGTACTGCTTGTTGTTCGACGATGGTTCCCCAAAATAGTCGCAAGGTGTCTATTAGCACGCTTTCGAAGAACTTTAATGAAGTCGTTTGTATTGATCATTTGTACTTGGATGTGACCCTATTATTACACTGCATGGATTTAATAAGCAGGCACTCTACTGCCTACATTGTCGATTCAACCGCTCGTAGCGAAGTGGTGATTGGATTTGAAGCCTCATGGGTTTCGCAGTTCTGGTACCCTGATACCATTAGAGGAGACAAGGCATTTCATGTTGGTTAGTTTAAGAAGTATGCCGGCAAGCTTGGCATTGAAATATCTCCTGTACCGCCCAGACGACACTCGAAAAATGCTATCGACTCTAAGCATAGTATCATACGTAGCATTTGACCCGCCTTTTGGCAGACAAAGAGGAGAAATATGACCCGAAATTTGCAGCGTATAAGGCCGTCTCAATTTCAAATGATTTGTATGGCAACGATACTATGTCTGCATTTGAACTTGCAAGGGGATTTTCTCCTCCCGTTGCATCGAAGACTACCGAAAATGGCATACCGAATGAAATTCGAAAGGCTAGAGAACAGCTTCATGCAAGACGCAAAATGGCACTTATTTTGCGTTCAAATGCTGTCAAGGAAATACCGCTCTCGACTGGTGACAATGTTGAGGTTTATCAGAAAAAGGATGACGAGAAAAGAGGAAAATGGTCTGATCCGAAACCAATCCTCTCTACACATCGTACTGCTCGTACAGTTAACGTACCCGGACGTAATGGCAGAGAAATCACCGTGGCGATTGAAGATGTTCGCCAAGCACTACCTCGAGAGAGCTTTGCTCAGATGGTACAAGAAGGATTAGACGTGATTTCTGAAACGACTATTGAAGAAATAGATATAACAACTGCAGCCCAAGGCAGTACTGCTCGTGAAGCACTAAATGTTGATGACTCCGAGAATAATTTACCACAATCTCAGTTGGCCACACCTGTTGACGCCGACTTTGGATCTGACACTCCGAATGCACCAACTCACGTTGGAGACAACATATGGGTGTTTTGGCCCGTGGATGATCCGTGGGCGGGGGGTTGTATGAGAATGTCCGCTGGGCGGATATTCGTTCTTGGGACAAGGGGCGGGACTTCTTATTGGCAGTCCAGGCCCGCAGCGCGAGCATCGTGGTAGGCCAAAACGTTGCGCAGCGAGTTGTGGCGTTGCGGCTGGCCGAAGCTGGCGGGTAGAGGTCAGCCGCGTGGTCCCCGAGTGCGTCCATAGTTTGATTGCATTGGGTACAGGTGAGCGGGCGGGAGTCGTCGTATACGGGGAGGCCTAGGTGCCGGCAGATCATGGTCTGCCAGTGGGCCGAGAACACCGCCGTAGCGGTTGCGGGGTGAGCCATGAGAAAAGCGGCGGCGGGGCTGTTCCGGAACGCCAGGCCACGAATCCGATGTCGAACTTCTTGAGTTCGACATGGCGTAACTTTATGGCATCAATAAAACGGGTGTCCGCTGCAGGATCCGACTATACTGCTAGCTAAGTGCTAACCGGTTGGTCCACGTCGGCCACGCGCAGCGACATGCGCGACTCAATAGATTGTGCACTCGACGACCAGATTGTGATACTAATGCGCCTAAAAATCCGATTACGGATAACTCCTGTTGACGAGTGGAATTTGTCAGCAATGCGAGACACCAGTCCCTCTATGAAGCTGACGGTTTCGGGGGAAGGGAAAACCAAGAAGTCAAAGGCCAGCGGTTGAAATTCGAAATCGGGGGCCTGTGTAGGGTTATCGGAGGGCGGGGGGAGTCGACGCGACAATTTTCTCTCCAGGTCCGTCACTTTGTTGCGGTGTGCAATTGCAGCAGCACCGCCCACTTCCCGTGTAGCTCTTGTTCTGACATCGTCCTTGAATGGAGAGACTACGGTAACATCGCAGACGATCGGGCGGGCCGCAGTGCCTTTAGGGGCTGCTGGTGGGTGAACTAGTATGTCAGCGGGTCGCAGATCGGTGCCGGGCACGAGGAGTGGGACCTCGAGCTGGCAATCCAGGCCAACGGCACGGGCGATACGGCCAGCGATGACGTTGCGAAGTGAGTTATGCCGGTGTTTGCGACCGAACCGAGACGGGCACAAGTCTACAGCGTGGTTGCCTAATCTGTCCATTTGGCGTTTACAATGCTCGCAGTTCCGAGGAAGCGAGTCATCATAAACGGGCAGTTCCAAGAATCGGCGAAGTATTATTTTGCAGTGTACCGCGGATACCTCCGTGTCAGCCGAGGGATGTGCGTAAAGAAAGGCAGTACCGGGGCCTTTGCGTAGCGCTAGACCGCGTATGCGTTGCCGTACATCTGCATTCGTGTGTAGGTCCGGGTTCGGAGATCTAGCCCAGTGGTCGTGGCGCCAGTGAATCTTGGCCAGCGCCTCCTGCTGCACACGTTTTAGGTAGGTTTGGATAAGTGTGTGTGCAGTAGCAAGAGGGAGTGGGTCGAAGGAACCCAGATCAACTGGGTAGGCCGTTCCAGGGATGTGCAGGAGGAAGTCTCGAATGTGACCGGCGGCTTGACCGAGAAGGAAAGCCATGTCTCGGCGGTAGCGGGCTCCGGTGATAGCGGTGAAGCGGGGCCCGATATGGGCTGCGGACCGCAGTCCTGGCGGTGCTGCATCCATGATACTCGAGACAGCGGCCCCATCTAGGAACGGTGAGATGAGGGTGAACCTATAACCGCCCTAAAGGATGGGCCAGGTAGCCTACGACCACGCGTTGTCGCTGATTTGAACGCCATTAAGCTCGGTGAAGGACTTTTGTAGCAGAATATCAAAAGCCTCGGCAGCAGTACGGGCTTCCTGTGGGTCAGCCAACTTGAAACCGTGGTCCACCAGACAGGCCGACGCACAGAGGCGGTGCATGCGAAACCGTGCGCGCGGGTCGTCAACCATGGGCAGGAGTTGGAGAGTTCGGCGGCGCCTCTCAATCTTGTCTCGTAGAAATGCATCCGTGAAATGCCGGTTTCCGAGCGGAGCCCCGAGGAGCTCGAATCCGTCCGGGGAGCATTCGGCGAGGCGAAATTCCTGGAGAAAAGCCTCGCGCTGTGGGCGTAGGACCGTTGGCCAATGAATGCGCGTTTTCCCCGGGTTGAGATGTAGGCCGTAGGTGGGTCCCTCGTCGCAGAGGATGCGGAGGGCATGTCGGAGGCCGGGAGGGACCCCATCAATGTACCATCATCGGTGCCCGTGTTTTCTGCAATCCGGCGGATGAGGGGCTGGATCGTCAGCGAGACCAGGAGCATGCTGGCAGGGTCGCCTTGCTGTGTGCCTTGAGCACTCGCAATGGTCGTTTTGTCACGATTCGGCACGATCAACGGTGGTTGCGAGCGTGCATAAATCATGTTGATGAACCGGGGGAGATTTGGGGCGCGCGTTGGCAGCTGGTCTAGCATTGACTGGCGATCAACGCGGTTGAAGGCGTTATTAGCGTCAACGAGAACAGTGGCGGTATCCATGCGATAAGAGAAGCGACGGAGCAGCATGCGTGTGTCGTGTCCGATGGCGTCCATCCCAGCCCTGATGCCGTTAGCAAATTGGAAGGGGGCCAGAAAGTGACGAGAATCATCAATGGCGTTTGGGAGGAGTGTCTTCGTTAACACTCTGCGGAGGATCGTTCCTGCGGCGATGGGCCGAATCTTGTTGGGTTTGGGCCGCAGAGGTAGCATGGTTGCTGCAGCCAGGAGCGGCAGGACTGAGGTTGGCAGGTCACCTCTCGCGATCCGAGAAACGAGTTGCGTGAGCACCCCCTTGCCCGTAATACCGGCTTCCGGGCTTACTGGCGTCTGCACGGGCAGATGGAACCAGCGCGCCGGCGTACGATCAGGGCCAGCCGCCATATCCCGGGAAAGGCGGCGGACGGCGCTCTCAACGGCTTCTCTTGTAACAACAGGCGGCGGTGGTAGGGAGTCTGTTGGGATGGGTGTGATCGGGCGCGGGGGCACGGGGGCGCGGGGTGTAAGGTGCAGAGTGCTTCGATGGTTTCAGGGTCGTTCACATCTGCTAGCGAGGCATTGTGAAGCGACCTCATTGCCTTGCCATAGCGGGCATCAGCACATAGAACTTACGCTCGCCACGCCTTGCGAGCGGGGCTGGACGCGGGCCTTGGGCGATGTTGTTACGTCTATTCGGTACGGGCGTAGTGTGCATTCAAGACTTCAGACCAGAGGGCTGCCCACTCAGTGCTAGTAGGGGCCCGACGGATCCGGGAGCTGAATGCAGCGTGTTGGCCCTTGGGGTGCTGCAATCCTTGTTATCCTCGTAGGAAGCGACGCATGACCGCAGTAGGAAGCATGTGGAGATGAAGAAATGCCAGGTGGGTGGCATCGTCGCCCCGAGCCTTGGCCGGTGTGCGGATCAGCTTGATGAACAGTAGGATGAAGGGCTTGAGGCATGGGAAGGGAATGTTTTGGAAGATGTCCGCCTCACGGAATCGTGTGCGGAGGAATTTGGGGGGGGGGAAGGTAGGTGAGAGTTTTTTTCGGGGATCGGGAGGGGATCGGGGGATAGAAGAGTCTGTAAGGGATAAATCGGCAGGGGAAGAGATCCTCAGAACCAATTACCCCAAGAAGGAGGTTTTGCAAGCGACAAAAGTGCTACCGTGGTATAGTTGAACGAATAAAAAGGAGTGTATATTAAAAAGAGATGAGAGGGCTACAAGCAAGTATGGAAGAGGCAGGGTCTACCACCTATGCTCAGTGACTAGCGTAAAATAAATTCTTCTTGTGGCTGAAGTTGACTCTCAAATTCCTACTACTCGGAACTTGATTTGAAGTTGTCTGCCAACTTGCTTGAACTCTCCACGAGGAAGCAGTTTACTCAGCTTATATAGATTTTTGGCTACCCTTAAAGTCCGAACAAAACTACAGTAGGTACCAGGAAATGCATAGAAACAATTTGTGTGGATGATATACTCAAAACAAAAGAAACTTAGGAAACTAACAATTAATGAGGTCCTCTTATTTCCCATTCTCTAAATCAGATCCAAACAAATTCTCGAAAATATCCTTGCTGTCCAAGTAGTACCTACAAATATCTGCGAACGGCTCATAGCTCTCTATACCCTCCTGGGAGATATCTAAACTACTAAAGATATCTACATCCGGTTCCAGAGTCGGCACCACTTGTTCCATACTCTCCAGTCCAGGCCCCACCAGTCCAACACTTTCCATGCCCCCTGTTCCCTCATCCAACTCGTCCTCGTCCTCGTTCTCATTATCCTCCTCCTCCTCCTCCTCCTCTTCCTCTTCTTCTTCCCCTTCCTCCTCCCCATCCTCCCTATCCTCCTTCCCATCCTCCCCATCCTCCTCTTTCTCCCCATCCTTCTCCTTAGTCTCGTACACTAGCTCAGGGGCTAACCATTCCTCGAAGGATTCCCCGCTCTCCTCCTCGACTTTCTCAGTCTCATCCTCACTGACCTCCCCCGCCTCTTCTTATATGGAGAGGCGGCCAACGAACTAGATGATTTTCTTCTTAGTTTGCCGCCGGATGTAGTCGTCGTCATCGGTTGGCCCGTAGGCGGCGAGACGGAGGCCATTGATGGGACGAGAAGGGCAGTTTTTGGAGATAGGGATAGAGGGGCGATTTGACGTCATATTTATGGAAAAGGGGTAAGCGGAGTTGCGGATGTTGACAGAAAGGGTAATCAGCTTATCGAATTGTTGGTGGTAGGAGTGATGCTTCAGCGACAATGCTGTAGCACTTTAAATGGGGGCATGTCTTTGGTAATCATCATGGTCTTGGTCAAAAAAAGCGATACTGCGGCCTTGGATTTGCATGAATTCGGGGCATCATAAAAATCTGCGTGATAAAATATCGGAACTGAAGTTGGGAGGCGAAGTGACCACGAATTAAAAGGCGTCTCTTTGAAGGAGGAGGACCAAATATTCAAACATAAAATAGAAAATGAAGTTGTACAGTGAATTTGGATTCATAAAGGAAAAAGATATTCAGAATTTGTTTTGGAAAGACAAAGGTAGGACGATTGGTTAAGGACGGATTTCAAGATGCGAAGAGGACCTTTTTCGTTCCGACAGAGTCATTGAGATGTGATTAGGGGGTGGGGGTGGGAGCGATTACGAAGATTAGCCCTGTGGGTGGGTCGACACCGCATCGGCCATTTCGCAGGCATCATCTGGGGTCGGAACTTCATTCATGTCGAGGGCAGCCGGCGGAGCGTCCGGCATGGCGGAGTCCAAGGTTGTCACGGTAGGGGGGGGATCGGGTCAGCGGGGACAGCCGACGGTTGGTCGCGGCCTCGCCCATGCCGTGCTGCCGGGAGAGTCGGGAGGGGTGGCACCATGAGGGTGTCGGCTCTTTTTTTTTGTGCCTGCCCGGCGGGCTGGGTCGCTGCCGGGCAGCGACGCTGCGTGGCCGACGGGGAGCCACCGGGCGATTTAAGGGTGGCATCCTCGTCCTTGGACGGGGTGCCTTGGGGTTTTATGGCTGGCGACGATGTAGGCGGGGTGGCGGAAGGTTTTTGGGGGCCTGGGACGTGAAAAGAAGGATGGTGGAAGGAGCGGCCGGAGTGGCGCTCAAGGGGGGGACTTGTGGTGCGGTGGAGGTCGAGATTTTGACGGTCGGGGTCTTGGGGCTTGGGTTGGGAGCCGTGAGGATGGCTCGGGGGCGTTTCTTTTTTCGTTGAGGGCGGTCTCGAGGGCCTGGCGAGATGCTACGAGAGCGTCACGGAGGGCCCGACGCGTCTCCAGTGGGACCATGGAGCGACCAGAGGTGCTGTTGATGGCCTGTATTTCTTGGGAAAGCCAGCCAGCGGCACCGCGTGCAGCATGGGGCGGGAGGCAGTGTGGTGAGGCGGCCGGCGCGGACGTCATCACTTGGAGGTCCTTGAAGGAGACTTTCAGTGGAGCTAGAATGTGGGAGAACCGCGGCAGGGTCGGTTCGGGGATGTAGACGAAGGTCTACTGCCCGAAATGCAGAACGAGGACGTGGGACGGCATAGAGAGACCGACGTCAGCCGCCGCAGTGAGGAGGGCCTTCTGCACGTGATCACATGAGTAGAACGCACGGCTGAGTTCAGCGGATGTGGAAATGCCAATGGAGATGACATTTTTCGGGGGGTTTGGAAGGGGGCCAGTGCGTGGGCAAAGATTCTGAATGGGCCCGACGGAAGAGACTAGGCGTCGGGCCTCGGAACGACGGGGGTCGGCGCGGAGGGTAGGGTCGGCCATGATGACCTCAGCTCCTGCGAGGGAAAGCGGCGGGTCAGTGGGGGTAGTAAGAAGGGTGGAGAGCTTAGGGACATCGGTGGGGGAGATCTCCAACCAGTAGGGGGCAATGGAAATAGAACTCATTGATCATTTTTTCTTTTAAAACAATAAGTCACACTATTTTATATCAACTTGGAATCCTAATTGAGGTCTCTATAATGCTTCTCGCGCACGTCTTCCATGAAGCAACAACTTTTTGAGCTTGCGTGACAGATATAAACATCACGGAGCCCATTGTTACGGCAAGTAGAACAAAGAAATTTTGACTTACTGACCTTCCAAACTCGACAGCGACCTTGGTAAGATGCTTTAGTATACTCACAGTTAATCAATATACTCTTTTTGTTAGTTACAGCAAGATGAGTTCCAATCTCTGAAACAGGGTCCAGCATATCACTGTCATCCTCATTTTGTAAGTAGTTAGATGCCCTACGTGATCTCGAATCAAACTTGTTCTCAATGAGTTCCTCGAAAAGCATCTCATAAAACTTAGATTGTGATAAGGAGAGTCTTGACCAAAAGAATGCCTGTATAGTAAAAATAAAAAAACAATTATGATCGATAGGAGGGAGGAATTGAACCTGAGCGACCAATCTTTGACTTCCAATTTCTTCTCAATTCCAAGGGTATGTTGCCTACATCTGTTGTGACGATCGACTTGAGAACAAGTGTCGTAGTACCTCTCCACAACATCTGGAACTGCAATCTCGAATTCCATTTTCCTTTTCTCGCCATCTACAGTTCTCCATCTTTCCCTACAAATTGGGTTTACGTAATTGGTTGTATGGCAACTGCTGACGAAATGTCTTCGTTTTCTATCCATCCACAACACAGCCACTAAAGATTTTTTGCTGTCAGTATTCTTCGAAACCGTCGAGATATGATCTCTGCGCTCCGTGAGCTCCTGTGACGACAAATGTTGCATCGGAAATTCCTGAACCGCATTCTTGACCACACCCATAAATCTCGTCCCATATCTCATCAAGGCTTCCGCAGTTGACACCGATGCAAAAATGAATCCCCACATAGGACGCGACCCGTCTTTAACCAAGGTTGAGCAAGACGATGTGTAATGGCGGTGGTGTGACAGGATTGCTCTGTGAAGTCACGCCGAAGGCCACCCGTTTTCCCCATCATGAGCTCCAATCTCAACATTATTTCTGACTGGCCACATGCAGAAGCCTTCAATTGGCAGCCATTTTCGGTCTTTCTGTCATAGGCAACGTAATTTGGGAGTCCGTTTCTGATCCAATCTCCCCTGAGACCGTACTATCTGCAAATACTTTCAACGAAGCAGATATGAGAAGATGGCGTGAAATATTGCCTGCGGTGGTCATTGATAGCCTTCAAAAATCCACTTACCAGAGACCATCTCGAGTCATCCAAGGGCCTTTCCTCCCGTTCAGAAGTGTGACTGAAGCAAATGTTTGCCTGAATCAGCTCAAACCTTCTACGTGACATGATCTTTCCAAAGCTCAGTGCTGGAATGTACTTCAAACCAGATTCACTTCAGAGGTCGCGGCGGTTTGAAAGTGAATTTTTTTTCATAAGTATGAGAATGCCAAAGAACTTTAATATCACTCCTGACGAGACGGGGTGATTTACAGTGGCATTCAAACGATCATTTGTAAGGTCACGCATGACGGTTAGGTGAAGGGGCGGAAACATGATCATAAATAATTCAAATAGCGAAAAATCTCGAGGAGCACAGCCATACGCGAGAGTATTACCAGGGTACCACCGGAGTACCCAATTATTTTGCAGCTTTTCTCTGAAAAATTTTCATCAGTAGTTTTGAAACCCTCCTGATTGGCCCATGATCGTCCATGAGGAAAAACAGGTGCATCTGATTGATGCGCCGTGCAATCATCGGAATTCCCTTCTGATGCCGACGAAGACGGTTGAGGAGCGCCCAAACTTCATGTGTCGCTTCGTTTGTCCATTGAGCTGTTTATTCCTCCACTACGACGTCTGTTGGAGGTAATCCCGCTTTGATGTTGAAAATCTTCAACGTGACAGTTTTGAGACGGTCATGTATCTTCCAGCTTGCCTCCACTGACTTTCTCCGTCGACCGCTTGAAATGTCGATGTGGACGGCGGTAACGGTTACAGCAAGCAATTTCGTCTTCCAAGCTGACCCATACAACCGCTTACATTCTGCAGCTGACGTAACAAGGGAATCACTGCAGTGAATTTTATTTCTTGGAAAGGTTCGTGTATCCATTTCTGTGAAAATGAGGGGAAATCGATGGGTATGGCGTCAGGTAAAGTTGGTCCTGCATTGAGCAGAGTGGAAATCATCATATGAGGACAATGGTCCAATAGACACTATCGGCCCTCAAAAGGAGAAAAATCTATCCGAGCTAGGAGCGGTTGAGTTGTCGTCGGTTGACCGCGACAGAAGTTCGTTGTTGTACGAGCGAACTGATAATCGTGAGTATTACTATTGTATTTAATATAACATTCAGATTTACAACTCCAGATGGGTTCCAGCCAATCCATACATCTTATGCTGGTGGTTATGCGCGCAAGCGGCGGGGCCGCACTGCTGGAAGGTGGGGGTTCATTTCGTATAACTAGCATTTTAGATACAAGTGTATGATTTGATGTTATTTTACACTGTAGCATTAATATCGTATAGGATGCCGCCAACCCAGCCGCCGGGCGAGATGCAAGAAAAGCATCCCAACAATGTTAACTCGCAGTCCAGCGCGACACTTTCGCTTTTTTTCTGCTTTCTCTTCACCGCGCCGCTACTCGCGTTGCGACTACACTACCCCTTAACCCTACACACGCCAACATCCGCGGCTTCTTTCTGTTTCTGATGCTCAGCGTACGTGTCACGCGCCCCGTGAACCGATAGATATCAGTCTTCTCTCTGGGGCTAGAGGTCCCGCCGATAACCTCACCACGGTTGACTAACCCGAACATTAGACCTATAGATGTACTTAAGGGTCCGCCCAATTGCCACCAGTGAAGGTCCTGCCATGAATTGAATAACCTACGATAAATACTTCAAACAACAGCGGTTCACGCCCCCTGCCCCGCTGCGCTGACGCAGACACTCTCGAAATTAGACCATCAGTTTGCCTTCACTCGCGTCTGTCGTGCGCACGCGACGCGCCAGCAATTCCCTTTTCATTACTTCCACTCCTCTCGGGCGCCTCGAACTGCGGATCACTTTTAGCCACCCAAAACATCTAAATAAAGAAACCCACTTTTTCCACAGTAAGTAATTGCAGTCTACAATTTTTTTAACGACTGGATTGATTCACAGCACAGTACGTACAGTACGTACAGTACGCAAATTTGAAGTTTGTGGCGGTTGATCACTTGGTTAGATTGAACATCTGTATTCACCCAAAATATACTGTAAGCAAACATGATTTAGCTTTGATTTCCACCTCATCTCCCGGTACAATTACTAAATGCTGCAGCAAAATAGTACAAAACATAGCGCTTGACCAACAAAGAGACAGGAAAATAAGGGAATTAACTCATGACCTGCAAGAAATTTAATGCAACAGATAAGCTTGTTGATACCCCATCAGCTACTAGGGTAATGTGCGTGTACGTAAATTGTTGCGACAGGTACAAATGGCACTGTAATCTACCGGCACGTAGAGAAGAAGCCATTTTCTATGTGAAACCATAAGGCTTGCCGAGCACAGCAAATGCAAGAATGAAGCTTCAGAGACTACATAGATTAGCAGTTATCAGTTTAGGAGATCCAAGATTCAACGTGTGAGGGGAGTTAAAGCAGAAAATGTTTTAGGTTTTTGTCTTTGAAGATATATTCGATTTATCCTAATGTTTTCCAGAAACTACAATCTACTCAAAAGAGAATACCGACAATATAATGGGGAAGGAACAGCGCTCCCCAGAACCGCACCTAAAGAACAGGCATAAAGCAGGCCGCATTGGACATTGCGGCTGTTGGAGCGTGCCTGTGCACTAGAACCACCGGAATATTTCCATAGCTCTGAATTGCCCTCACGGTACGTTCCTTGCCACGAAACTTAGGATAGACTTGGGATAGATCGGGTATACCTTCCAAAAGTAAAACACCAAAAACTTCTCCTTGGCACTTCGCATTTTAGCAGTTACCACATAAGTGATCTCGATAGACCTTTTATCTATCAGAGATCAAACATAGTGATATAGTACGTCGACGTGTTTGTTTTTTTTAAACTTGTAAATGTCCGTTGCCCATGTAAATGAGCCGCTATTGTCTTGGTGGATCACGATTGGATCTTCCTGATGAATCTCAATGCTATTAAGCAGATTTCGAAGCCAAAAGACTTCGGTAGCGACTAGAGATAGACTTTCGTATTCACCCTCTGTATTCAATAACGCGACAGATTTCTGTTTCATGCATTTCAAAGAGATGGGTGCATCTCCAAGAAGAATAAAGTGACCACTTATAAATCTACGGTCTGCACTTGATGACCAGTCTGAGTCTGCATATGCTTGCAAAATTAAGGTAGAATTAGTAAGATAAAGCACAAGATATGATGTCCCTTACAGGTATCGGAAGATGCGCTTCACTCCAAGCCAGTATATTGGTCTAGGCTGACTGACCTGTTTGTTAAGAAAAAAAGAAATGGAAATGTACGGACGAGTTCTTGCGCTGAGGTAGAGGAGACTTACGATAGCTTCTCTGTATAGTATAGAAGTCATTTGTGCCAGTTCTTGTTCAGCAGCAGGTAGTTTAGTAGTGAGGTCATCTAGCATAGATAGATCCATTGAGGTGCTCACAGCTTTCGGATTTTTCATATTAAAATTCTCAAAAATGTTCTCTGTATATCCAGATTGAGGTTAATAGGAGCTTCCAGTATTATTGTTTCCAATTTTAACATTGAGAAATAGCTTGCAAGTCCTAAGTCCTTCATTTTAAAAATCGACTTGAGTTTCCCTTTAAAATCTTCGAGTAAGTAGAATAACCTGCAGATTACGAGCATATCATCAACATAGGCAATGATGACTACTGACCCGCGAGTTTCGATATAAATGCAAGTAATTTAGATATATAGTACCCGCTTGAATCCAATTCGATTGATTTTTTCCATGAAGAGATTGTACCAGATACGTGGAGCTTGTTTAAAATTAGATATGCTCTTTTACCTTGCATGCATGATTTGGGAGTTGAAAGTCCTTAAAACGTCGTGATAATAACATAAGGATCTTTTCTTCTAAATATCCGTATAAAATATGCCCTGGTAACGTCAATGTGATGAACATGGGAATTTTTGGCACCAGCAATAGTCAGTGCGGTGCATATCGCAGTAAAGTTGACAGTAGGTGAGAATGTTTTGTCTAGTTCATTTTGAAGACACGCAAGTGCTCGGAGAAGTGCCTTCTATTTCGCAATTGCTCGATCTGGATTTCTTTTGATAGGTAATATAAATTTTGATGCAAGAACTTTTGCTCTCATTAGCTTTGGAACAAGATACCAAGTCTTCGTTTGACGAAGTTTTTCAATTGAAACTTGAATAGCTAAGATCTATTCGTTAAGATCTCCAGAAGCGAGAGCATCTCTCAAGATAGATTCATCTGTGTTAGGTGAGTTTATTTTCCTGACCACACTTGTCACATCAAGAGCGTTCCTTTTGTTACGGAGAGCTTCAATACGAGCGTTTCCGCAAACTCTTTGTGCCTTTGAGTTTTCTTCTTGAATAAAAAGTATATTTCAAGAATATTTATCTCTGTTGTCTGCGGCGTGGGATGTTAGGGTTACTGGCTTCTATCTTCAGGTTCAGGATCGTCTATCTGTTTCTCTGCATTTTCTTGTGATTTATATGAGTAACAATCAATGATGTGTTTAGATATGTGCGTATCTTCGTCAATATTACATCTTGCTGACTACATTTTCCGAGGAGATCGAGGAAGTAAATTTTCATTAAACTTACAAAGTCTGCTTATGACATCTTGTTTTGCTTCTGGATCAAGCAGTTATAATTTCTGCATCTACTACGTTGCTCATTAAGATAATAGGTTGAGCACGGTTTTGCGATTTGTTCTTACTTGGCAGGACATTAGTGACATAGACTTCACATCCAAAGATTTTTTTGCTGGTGAGATCTGTTATATCTCTATTGAGTACTTTACATGGCGTTTTGACGTTAAGCGTACCCTCAGAATCACATGAACTGCTTATTTCAGGGCTTGTGCTCAGAATGTTTCATTTAATTTTGATTGAGATAATACAGAAAGAACGCTCTCCATTACTTTGTGATTGAGGTGTTCATATATTCCGTTGAATTTCGGATTATATAGGGCTGCGAACTTACGTTTGATGCCATAGTGGCGGCATAAATTCGAGAAACTTCGTTATCTGTACTCTCCATCGTTGTCAGTAAGGAGTTACTTACTTATTAAATTGTGTTGAGTTCTGAGAAAGTCATAATATTTGAAGATACCAAAATCCTTGTTCTTATTTCTAAGCAAGTATGCCCAAACATAGTTAGATATTGAGTCGATTAGAGTGATAAAAAATACAAGTTATTCCATGATGATGATGTAAAGGTCCACAAATATCAGCTAGGATTGAATCTCCCATAGACTAAGAATCACTTCTTGGTTTCCTCTTCTGAATTCTTCTGATCTGTTTCCCTTTAGAACATGCCTTGCATTGAACTGTATCATGCTTCTTATCAAGGTTGACCGCTTTTTCGTTTTCACTTGACTTATTTCTGAGACTGGTGTTAGGCGCGTGCTGACAGGAACGGATTTTTTTATCGCCATCATCTGCAGACCAATAATTAACTGTACTACCTATCCTTGTCCAAATTTGCTTATAGGTTTGGTCCTTCCTCGTCCTCCCTGAGCCTTGCTTATCATTACCGCGGTCCCCTCTAAATTTACTCCCGTTTTATTGAGATATTTTTATACTGTATCTAACCCTCTGAATCGATCCCGAATCAAGTTCTTTTTCCATTTTTGCTTACCTCCTCCTTCAAATTCGCTTTTTTGAGAAAAAGGGCGCAAATATACTACTACAAAATCCCTTACAGATTTATTTTAGCTATTCTTAATCTATAGAACCTACCCCGGGAGCCTATTTAAACCCCTTTATTCCAAGTTTTAAACGTCCCCGATCATTTTGCTCCTCACTCCTCTCCCTCCACATACCCAAAGAACCGTCTATTACCTCCTATTCCCCAAAGCCCACCAAAATGATCAATCTACGCCCCTCGAAAGTCATTTCCAAAAACCACCATCCCCGCCCCTAAACTCTATTTTCCTACTCCCTTTCGGACCTACTGACTGCGAGAACTACCTGTGCCGGCAAACCAAAAAGAAGGTTATCGAATTCGTGAGTCGGCTTTTTATTGATGATGAGGCGGAGAGGTAGGTAAGGGGCGGGAGAGGGACATCGAGGAGGGAGCTGGGGAGACCTTCGAGGAGTGGATAGCCCCTGAATTGGTCTACGAGGTTAATAAAGAGGAGGACGAGGAGGATGAGGGGGATGAGAAAGAGGAGGAGGAGGAAGAGGAGGATGACGAGGACGAGGACGATTTGGATGAGGGAAAAGGGGGCATGGAAAGTGGTGGACTGGTGGGGCCTGGACTGGAGAGTATGGAACAAGTGGTGCCGACGCTGGAACCGGATGGAGAGATCTTTAGTAGTCTAGATATCTCCCAGGAGGGAATAGAGAGCTATGAGCCGTTCCCAGATATTTGTGGCCACTACTTGGACAGCATGGATATTTTAGAGGAGTTGTTTGGATCTGATTTAGAGAATGGGAAATAAGAGGACCTCATTAATTGTTAGTTTCTTAAGTGTCTTTTGTTTAGAGTATATCATCCACACAAATTGTTTCTATGCATTTCCTGGTACCTACTGTAGTTTTGTTAGGACTTTAATCGTAGCCAAAAGTCTATATAAGCTGTATAAACTGCTTTCTCGCGGAGAGGTCAAGCAAGTTGGCAGACAACTTCAAATCAAGTTCCGAGTAGTAGGAATTTTAGAGTTAACTTCAGACACAAGAAGAATTTATTTTACGCTAGTCACTGAGCATAGGTGGTAGACCCTGCCTCTTCTATACTTGCTTGTAGCCCTCTCATCTCTTTCTAATATACACTTCTTTTTGTTCGTTCAACTTTACCACTGTAGCACTTTTTTCGCTCGCAACACCTCTTTCTCAAGGTAGTTGGTTCTAAGTATCTCTTTTCCCGACGATTTACCCCTATCAACTGTCTCATTATTTATGGGTCCAAGTCTTTTGTGTCTAACACTTGATTTTTACGCCTTTGCATTTAATTTAGGTCCAATTGACCGTACATTCAACGTATAAAGCCCATCCTAATCTATTGAGGCTGTTCGTCATGGTGTTTTAGCTCTTCTGTCGAAAGACCTACAGGTTCATCTCCTGAACAATTTCGTTGCGTCATTTCTGTCAGAGCACTTACCAAGATTATGTTTGTGTCGAGTCTAGTAAGTAGAGCACATTGCTCAAACGGATCGACATTGTTTCCTTGAGTTTTTAATTTGATATGATCGCATCCATAGAGCCGACTAGCCTGCTGTGAAAGATGTTGTCGTCTCCTAGAGACGCACGATACGTTTTTAATACTAAAGAACGAAATAGTTCTTAATTGTGACACATATAGTGTGTTGCACCATTCTCCACGATGAATGGAATCCCTTCAGTGGGGGTACCTGCTATTTTCTTAATCAATCCCGCTTTGCGATAGCTAGTTTCGTTTTTTTGATTCTTTCGGTATTTTACCCGACTTCTATTGTAGTGACTGACGTGATCCCTTTATTTGTTCCTGTGATCAATTTTTTTGTTGCTGATAAAACCATTGTTTCTAATTAAGCTCTGATGATTGTTGCACTGGGGGCGGAAAAGATCACCATTTCGATAGCTTTGATGGCTTTGGTTTTGGTGATTACCGTATCTGCATTGGTTAGCGAATGCTGCACTTGCTCCAATGTTTGGCACGATTCCTTCAAATTTCTCTTTATGTTCATCAATTAAATGTGTAGTGACTGAATCACAAGTTTCCTTGGATTCTTCCATGTGTCTGATGGCAGCAACAGTGGCTTGAAATTCATCACACTACTTGAGAGCTGTAAGTAGAGTTACTTCTTGCAACATATCAGTTAATTGATGTCGATTTCCATTCTCATCTGGTTCGTTAGTATTTTCTAGCTTGACGAAAAATGTCTCTATGTCTGTAGTAAAGTCACTGAGATAATCTTCAGGATTAAATGCTTTTGAAAAGATTTCGTTAAGAATGCTGAGCTTGTTGCTTACAGTCTTGGCTGCGTAACGAGCTTCCATATTTTCCCACATTATTTACGGATTCATAGAATGATTCTGCATAATCTTAAGATGTAAATCTCCACGAGAAACGAAAATGAGAGCAGAAGGCCTATTAAGCCTTTTATCTCAACTTTCTTGTAATTATTTAGCATTTCTTCATCATTTTTAATTCTTGGTTCAGTTCCGCTCACAACTAACATACAATTTATCATTTCTAGTACCGCTTCGACCCCTAGTTTCCGTAAATAAAAAACTCCCAGAAGTTTTTCCATGGAATTTTAGTAAAATAATCCTTTCCTCCTTGCCATCCATCTTTTCAATAAAGCGATTCTATCGCTGATAGAATGACGAAAAAGATTTAAGAAGAATTACGGAAAAGTATTTTTAACTTAAATTGGGTTTTTATTTCTGATGATGATGCGGTTATTGTTCTGCCGGGGTTGCTTGAACTTGAAGACAGGTCACGACTCTTATAGAGAATCTAAAACGTCTCAATTGATTACATTTGAGCATGTATTACTTGATTACAATAAAACCCGTTTAAATAATTACATGTCATTCCTAAACGTATGAATCATGAATCAGTCTTGATCAATGGAATCACTTTGATCACATAAGATTATTTATGAGTCAGAGTGGCTCAATAAAGGCAACATCAAAAAGTTAGTTCCTCCGATGGTTGCTTCGGAATGGGGATTTTTGGGGTGCTTTACTAATGATTTTATTGTTGGAAGATACATTCGATCTTTACTGGCTGGAGAGGTAGGACGGCTAATTTTGAGACAAAGGGGGAAGGTTTGTGTACTGGAGAGTGCAAAGGAGACAGAGTCAGGCGGGTCGATCTCAAAAGGCTGGTATTAGACCAGCCGTAGGGCATTGTGCCCTGGACGAAGCCGCCGCCACAGCGTGAATTTGAATAAAGAAAAATAGAATCCTTTCGAAGGACTCTACGGAACCCATGACGACGTGCCTGGTCGCCTCCGTCAGCACCGGGAATGCGTCGAGGTGCTAAAGGGAAATTTTTAGAGGTTTTACACCTGGAAGATATATCCGATCTATCGGGTGCGAAAGTGATATCCAAGTAATCGGTAGTTTACATTACTTTTTGAAATCAGGAAAAGAGTGTTTGGCTGTGTTGGGAGTTTAAAAATGCTGAAGAAATTACTGAGCAAAATATGTAGCAGTAAATAGAAGCTTATATATTTATGTAAGGAGAATGAAATACGATTAAATCTCTCAGCAGTATGGAGATCATGAAAGATGAGCTTACAAATCGCGAAGTGGGAGGTGCTGGGTCATTTTCACACCGCAACAAGGTCACCTACGTGGAACGCAAACTGTCGTGCCGACTCCCCTTGCACCCTCATAGCCCCACACAAGCCTCCAATTTCGATTTACAACCGCTTGCTTTCGATTCCCTGGGTTCGCATTCCTCTGCTACTATCCGCTTCATAGATGACCTCCTCCCGCGCATCGCCGAAAATTGCATACATCTGTTGGAGTCATTGGAACGAAAATTTACCTAAGCATTAGTTACAAGCTCCTGTCGTCTCTGGCGAACGCCATCGTGTCCCGCACACGTGCGGGTGGTCGACGTGGACCACCCGGTTAACATTTAGCTAGTAACATAGTCGGTTCCTGCACTGGACCCCAATACGTATGCAGTAAAATATTATTATAGGTGAGTTTACGCCATGAATGTTCTGTATTGAACGTGACTAACTGATGACCAAACCGTTACAGACTGTTATTAGTTGCAGGAACCTGAAACGGGTTTTTGACTAACAATGCTGAAATCGCAGTAGTTAGTGAAGTTTCATGAATAACTGCTTTCGGGGGAACCATGCCCAATATCTTGCGTTAATCCACCAACGCTCACCTCCAACCCCCAGCTCTGAACCCAAAAGATGTTCACAAACCACATCACTGGATCTTCAAGCAGTCTGTTTCCGCAGCCTCGATTGAATACGTCTCATCTTGATCTAATCACGTCTCAGCCGCTCACTTAACGAAACTTCGTTAGCAAGGAAGAGATTACCAACAGTTCAGATACAGACACAAGCACTATCTGGTACACGAGAAAGAGAAGAAAGGGAGACACCGGAGGTTCACCGCTGAGAAAGATTTGATTATTATAAGAGAAGTGGCTGCTGAAAAAACCAATACAGCTTCTTACAGTAACATCTCAAAACGTTTCGAGCTCGGGGTGGAGCGCGTTAATGCGAATCCAAACGTTAAGCAGCCGTTGTTTGCGAAATGAGCTCAAGACAGCTACAAAAGAATCCAGGCTTCTTTAGATAAGTCTGATCTGAGAGATCAGTTGAGATCAGTAGTGGGGGAGGGGTGGGAGAGATGGAAGAGTTCTTGATGTCTAAGAAAGAAGTTAGGGATAATCAAGAGTTACAGAAGGGCCTTTAAAAGGATGCCGCTCAGGAGTTGGACGCCGAAAATAACCCGTTGAAATTGATATAATGTCATTGGCAACGAACCGCCACAAACTGCACAATTCAGATGGAGGTAGTCCCGGCGAGGATACTGACTCTTAAAGTGAGCGGCCTTGTAAAGAAACCAAGGCATCTCGTGATAGTATACCTTTTAGCGAGGTGGGATAGTTTGATTTACACTTGAAGGATGCAAAATTGGCTCGACTGGAAGTTGATCGTGATCGCTTGATTTTTGAAAGGTAACGGCTCCCCTTTGAGGCCAACTAGAGTGCAAAGGACAGACCTGAGCGCTGCCACGAGTTAGAAGACGCTCAAGAGCTTTAACTTGAGAAGTTCAAGCTGGTGATTGAGGTTTTCTCTACGAAGTAGGAAATTACCCGTTTGTGGAGGATATTGAGTCTGCTATTACTGCAAAAATGCCGCATTCGGTCAAAACTCTGCTGCTTTCCCGCTCGGGGCCGATAAAGTCCCAGAGCGCTACACTGCGACTCAGCCCCTTGAGAACTCATGCATCGCTCATCGGCCCCTTGATCTCGTAATTCTTACGTTTTACTTCAAGTAAAGACTATTTTATATTCTGTTGTTTGTGAAAGCTGTATGTACGTGTCTAGAGAAAATGGAGGGTATTGAAAATGCACAGAAGTTTGAGGCGGATATAAGCATACCCTGATGTTGTAAAAAAGCATATGGCGAGGTACAGACACCCTACAGGAGACACTTGCAATTTCATCTTCGGGTTGAAGTCAACAGTTGTGTCTCCTTAAATAGTCACTCCACAGTAGCCCTTGCACTAAGAATGACTTTTTTTAAACGCATTTTGAAATGGCTGCAAGTTAATAACATAAATAGAATTTGGAAGAACCATCTTTGATTGCAGCCGGAGTCACAAAGCAAGCAGAATTGATCAGGGTTAATGCTCAGAACTGATCGGGGATTTTGCTCCAGATTATTTCGAGTATATAGTGTCCAGTCATGCCGTCAAAATTCTACTGGCCCGTACTTATGCAAAGTCAGCCCATCTGGAGCTGTCATAGACTGAAACTTCATAGAGTACTTCCCCTTATGTCCATTGTAAGCTACCTGTCGCATAATATGGCTGCCGCTTGGGCGTGCGATGCCAATCACGGTACCATCAATGAAGTAAACAAAGTTGGCCAGGCACTGTGGTTTGGCCTGTACCGCATTTGCGTAGAGCTGAGCACGCTCTTCCATAAACGGACTACTCAATTTGACAGATTAAATACTACCTGAGGTAGAAAGAATCCATTCCAAACCTTCCCGGAAATTTTCAGGAAGTTGGGAACTGTGTTCTTCGAACATAATTTCAAGGTCACCACAACAAACAAAAGAAGCCCATCGACGTAGTACGATGAAATTTAATAAAATAATTGTCACGGAATAACGATTTCGGCGGGTTGCTGTTTGAGAGGTCGGTCAGGAGATGATTTTATCTACAACTGCTACATTTTCCTTCGCGAACCTGAACAAGCGGAGTAATTCCGCTTTGCTGAACCCATTGAAGTTAAACTCAAAGCAATAAATGCTTATTTGGTTTGTTCGTTCAAGAAGCTTGAACATATCGGCTCTTCTTGTAAAGGCCTTGTGTGCAACAATAAGGATAGATTTTGAGGATCTTGATACTCTTGGAGGTACCAGGAAGCGTCGTTAAAATACAGAAATCATTGTAGCTCTTCATTTTCAGGCCCTTAGTTGACAGGCTGATTTGCTGAACTCGCTGATTCTTCCCTTCGACATAACAAGCTCGAGACTCGGGGTCATTTTCCACGGGGTAATGGCAATCGCACTCGAGTACCCTCCGTGCCCATGAGTACCCTCCCTACTGTAATACTCATTTTTTGTTCCCACGCATAAGGTGTAATCTACTTTTTTGACATTATTAGAAATTACAGGTTTTCATTAGCCAGTACTCATGAGCTTCGTTAGTGAAATTACAAATTTATGAATTTCTTTAAGCGTAACATCTCAATTATGAGCCTGCATCTATTGGTATAGCGGTGCTCCTGAATAATGCACATATGTGCTAGAGCTGAACTGTCCACTATTGAAGAGCATGTTCTTTCAAAGGAAAGTATCATTGACGAGCAGCCTTGACGATTCTTGTGACAGTTCGTCAAACGTCTACAGTAAATTTAAGATTCTTAGCGTTTCTTCTTTGTGCTATTAAATCTTTACGAGTTGTACAATGTTGCGTAGAGGCGGGCAGAGGGTGTTTAGAAATTAACTACGAATGTTGGCGGTGAGCGGAAACACTGTCGCGCCTGTATCACTTGGAGACTAAATTAAAAACGGGTAGTAAAGTCGTGGAGCTCCTAGTGAGGTGAGAAACAGCGACGGGAAGCAGCGAAGGAAGCAAGGCGGTGGAAAACCCTTGCCGTCGTCGCCCAAGGCGCTATAGATACCATTCCCGATGGGGAAGAGGAGGATATGGTTTTGGTTGTTGTAACTGCCGTAATGAAGATTTCTAGGCTTCTGTGAGTGTCGCGGTAGCTCTATACTTATCAAATGCAATTATCACTCTCTGATGGTAACCTGTAATCATTTCATCCCAAGTACTGTTTAATCACTAGTTGAGAATGAAAATGGTTCCAAATGAAAGAATAGAAACACAAGAGACGTTATCCAACAAGTTACTTGCACATACTCATGTGACCAGCGGGAAAAATCAAGAAAAATGTCGCAAAGGATTACTTCAAGCTGTTCTAGAATATGCGTAAGGTAAAATGCGTATCTGAATCATTTGTGAGACACAGAAAAACTTTGAAGCATTGGCTTAATTCGGATTTGTCTCTTTAAAAGCGAAGGGTGCGGCAATTTTCGTCAAATAATGGAACAATTAACTCCAAAACGATGATTCTCTTCATTCTTTCATATTTCAAGACGGCGCTCCAATATTTCTAAAATTTCTCAACTTACTGCACTCAAGTGCTTAATTTTTTTCATCCCTTAAAACTCTCAGTGATGACTGCATCTACTTTGTTTGGTCCTAGAACAAAGGCACGTTGGAGTGGCCGTGGCTTCAGACGATGCCTCTGTCATGGCCGGTCTTACTCGAGTCATATGAGGGATGATGTGGGTGTCCCTTGTGGTCCTCCATCAGTTAGCCCCCTGTGCAAACCATGAATCCAGAAAACGGTCAAAACGTTATACAAAACTACCCTGTCCAAGACCTCCTCCCCATATTAACCCCGAAAATCATCACTCAACGGTTGTGAATTATTCACTCTCTCCTATTTTTTTCGCTGGGATTTTCTTCATCAACAAGTTTTATGCTGAAAGTAAAAACACCACAAGTTTGGAATGATAATAAGAAAATTATGGGTTAATATCCCTAATGCCGGATTTTAATATACACTCTAGTGTATATTAATTTCGTTAAAAGGTAAGTTCGTCTTTTCGAGTGCTTTTGACACAAAAAGTAGGCAGACTCGTTCTTTACGTGTTGTGCGTACATCCAATTAAGTTTGAGAACAACTACAGGAAAATTGAAAGCACAGGTTGCTTTCAAATTTTGGGAAATGAAGAGTCAAATCATGAGGCTAAAAATTCCTTATATACACTAAACTCTACACTACGCGTCTTCATTAATATCTTTACCTTCAGGTACACTGTAGCTGTTCAGTCTTGCCTCTGCCTCCGAAATAGCTTTTCACTACTTCCTGCCCCATTCACTGACCTTCTTTTTCGCGAAGAACGTGCAGAACCGCCGCTTTTACCCTCCACCACACTGCTATTCTCTCCTGTGTCCATAGAACTTTCTGATCCAACTCCGCCTCTTCCAAGTTCGTTACTTCTACGTACAGGTGCTGGATTACGCCTACATTCTAGTTCTTTCGTCTTTTTCCATAGAGTCCAACAAATTTTCCTTAACCCATGCGGAACTCGCACGCAAAGAGATACAGCGCACACGGAGCAGCTGTATGATGTTCGGTGACCCCAAAACCCTTCTTTGTGTTGTCCGCATAAAACACACCAGCTAAGCTGAGAGTTCTCAGAACGGTGACTGCGAATCCTCATTCGCAAACTTGTGGCATCTGAACAGTTGAAAACGCCAAACAATTGCGCTTCTTTTCTTTTGCCAATTGCTTAAGGATCCGTACTTCAGCTTCTTCCGTTAATTCATCAGAAATAAATTTCTTGTCCTTCTCTGACTCTAATTGTATTATCGAAGCATAACTCAAAAGCTCCTGGGAGGAACCAAACATGAAGTCTGCATTAGCTCGCACCTTGTTTAGACAGTTGCGATATGACTCAATAGAGTTAAACGTGGAATCAGATCCAAGTAGTTCTTGGCGCTCAAACATTCGCAAAGAAAATAAAGCATTGATGGCAACAATCTTGATGGTCTCTGAAATACTCTTCTGTTCCCATTTAAAGTTCGGCGTTGAACTCCGCAGCACCGCCCTTTGCTGCGTTGCTCCATCTACTACAACCACTGTTTTGGAGTAAAGCTTTGCGATTCGTGCTTAATAAGCTTAAGAGTTACAAAGCAGCCATTTTGTTTGAGGTTTTCCTCAACCATTTTCCAAAAGTTATGCCTAGTTAGTATGGCATCAGCGAACACATTCTCGGAAAACTACGAAAGCACTGTAATATCTATGTGAGCGAAGTACAAAGACCGGCTGACCATTTCGGCAAGATTGGACATGCAGATTTCGATAATATGCTCCGAACACCTTATCAGTACTGTATAAAACATCTCTGTTTCAGCTGCGCAAAAGTAAAACACATAGTGCAACCTCAATACCACAAGTTGTTGAATAATCTGTGCCATGTGCTCTCTGGGCACGTAATTTTTAAGCGTATTATCACCCACATCGCACTGAGCCAAGTCTCAAGTCGCCAGTTGCGCAGTGCTGGCCAATGTCGAAGGTCCGACCTTAGTCTTGATTTCAACTGACGATAGCACGAGGCTTGCTCCATCGACCTCCGTCACTCCGAGTCATTCATCTCGTCAGTCCTCAAAATTTGCAATATCCACGAACCAAACCCCTTCAGGTGAAAATGCCGAGTAGCTTTCGTCTGTGATTGCAACCATGCTAATCTCAAAAACTGCTTTGAAAAAAGGGCATCCCTTCCAGGGAGCTGAAAATCGCAGACTTATTAACTCTCCCTCGCTTCACAGCCTCTGTAGAGGCTTTCGTACTAAACCAACTCTTGTACAAGGAAGTAAACCAATATGCACCAGGGTGATCACTACCTTCTCCCTCAACGCCCATTAACCCTCTAATCTCTGCTTTCGACATCATCAGCAGTCCTGCGGTGGTTCTAGTAACTCTTAATTGCCTTAACACAAACCAACTGGCACACCTCTGCCCTAGAGTGAGTACAGTGCAGCTTTCCGCAATTTCTTCTTCCGCTTTCACTCTCAGAATCTGGCTGGGTTGGTCTTCACTCGTTCCGCCACTGAATAGTGTGTTGTTGAGCCTTACATTGTTCTTTGGAACTGCAATACATGGGTTCAAACTGGATTGAAGCGCAGGTAGCACTGAGTACATAAACCTTAGCAGACAGCAAAATTTCGCAGTTCCACGTTCCCGAATGGCAACTGCTGTCACCTTGCCATGACTTAGCTGCCTATAAATTTGAGTTGAACTCTAAGTGGCAAAAAAAACTCCAGATCGAGTTCGGCGTCGTCATCAATAATTAAGTCGCGGTGGTGTTCATAATCCGCAAAAACGTCTTCCCGGAAATCTTCACTGGTCTCCTCTAACCCGTCGTCTTGAGCCACAACATTAGCACCACCCGGTCCCCATTCCTGCTCCACTTCCTGTCCACATTCGTGCCCACTTTCTATTTCTATCTGTCCACGTTCCTGTGCAACTTGAGGATTAACTCCGGAACTTTCCGTAGTCTCGCCTCTACCGCTTGTTTCCGGGACATCTCCAATTCCAACTTCCTCCAAATCGCCACGATGTGATCTGAAAAATGACTTAGCACCAAAAAAATGGCACGCCAAAACATGATCTGGCATCACGAAAACAGAGCCAAGGACGTTTTCCGTCCGAATCTCCATATATCCCTCCTTACCGTACCTTCTGTCCGCAGTGACAATGCATCCGGTTAGTGATTCTTCCCCTCGCCCGTATATAAGTACAGTTACCAACTACCGCACTGATTTTGCGTGTGCTTCCCCCCTACGTCGAAAGAGCAAAGCAAGAAAACCCTGAAAAGGGCAACAGCAAAAGCATCAGCAGAGTGCCCATCACTATCTGCTTTACGAGAGCTGAAAATCTTCACCTGATTGTCTGCAGCTCTTGTACCGAAAAGTTCATGATCTAGTGTTAAGAACTGATTTAGAGGAGTAAAGAATGCCTTTCGAGTCTCCCGAAAGGCAAGTGTCTCAGACTCTGTCAGAAACCTTGTTTGGTTTCTTTGCGCATTCCACGAAGTGCCTCAGTTGTTTCCTATTCCAGTAGGAGATTATGCCATGATGTTTGAAGCGATAAACCGAACGCGTCTTAAAGCAGAGGGAAAGCTTCCAGATTGTCGAAGAATACTTATTCCTTTCTTGAAGCTGAGACCTGCTGTATGAGACAACAACAAAACGGCGACATAAAGATACATGTCTGCCAAAGATACCAGTTGAACCCTAAGATCCTTCAACCCTATGAGCTTGTGTAACCAATCTGACAATTAGACCAACAGGGAATTCATAAATAAAACAACAAGACGACCTCTTGTTGGGGCAGGGTTCTTGACGTTTTACTGCAATTTCCTGTTGTAAACCGACACTTCACAATGAATTTTATCGGTTTCCTTTAAAATCTTCCCCGAAAATTCCCTTTCCATCATTACGGACTTGCACCCTGTTGGCACTATTCTACAACCAGAACTTGCGTCGTAATTTCCCCTTCCCCCTCGCCTCCCTCCTCCACGACCCCTCCCTCGCCCAGTTTCCGTTGTTGATCTGCCACGGCCTCCTGTGCGGGCATGTCTTATACCCAATGACACTTCAGGAACCCCTACCAGCCCTTCAAGATCCCTTGTTGACGCTTCCCTGCTTCAGTTTGATTGTACTCGCCCCGCACTTGATCCGACACGCCTCATTTTGCCACGACTTGTTGAGTTTGAAACTTATCGAGAAGCGAAGGTATTATGCTCTGGATTCGGCGTCTTGGCGGGGAAATGACCATCGGTTCTCCTGTGAACGGGTGCCCTAGGACTTCCTGCCCAACCTTCAATTGTTTGTGAAGACTGAGAGGCAGCTTGTTGTTTATGCTGAGGTGGAGGAATCTTGTTCTCTTCAAAAAGAAGAAAGATTACCAGGGTAACTTTGCATGTGGAAAGTGATCACGTCGTCTGCAGCAGTAAAATGGGCAATTTTTGTCTGATTTTTTGGGTTGAAATGCTGTAATGTAGGGAAGAGAATTTAGATTAAAGATATAGTTTCCAGAATTTGATCCGATTTAGTTTCAAGGCCTCAGCTCCACAACAAACGAGGCTATTTTACTGTCTTTACATACAGTACACTAGACTGTACATAAGGGCGAAATTGCAATTTCTGGTATTTTGCGTTATAAAGAGATAAATGTACACTACAGGCATTGGGGATATGAAAAGGAGGCTTCCACGTGGTTAGGATCCACAAATGTCAACAAAAACACATTTTCTCGGCTGCATCTCTACTCTCCGCATACCCTCATGCCTCATAACTTGCCAATATTTACCGCCAACATATCTGTGCTACTTTAAGCACACCAGAAGGGCGCCACGAAAGCAGCTTACCATTCGAGTTATCATAGAATTTAAGTAGGAGTAAAATTTACTGAGCAGAGCTACCTAAACGCCAATTTTGGATCCACTAGTGAAACTTATCGCTTCTCAAATCGTCAGTGGTTCTCATCTCTCGAAAAAGTTCTTGAAGAATAATTTTCTAGGATCCTTCATATGACCAAAATATTATTTCAGTAATTTTGAATTCTGAATCTTCCTATTGTGCAATGTCTGACATTTTCATCCCCGTGAGTCTGAAGAACAACAATTACCGAAATCGAATGCAAGCTCTTCGACATCGTGGATATTGTCACCGCTCGGTGTTGAACTACTATTTTTTTTCTGCCTCATAATCCGCTGCTGCTACAACCGGACCATCTGGTGTCGCAGAACATAATAAAATACTCCTGATAGACTCCAAGCCACTGTTCAGGTTTTCAAAGTGTAGCAAATGCGGTTAACATTGCCACTATCTACCGTTTAACAAAATGGCTAGGGTTTGATCGCCTGAAATGCTTATGTTACTATAAAAAAGCTAAAAATTGCGACAAACCAGCTACCGTCGCGTCGTTTACCGAAAAATAGTTCACACCACAATCTGACAGGCTCCTAGAAAGGATCAAGTCTTCCAACCAAAAACACGTCTTTGGAATCAAATTACTGCGGAAATGGAAAACAGCTAAGTGAAATGCCCTGTTTATTTTCATAAAGTTATAGAAGTCCTGGGTGCCAAGAACATTGAAGCTCAACAAATGTTTTATCAAGTTTCAATAATTTCCTCTGGGCTTCATCGAACCCTTCTTTCGACCGTATCGAAATCTTGGACGAATTTTTCGCCTCTAGCAAATACAACGCAGTTACGCTCCAGACATAACTGTATGAGGACATCTTTTCATATTCCTCCGAGGTTTATGACTCGACAAAGCACAACTTTGCTGAGTTATGCCAAAAATTGTAGACACAATTGTTGTTTGATAAGCAGCAGGCCTCATACTGACGTCATTTTTCAAAAGAAAAGAGCTCAAAGCTCTCCAATTCTTGCTGATAAAAGGTCTCACAGGAAGGACACTGACCACTATAGCAATAATATTTCTGCTTCCTATGGCGCATTTATCAGCGCGCCACTTTCTTTTCTTGTCAAAAGCGCATCATTAAACCTGCTCTTGTCTAAGTGCGCTTCTGTTTGAAGTGAAAGAGGGCCCAACCGACACAAAATGTGCTATTCTCAAAATCAGGTCCACCCTTCGAAAGATTTATTTTCTGCACCCCCATCAAAGATGCTTTTCAAAGCCATACATTTGAATCGGTAATTTCAGGTAACGCCCTTTCTCTTCAAAAGCAAGTATATACAACCTCGTTCTTCGTTTCAGTGCCTAGCAAAAATTGCCCATGGGCGAGGCCTTCGCCTTTGTTTGGAGAGATCGCTGTAAATACCGAGATTCTAGAAGCATTTGCACTGGAGCTAAAGCGAAAAGAAGAAATGATCTCCACTGGTGTTGGGAAAGAGTGCATTCAGTTGCGTTTGTAATACTCACGGAATTAGTTCTTGCTAAAGGTTTGAACTTATTGCCTACGGTTCATTGCACTACCGTTTTTTGAAAACTATCTTAGATCTACTTCATCTATTTCACGCTTTCTTGGATAGAGTTCGCTCGAAATAATCTATCATTGTGTATTAATCTGTACATGTAAGACCTCTTAATAGCTGTTCTGCGACCTTCAGACATGAAGCGGAAAGGGAAGTATAAATTCTTGTAACGCAAATATCATTTAAGATTTGTTCTAGACTACTCACATGTTTTAATATTTCTGTTCGACATTTTATAAAGATGTTTTTATTGCACCAACCTTTTCAGAACTGCAGTTAGTAGACGTCAAAATGCTACGGCACTCCGCCAGAATGGCATTCTAATCTTTGCTCTCGATTCCTTTCGCCCGGTACTACATTCCTTTACTGTACTACTCGCTTACGAAGAACACAAGCAGTCCCAAAAAAGTGTCCAGATTATACAGGCCGCGATAAGGTATCTCATTTTCAGATCCAAAGCAATTCTCAATCTGGTACTCGTCGCCATCATATCTTTCGAGGTGGCTATTTTAGTCGTATGCAAGCGGCTATGTTGGGTTTCTTGTAAGCCATATCCAGGTATAATAATCTTCAGTGGTTAATTTAATATGATTTTGTTTCTCAAATTACTTTATTCAACATTTAAAGCGTTTCCCAAGAACTATGATATCACTAGCTATACAGCACCAGTTTGGATTACATCGGTTGATATAAATGGTTAAAGCACCATGTGACCTGGGTAGCTTTAGACATCAAAAAGTGACTTTCTCGTCTGTTATTGTCAAAAAATAACTATATATATGTCGTTAATCTGCACTAAAATTGTTTTATTGGACTACATCTCGGTATTTTCTAGATTGGCAAGTGATTTTGGCAGCAGTTCTTAGAAAAATACTCTCACATCATATTTTTTAAATATGATGTACATTAAAATCAGCGAAAACAATTTGCCGCGTTCGGTACCCAGGGCAAAGTTTTTCACCCTAGAGCACCGCTAAACTTCCATGACTTTGAAATTAATACGTTTTAAATATCTGTGAATGAATGAAATAATTAATTAATAAAAAAATAATGATCACTCGAGGGCATGGAAGTTATTGGTTCGGAAATTCTGCGCTGGTATCTTCATCAAAATTTACATCTGCAAAATTTAAATGATTTCAGTAGTTATAGTAAGATATCATCTTCTGTAGAGATTAGTAAAATTAATCAGCTCGCCTTTCCATTCTGGATACCGACTTTGGCGCATCCTTTCAATTCAATATCAATTTATGTTGTCTCAAATGTTTTCCGCTGTTCCTGTTCCTAATGCCGAATGAGGAAGAAGTTTCGTGGGTTTATTGAAACTTTTTATGATTTCAGTATGCGAGATCCGTCTGCGAAGGAATTAAACCATTATAGTTTTTTAGATCTAGCTTAGAATCTCCTGTTATGTCTGCCGTCATTACGTATTTCTCCGTCGAATTGGAGCTAAATTAGCGATTTCCTCCTCGCATTGTGATCAGCTTGTGTCAATAGCTGACGAATGAACTTTTACCAGAATATCTCCTCTCCAACTTTTTTTGCATCCCCTTTTTTGTATTTTCCCACCTCTCTCCGTCTTTTAGTCTATAAAAAAATCACTAATTGGCGGAGTAAATCTTCAGGTGCAACTTTGCACCATAAATATTGGTGTTCTTTATATACTGTAGAGTGATGATGGTTGGTAATGAAAAGATGCTGATTTCAACACACTCACTGCGCATGGGAGTTTATAATATGTTGTATCTTAACTAAATAGCTCACTAAAACTAACTTTCATGAATGGCACACTTTAGTCAATCCGGCGTTTGCGCATCACTGCACTTTATGTTTCTTCATTTAACATTCACTGCATATATATTACGTATTTCCGAGCTGTGTTTAGAATATATCCCTGCATTTCGCCCTTGCGATCCTTTCGAAAGGCATTTAAAATAATTCTCGTTACCAGGCAAAAAACTTAAAAGGTAATACAGCCCATTAACGCCTTTTTCTGCTGGAGTTTCATAGCTTCACATGAATCACTATCAAGTTATCTTTAAATATCGCGGTTTAGAAAGAGGAGGAATTTTGGGTTAGTTTACTGTGAGTGTGAAGTTTGAATATAAGTTAAATTCGATTCACTCCGATATTAAGATATCAGCTTAGGATGCGGAAGCTTCAGTTTGCAGAGCTGTATTCAAGTCGGACGGATCAATATAAAAAAGCGCTGAAGAAGTAGACTCTGTTTGCATTGGGTTTTTCTTCGGTTTCGGTACCAGTGGGCCTTATGTGGACATTTTCATCTTCACTATAATCACAATTATGATCGAAAATTATAGGAAATATGGAAAAATGAAAGGTAGAGGCTGGTAGCTATTTTCATATCAAATAATCTATCTGATACTGGTGAACAAAAACACTTATAAATGCAGCGATAAGTGTTCCTTCTCTTCTAGCTCAAGAAATATGTTTTCATCTTTATGTGATTGAGGGAAACAGCATTATCGTCAACAGAAAACATTTGAATGTTAGCAAGACATTTTATACGTCAGAATCATTCCTACTTGAAATATCTGCACATGCTAAATATCTTTTCATTTCACCATATATGTGTTGCAGAACAACGCTTCGAGATAATTCAGAAGTTGTTACCTTTTTACTTCAGAGACTTGTCTCGGGGTAGTCAACGGTAATACCCAATCCTGTAACTTGCGTTGTTTCAGGGATGACGTATTCCGGAGTAATCGCCTGATCCAGGTGAATAAATTGCGTTATTTCAGGGAACAGGACTTCCTCGGGGTAATCGCGCCTCCGCCGACCTTCGCAGATCGCTTTGTTCGCCGTAAACTTGAGATCCAGGGCTTTAACAAGGAAAGTGGATACAACAAGAGTGATCGTCGCGAACCAGTTATTGGTTGGGTTGTGTGAGTTTCTTTTTCTTTTCTTTCTTTTTAGAACTAGCTAGCTAACCATTCTATCCTTAAGCATTGCTAGAAGACTAAGTTATCGTCTCAAATTATCCCGGTCAGAATTACATTCCACCGAGCGAATGTATCCATTAGACGCTTGATATTCCCATGGTTAGTCCCCTTCATCATGGTATTGATTCTACACTCTACTACGGAATAATGTTTTTTGAATTGTACGTAATCAGCTAGGATCTTTCACCAGCTGTGACCTAAGCTACTGTCCAGATCATCCACATATGCTTCATGTAATTCATGAAAATTTATCCAAGCTTGGCTGTGATCTTATATGCCACAATATGTAAAAAGTAGCTAGATTCCGATAAATATCTGCTGCACTGCAACTGTAGTGGTAATTTTCTACCTTAAGTACATAATATAAGCGAATATAAATATTAAAAGTCTAGATAGAATGAATGTGAATCCAAAAGTTTATATATTTCTAGGAGAAAAATCCTGTGTATCTTAAAATTGATCATAGTAAAACAAGAAATGACATAAACGTTTATTTTCGTAATAGCCAGAGTTGTGCAGTAATTGTAGCTTTTGCTATAGGAAAGAAACACTAAATACCAAATTATAATTTTCATTTGTAATTTATTACAATTTTAACCTAGTTTAGAACAAACTCAATGCGGGGTAAACAAGTCAGGTGAATTTTCCATTACTGAATAAAGTTATACCCAAATAAGATCGAAAGAAAACTTTTTTACTTATAAACATCTACACTTTCCACGTAGGTATTATAAGTTTAATCTCATTAGCTTGCTATACTTCATAATTTCAAATAAAAAGTGGGGTTAATTTATTTGGAATCGTTAAGATAGATAGGGACTTGGAACATTATACAATTTTTATGCTTTAATCAATCCCTGAATCTATTTCTAAATTATAGAACCAAATACACTTGTCTTTAACATCTCTTGGTCATTATATTGGTTTTTTATTTAAATTAAAAGTTGAGTAAAACCATGGAGCAGAGTTTTTTCTTTGACCTCAGTTATGTATTAATAATCTTCTTTGAGCTCGTATTGGCCTTTTTGAACTAGTCAGTTATCCTCTTCGTTTCATTTAACCTGTAGTTTTATGTGAGATCACTTCAGATTAATACTTCATTATACTGCCCGCTCAGTTCCTTAATCCACATTTAAATCCGATGAGTTTAAATTGAGGCCATTATATTCTAAATATTTAGATTCAAACATTACAAAGAGCATGAAAAATGTTATATGACATAACGTAATTTAATAATTTTTAATTGTACTGTACGAACAATTTCAACTACCATTAGATCACTAGAATGAGCTGTACTCCAAAATTTGGTCTAAAATATCTTTAATATATTGAACACTGAATACATTATATGTATTTTACAGGTTTAATATTTAAAACGAATAACATTAAAACAATTTCGGACCTCATGTAATACATTTCCATAATAATAAGTCTTAATGCATTGTATATGGAGACGAATGCAGCAGATACATTTTTAGTCCGAGAGATGCTTAAATTCTATGCATCAGTTAGATTTCCTTGCAGCTCTACACAATTTATATACCAGAATTAAGCCCATTTTAAAGAAATTTAGAGCTAGCCCGTTTAAACCAGTCTCGTTAAAGTATGATTTAAAGTCTTCCCAAAGCCTATTATACTAAGCATGGAGACCTATAAAATATCTCACACTTGAATAGAAACTTTTAGATGCTGCTTATAATGGTATGAGTTAATTGAGTTCCGAAATACACGAAAAGAGTGTACATTTCCATTGCTAGCTTTGTAACGTAAAATATTTTAACCCTCACGATCACAATACCACATATACACAACAGCCGTTGGAATGCCTATAATTTATCTCAAGTCTCGTTTTGACTCAAATATTTCATCAGGGAGTGGTTTCTTGTATTTTTCTTCGAAGATTCTTGACTTCCAAAATCTTGAAACTCAGAAAATTTCGAGTGCAATGTCCTTTTTTGAAGGCATTGTGTTCCTGAAGAAATTTCGGCACATAAAAGATCACACTAAGGAGGAAATCACAGGAAGGGAAAGTTTCGCTAAAGACAATGTTGCAAAGAAACAGTGATCCAGCTAATTATAGCGGAATCTGAGATATCAAATTTTAATGGACTTCACCAATCAAAGACGGTTTATGAGAGTGTTATTGCACCCTACCAGCGCAGCGCGGACTTAATAGAGAAAAAAAAGGATCTGAAGAAGTAGGAAGGGGAGAAAAGTAATCTTGAAGAACAGAAACTGGCACTAGAGGGTCATATGGTATCAGAAAGGATAGATTATTGGTGGCGGTGACTACAATTTAAAATGTTTGAAATGAAGATTTCCGCTAAGATCCTGAAGTATCCTATGCGTGTTTTGCACTTTTTTGCACTTCTGGCCTCAGTGAAATCAAAATAGAGTGCAACGTGAAGAGCTATACTCCCAAAACGAGCTATTTTGTTTTTCTTATTAATGTAAGCTTGAGGCAGCGAATGGAATTGTTCCACAGACTATCAATTTGAAAAAAAACACCATTTATTATATATTTTTATGTATTTTTCAGTATATTTATGTTTCCTTCCCTACTAAATGACAACTTTAAGTTTTAATAAAGGGATTGTGTCAGATTTACAAGTCACGAGGTGCACTGATGACTCTGTAATGATTAAAACCTACAAAAAGTAGTTTCTGAGACCATCCCGTCACAGTAAAAGTTTTTTGCAGCACTACTACAGGAAAAAAGGGATTTCAGACACTACCTCTCAGTGAATTCAGTAATTTTGCATTCCGAGAGGCGCGAAACATTTCTGTTTTTCCACTGAATTTTACGTTAGCGTTTTATGATGATCAATTTGTGACAAGAGCATCAGATAAACAGCTGATAACTATTCGCGCAAGAAAATTTGATAAAAAAGTTATTTAGTTGAAACTCCATCTGACATTATGTTTCAAATTGTCCAGGTGGTATTTATTTACGCATCGGAAGAGCCCCAACCTGAATTAATTCGAAACTTGTTCGATTCGTGAACAGTTTGCTGTTGAGAAGCGTTGTTCACTGAAATTTTGTTACCATCGACATAAACTGTGAAGAACTAGCATTAGTAGAGATAATATTGAAACATGGGTTGGGATTTTTTTTCGTTTTAATTGACCGTATTCTGTGATACAAGTTCTTTTCAGCCAAGATTTTCGAATCTTTTGAAGGCGTTACCACAACTTGTTGTAAACGTAACGTTAAAATTGAAAGAAAGTCATGATTTTGATGATTTGTTTCCCCAGGAAGCAACTGCTTCCTCAAAGCAGAGGAATTCTTTTCTATGAAGAATGCAAAAAAGAACCTCTTAGAAAACAATTTATTCAAACAACTGAAGCTAGTTTCAAAACTTTATCAGGGAAAATAAACTGATCTCAAATACTGTGGAGTTACTTTATACAATTTCCGTTGATATATACCTTCGGGGGGATTTGAACGTGGATAGCGAAACAAATTTTCTTCCAGGGGTTTCCTTTGCCAATAAGTATTTTAAAACATTTTGCAGAATAAATAAACACAATAGAGTGAAGAAAACTGCCCTAGGGGATGGCAAAGCTGCTAAAATTTATAATTTCTTAGTATTCTCAACGTAAGGTAACTGAACATGTCTTTCTCGACGATCAGTGCGATAAAAAACGTCAAAAAGGTTTGCTGCGCTACTTTGAGGTCTATAAACAACATAGAAATTGATTGAGGAGTTAATTCTTACTTTAGTAATGCACTGTTTTAGCCTTCAGTTTTTTCCTGTTTTTTACCGAATTTAGGAATATTTTGGAGCATATAGCATGAAGGGAAGATAATAGAGTTTCTATAGACCACAATTCCTATTTTTTTATATACAATTTCCTAAATTAATGGAGAAACGCTCCAATGATGGTTTCAAACGACAATAATGAATAATATTTATAACATTGTGTACTATAAGACCTTGAGATCGAAGAGAAAGAATCTATTGGTCTGTTATTTAAAACAAATTGGAACTATTAATTTCATTGAAAGCATAAAAAGAGAACCTATTATTCAGTATACTGAGCATAAAATAGATTTCTGGTATTTAAAGCATTATAATAGAATCTTTTCAATATAATGAACACAGTAGTGTTTTTCATGTGGTAAAATTAGCTCTGGGGGGTTTGCTTTGGACCCATTTTAAGTTTCCATGTTTAAATTTTACCCACCAATCTTTTAAGAAAGTCGCCACAAAATGTTTTTAAAGACAAAAATATTTTTAGGCTCATAAAGAATCATAGAAAGAAAAAAGGTCTATACTGGAGCCAATTATCGCTGTAAGGATGATTAAATTCCAGTATTAAGGATATCGGAACTTGAAAAAAGTTTACAGAATCACATTAGCGGAAAAATTCCATTCGGCGGATCTATGAAAACGGAAATCTTTTGATGTTGAAGATGAATACCATGTCCTATCACAGTTTACTCAATAATATATATCATCATTCATATTATATATCCACAGATTTAAAGTTACTGGAGTCTAAAAATGGTTTGGTTCCTAATTCAGGGAGCACAACACACGTGGGAAACCAATGTTTAGGAAATTAAAGAATAGCAACATTTAAATGTCAGTTGGTCCTTCAAAATATCTCAGAAGCCAGTGCAGCTCAAGATTTCATGAAAAAATGCACATGATGCAAAACAAAAAAATATGGGGATGAATCTCAATTATAAAACTAGCTCATTAAGTTTCGCTTTGCAATCTTTAGTTATATTTGCGATTAGAACGATGCGTTATCCACGATAAAGAAGGCGGTTAAATCGGTTCCGAGCCAAGCTGGAGTCCAACATTATAGAGTGGAACCCATTCTAGCTCATTGAAGAGCTGCTTTAATGGTCATTTTCAACACTACCTGAACTTTTTGAGCTACTTGGTACATTAATAAAATATTTTCTTACGAGTTTAATCACAATAATTTCTCAGCTGTATATAGCTATTTGTATCTTTTCTTTACCATTATTACATATTTTCCTAAGACTCAGGGAAATATATATCAAAGGGGTAGTAAGGGCTGATTTTCTGCAATAAGATGACGATTATGGGTCCTGTGAACGTTCAATGCAAACATTTTTCAAAATATGCTGTACGAATATTGAAGCTTTTTGAGATGAGAGGCCTAAAGTATAGGAGTAGAAACTTACCCAACATTTCCCACCTCTGAACAACCCATAAACACCTAAAGCCGGTCAAAATAGGCAGAAACTTGGGACATCCCGAGGAATCTTAAATCCGCTACAGCGATTCATCCACTGAAATTTCCATCACTGTAAATCTCTCAGTCTAAAGAAGAGATTAGTTCATTCAGTTTTATCGATCTTTTTTCCAATAGCGACCAGTAGTCGGCCGAAAAAAAGCTGTCAGGAAACCCAGAAAATTACAAAATATCTAACACTTAGCCTGTGATTTACTGCGAAGGCATCACTAACTACCATGCACACATGCGTCTCATTGGGCCCGGTTGCATCAAGTCAGCTTTTGCTCTTCGTTTCAAAGAGGCCTTGAGACTACTTGCTTTCGACTATACTGCCTTCTTTTTGCCATGTCAAATGGGAGAGCAGTATACTCTCGCTCCAGTTATTTTCGCATCTGCGAGACACATTGGGCTGGCTCGATGACAGCATTCTTTGTTTAAATCGCGGCCATTTTGCTTGCTAGGACGCTTGGATATGCAAAATCTTTCTAAATTGAGCTACATAATTCTCTGATACTTTATTTTCACAGTATTTGTCGTCTTTCTTCTGTGGTCCAAGAAGTCCATTTATTTGCCGCAAATTTACATCTGATGTTCGCTATTCTTCCATAAGTATCTTTTCGAGACTTCTCTTATCCTAACTAAAGGAATTATAAACATCTGTACTTTTTTCATGACCAGCGACCGAGGCATATGGCAAGGAAAATGAGCAGCTTTAGGGCTTTAATTTCAGGCACTCGTTTGGATGGATGCTAGTGTCTTTTTAGCACATGTATTATAAACCCTACACCCATTGTTTAAGTTTCCGGGATGCCTCTCTTTTTATTTACTGTCATGTTTGGTACAACACCGTCACATAAACAATCTCAGCGACAACCGGAGCTTGAGAATTTGACAACTTTGCACATGTATTAGGCCATTGAGAACAATGAGCTCGTTTGGGTTCACAGAGCCTTAGCGATTTACTGGGGTATTGATTTCCTCGATGTTGGCGAAAAAATACAGTATTTTCGGGGTGCTTAAGTATGCCGGACGATCGTAATGTTAGAACTGTAGTAATTCAATCGCGGAGATATTTCTAGTTATTTCTCATGAAAACTAATTGAGTCTAAAGCTCTCATGTAGAGCTTTTGGATGATGTTGTTTTCAGTTGGTAACATTAAATAGCGGATTTGAAGTTTTTTGGAATGCTCCAAATGTTTACCAAACTTGAGTGGTGATTATTACCATCCTTTTTTAAAGAGGACGGAAATTAGAAGAGTATCAAAAAACGAAGAGCGATGCAGGTAGGATATTTAAAATAAAGGCTTCAAAAGTCGAGTGTAATTATTTTTTTGCACAAATCGCCTTTTGTTTTGACTTTTCTATTCATGTATTTTTCTTCTGCTTGACTAAATCCCCGTTTCTGTTCCTTCATTTGCTTTTTCTTTTAGTACGTTTACCATACGACTCAGCTATTTTGCTCCCCCTTTCTCGCCAATAATCTTTTCAATATCTTCTCTGGATATTTTGGCCTGTACAATCCCTAATATTTTAACCTACGACAATAGTTTCTGCAAAACTGTCCCATAAATCTTGCCTAAAAGAATATAACTCTCGCCAATGAAATTGTTTTTAATTAATTTCGACTTATTTACCACTCTTTTGGGCTGGAGAACTATGAAGATTGGTACTATTTAAGCTCCTCCTGTACCATCCAATCTTTACAGTTTACTAACTTTATTCTATGTCCTGCAGAAACAAATCAATAGGCTCAGATTCTTCTATATCCATTATCCTTAGATTATTTCCCCCCGCCCTATCAACAAGGCCTCCGTTACCACCAGCCGTATCGAGGTTAAAATAATCTTAGCCCATGCCTCTGGTGAGTACGACGCTTGTTACCTTCAAAAAGCAAGAAGAGGATAACCCTGTTCACCTGCAAATTATTTGCGGAAGATGAATTGGAGGACAACTAAGGAAGGGTAGGATTCTCAGAGGATGAAAAGGTAAGCAAGTGATTCAAGGAGTAGATCGTTCCCTCATTGATTATCCATGGCGGCGAGGGATATCTATGGGTGCGCAATATATAGTAAAATGCATTGCTTAGGGCAAGTGGTCTCGATAACAGAGACCGGAATGGAGGTCTTTCGTGAAGTAGATATGTAAAGGAAGTCTGCTGACGAATATCAGTCATTCAGGGGTATGTTTAGGTACTTAACTGGTAGTTCTGAGGTACTAGAGAACTTTTCTAGTTCTGATTTCTAACGTGACGTTTTAAAGGATTACATCCAATTAAAGTATGCAAAGTGACTTTTTTCGAGACTCTATCATCCGTAGTACTCGCTTGAATGAATATTTTATATTTATTATTCGTTATCAATATATAGAGAGCAGTAGAAGCTCTGAAATGAGTAAAATAATTCTCTTGTGAGATATTATGTAAGTGGTAGGGCGCCCTTAAGCGAAGAATTGGGTAATTGGGGACGATCTAAGTCAGCTTATTTGGTAAAAATATTGAATTTATGTTTAATTAATTAAGTCAGACAAAAGATTATGTCCCTATCAACCGCAATTTTAGAACTATAGTCTCGTATTTTCCATTTTCTCCTTTTCCAACAACTTTAGCATTCTAGAGTGTTTCTGCTTAGAAACCATTCAATTTGGGACATTGGGAGCTTAGAATTTACTATTCGCCGTTTACCCCTACCAGGATAAAATGAATCTGATTCTATATCGATATCAATAACATAATCAGTTTTTGCGCACATTAGATACCATATTTGAATTTGCATTGTTTTTAATTACATGTATGGTAGTGTGGAAAGGTTCATGCCAAGTTTTTTTTCTATTTTTTGACGAGCTGGCAGTAATTGAATACAGTATATGTCAGGGTTCCCGAATATACCAAGCTCAACATTGAGACACTATATAAGTGGCAATACACTTCAATTCTAGCTCGGTGGCTTGAAGCAGTGAAAGGGAAACCTAGATATTGCTTGGTAATATCTTCCCTATAGTCACTCTGCTCCACACAATTTATTTGAACACATTTTATGGCATTGTGTACGTTGAGACTTTAGGTTCGCCAAAAAGTCTATTGAAGCGGAATGAACTGCCCCCTCTGGGAGAGGTCAAGCAACTTGGGTGTCAGATTCGAACCAAGAAGCCTTCATTCAGCTCTCTAGTCTCGAAAAAAGGTAGTAAAGCCTGTCCCATCAGAACTAATCACCAGAGCAATAAACCGCCGTCCATTATCACCCCTCTCCCTTTTCCGTTAACGTCTACTGTGGCACTTTAGTCGCCCGGAAAAAAATTCTCATATCGGGTAGATAGCGGTTCTGCTTTCCCGGTGACGTCATTTCTACGCTATCAGAAATATTGTGAATATACTCGGCCCCATTTGTGTGACCATGGCTGGTGCCTTCTGTTCCCCAATATGGGAACTTTTCTGATAAAAAGAGAAGCTGTTTCTATTGGCAAATACTGAAATCCTTCTGTAGGTTTTTCACAATATTTCGGCTGGTCTTCATAGGCCCTCTACACTACGTCGGTCCCGGTTACAGTACAGCACTTTGCACTACTGTATGTTATAGTTCCGTATTGGACGGATGTGAATTAGCAGTGACCTCCAATGCGGCTTGTTTGCTTGCTGTTCCCCTCTACATGCTGGTAGAGTGAAGTGCTATCAGCGCCTGCCGCAGCATTTTACGTACATGCACACTACCATAGAAGTTGACTGGGTATCAGCCAGCTTACTGTCTCGGTTAGAGTAAATGAACCCCCCGTGTTCCCCTTGTTGAAGTTTATGGTCCGAGGTTACCAATAGGTGGCACACTGACTGGAAAATTCTATCTGGAGATTGAGGAATATTTTAGCCACGAGTCTCCCTCTCCGAAGGTAAAGATCAATGGCGTATCTCCAAGATAGCTTTTTGATCAATTTAAAAAGTCCGTCTAGATTTCCCTAGCTAGAAGTGTCAGACCACGAAGTAAAATACCCTTCATCCGCCCCATTTACTAACTGCCCATACTATGTTTCCCTGGCGGTGATTGCTCATTGATTATATTGTTGGGTGCGCAATAGAGTAGGGAATCAAATGTTACGTAAATACATCAGGATACTCAAGCACGGTGATCTTAATCATTTCATCGTTATAATCGAACTTTTCATTGGCACTTGGAGGGGAAACTGGAGTTTCGTTTACTGAAGAAATATTCTGGCCGATGCCCAGTCTACTTTAAAGGAATAGACTATCTTGCATTCCTTCATTCTTGCGTTGTAGTTTGTAGAACAGCGTAGTGTCTAAGTTCATCCAAAAAGAGAAGTGACAATAAAATACCTATGTGATGAGGACACAACGGGCGGCTTCATACGCGTGGAGCTGCAGTTATTGAGGTGTTACCACTTCTTGCCAGTTGATTATGGGGCAGTTTACTTCGTCGTCTGACATTTCTAGCGGGGGGAATCTAAAATTGCCCTGCAGCAATTTAGGGTTAGAATTCAAAAAATAAATTGTACGGTTCTACTGTGATTCAGTGGAACACCTTGCATTGTGCGATAGGACATACCAAAGATAACACAGAAATGCCTCTTTCTGAATCGAAATGGAACGACATATTGAAGCCGACTTAGCAAGCCGTGACCAGCACGGTTACACTGAAAGAGGTCAAAACGATTCCACTTCATTCGAGTTACAAACCCTGTAGGATATTCCGGGCCACAACCGACCAACCATATCTTTCAAATATTAAATCACCCCATATTTCCCCCCCCCGGTTACAAACGACGAAAAAAAATCCGAATACTCATCCTGCGTTATCCTGCTCATTATTCGATCGTATCAATACTTGTTTATTCAGATAGTATCCACTTCCGCAACCTACACGTGCCTCAATCAGATGAATAACAACTCAACAACAATAACACTGCACTTCTGCGAATTGGAAACAGAAAAAAACCTGACCCATCGCTGGCATTCACACACAACGCATTTGCGATTTCAAATTACTCTACTAAGATCAAACCTCTAGTTCAAATCCTATCTCCCTTCATCAACCACGCTGAACAAAACTGGAATCCATATAACTACCCTCTGTTGTCCCCTCCCCAGCACCACAGTTCTCGAAAAGATTGCCAAAATCCTCTGGTACCAAGAATTCCAAAGCCCCATCTCCACAAGCCACACTTACAATCATGCCTAACCCTCGCATTCCTCCCAACGACACTGATCCCGCCCCGCACACCCCTCGCACCCCTCAAACCTCCGAAACCACTCCAAACAACATTCCCACTTCCTCTCCCTACACCCCTCGCACCCCTCAAATCTCCGAAACCACTCCAAACAACATTCCCACTTCCTCTCCCCACACCCTCGCACCCCTCAAATCTCCGAAACCACTCCAAACAACATTCCCACTCCCTCTCCCCACACCCCTCGCACCCCTCAAATCTCGGGAACCACTCCAAGCAACATTCCCACTTCCTCCCCCTACACCCCTTACACCCCTCAAACCCCCCAAACCCCGCGACTCTTCCCGCCCACTCCCCCACCCCAAAGCATAAGTGCCCTAATCACATCCCTGCACCAACAATTCTATCAAGCCAACTCTATGTCCTCATTTTATTTTCGCAGCTTCCACCTTCGTCTCTACCCCCTCCCCTGTCCCCCACTCCACTCCCGTCCAATCTCCGCCCCCTCCTGCCCCTCCCTCACCCCCGTCTCGACCAAGCACCACCTCTCAGATACTCCTCGAACTCTATGAACTCCTCGAAGATAGAAACCCTCCTATCACTCGACCTTCAACACCAATCCACCACGTCTCACCCCTCGAAATGCCGAACCAAATCCCGCCACACCGCATCCCTTCCGCTAGTCCTCCGAACTCATACGCGCCCGCCACACATGTCGCCACACCCTACCATCGCCGCACTACCCCTTCCCAGATTCCTTCCATCCATAACCCCCGCTCTCAATCCCCCGCCCGTCCATCCAATGTTCTCCCACGCAGCATAGTACCCGAAGTCAAGAAAACCCCCGGAACCGGACGAGAAACCCCAATTCAACAACCACCAATCCCGTGGAAACGAGAAACATGCGCGACGGAGTGCGTGAACAGCAAAAAGCGCTTAGTGATGACAACTGTGATTATGACGTGGATGGTAACCGCAATAAGAGAGGTGAGCGAGGAAGCGCACTGGCGATACGAGCTCGCGAGGAGGGAGGACCCAGTGGGGAAGCATCAAATACACAGGCGGAACGGGCGAGTGGCTCGCAGAATTACGCCGTGCCTTCACGCAGTGGTGAGAAAAATGTATTGGGAACAAAGACAACGAGTGACACGATTCCTGTGGAACGACGAGTCAGGTTTAGGGAGGTGAAAGAGATGGAGGTGGGGAACAAGCAAAGGTTGCAGAGGCCGACGAGGGACGATGTTGATGATGGAGCTAATTTACTTCTCGGTATCACGGAAAGGCTCCCTACTGCGGGGGAAGTGAGAATAATGATGAAGAGGGCAATAGAGAGGAGGAAGAGGCGCCTGTCAATCGTGAGAAACGCGGCAATGAAAGTGCAGCCCAGAAGAAGATTCAAGATCATAGTGCAGTACAAGCATCAAATGAATCTAGGGAGGAGGCAGGCAAGCTTGTTGAATCACGGAAATCCATCTCCAGTGGAGCTGCATGTGAGCGTAACGTTAGGAATTGCAGAAATTCCTTCGCTCGTCCAGTTAAGCAAGGAAATGGCGCCCGAGGAGGCACTCCTGTCGAAGTCCAAGTAACCGAGCCGGCTGCTATGTCCCAACCAGTAGATTCTGGCAAAGGGAGACAAAAGAAAGCAGAGAGAGCCACCGCGCCATGTATAGAGGAAGGAGGAACTGGCCATTCCCTCTCGGAAAGAAATTTAAAGCCGACACAAGCAATTCCAGGGAACATACTTCAAACAGTGCTGTTCCTTCGAGTGCCATGGAGACTGCGCAAGAAGGCGACTTATTGCCTGGAAATAGATCTGCAGAACCGGAAGATTGTACCACTGCTGAGGTAACTGATATTAATGCTATCTCTAGCAAGAAATAAGTTCTTTCTTCTAGCTGTGGATATCAGAAAGAATATGTTTGACTCGCACTACGTTTCCCTCGTATCGAGCATTACGTGATGACTACTTGCAATACCTCCCCGCAAAAGTCAAAGTTGCGAAATGGTCTCATTTCCTTCGTAATTTTCGTTGGGAACAAATCAGATCCATGCTTAGGATTAATTCGATGCGGCAGCTTTAACAAGTTTTTGGGGTGATGTAAAATTAGCACAAGCGTGCGTTTGCGGACTAAAGTTTACCATCTATGTCTGGCTTCGAGCCAGCCATTTAGGCACATGACTCACATTACCCATTATCCTGAGCATGTCTAGCATACACCGGGGGATAGCCGAACCGCACTTTTCAAATATTAAAGAACCAAATCAATTTGCTTGCTCTAAAAAATAGCTCTCTTATTTAGATCTTTTCTTGCGCCGTAATTTCATGTCGAATTACAAGGAACAATATAGATGATATATCAATTCGCAAAAGGTGCTCTGATTCAGGAACTTCAAGTTACAGTCAGCCACATATCAGGCAGGTGGATATGATGTATGCACAAAGTTATTACCTTGTGCCCCTTCAACAAACATCAACTGTTACAATTTTTCTGTGTTACAGTAACGATAGTTTGTGATTATCTCAAAAATCCTTCTACTTTATTACAGTACAGTATGATGTGCGCAAATTCGCACACGACAAAAATCTAGATGAGGACCATGATTGTATACAGTATCGGAATTGGGAAGATATTTTTACAGTTTTTGAATTTGCAAGATATTTTTAATTTGGGTGAGTGTGGCAAATTCATCGGTTGATTTTTTCATTTTAGGACACGCTGTCATAGTAGATGTCAGTACAGTTCCAGGTTGTGGGTGATACTAAAAGTAGCTCTGAAAGGTCTATATAATGGCCACATCAATTCCCACCCCTGGCCGATGGGTGGCTGGCATGGGTATGGCACCTAGATATTTACCTTGAGAAAATATCTCCTAATAGTCTCTCTGGTTCACACGATTACCGTGAATGCATTTTGTGGTTATTAGTATGCTTGTTTGAGATTTTTGGGTAGCCAAAAGTCTATATAAGCCGAGTAAACTGCTTCTTTTAGTGGAGGTGAAGCAAGTTGGCAGACAACTTCAAGCCAAGTCCCGAGTAGTAGGAAGTTGAGAGTCAACTTCAGACCCAAGAAAACTTTTTCTTACGCTAGTCGCAGAGCGTCGGTGGTAGACCCTGCCCCTTTTATACTTGCTTGTAGCTTTCTCAACTCTTTTCTATATACACTCCCTTTTGTTCGTTCAACAATACCACGGTAGCACTTTTGTCGCTCGCAACACCTCCTTCTCAGGGTAATTGGTTCTGAGGATCTCTTCCCCCGCCGATTTACCCATATCACAGTACCTGCAAATACGAAGACGGAATGACTCGTCGTCACCACATCCTCCGCAACGTTCTTGCCCGCTACTGTAAGGAAGTTGGGATCGTCGCCCTCGTCGAACATCCGCTCCTCCACCAGGTTCCCGACTCATGTGGGCATTCGGAGTCCCCCGTGCTACGAATGGACATTTACATACCCGCTGTAAACGGGCTTCACAGTACCCATATCTCTGTCGACGTTACTGTTGCCCACCCCTCCGCACGCCGCCACATTTCGCCAAGTACGGTTACCGCAGGCGCAGCCGCATCACTCGCAGAGCGCGAGAAACATCGTCATTACGGCACTTACTGCAACCGAAACGATATCCTCCTCTCCCCCGTCGGGATTGATATCTATGGCGCCTTGGGCGACGACGGTAAGGCTTTTTTCCGCCGCCTTGCTTCCTTCGCTGCTTCCCGTCGCGGTTCCTCTCCTCAACAGGAGCTCCGTGACTTCGTTACCCGTTTTGCATTTAGTATCCGAATAATGCAGGCGCGACAAGTTTCTACCCACCGCCCGCATCCGTAGTTAATTTATGAACACCCTCCGCACGCCTCTGTGACATTGTACGACAAATAAAGATCTACCACCATTACAGTACAGGAGCTTCGTTCTCAAAATTTTTTGCTCCGATTACGTATAATAGATATCAGGTTATTTCGTCTTCGTGGTCTACGCACAGGGGAGAAATTGGGGTGCTTTACTGATTGGAGATGTAGGACGGCTATTTCCGAAGACTACGAGGGCTCATCTGAGTATTATAAAGTCTGAAAATGGGGCAGAGTCAGGCGGGAAGACCTCACATGGTTGGTAAGAGACCTGACGGAAGGCATGCGGCGTTGGACGAAACCGTTACCGCAGCGTTTCTTTGCATAAGAACAGATCGCACCCCCGAAGGTCTCCATGGCTCGTACGGCGACGTGTCTAGCCACGTGTGTCAGCACCGCGAATGCGTTCTGGTTCCACCTGCCAAGAGCGGATATCTGCACTGGAATCAGTCGGTAACTTGCATGCGTGGTGTGATTACGCCCCCAAATGTAGATTCTAGTAATTCATAACTATAGACGCGGTGGTAAATCTTTATGGGTTGTAGAATTTTGCACAGAAGCGTGCGGAGGGTGTTCATAAATTAACTACGGATGCGGGCGGTGGGTAGAAACTTGTCGCGCCTGCATTATTTGGAGACTAAATGCAAAACGGGTAACGAAGTCACGGAGCTCCTGTTGAGGAGAGGAACCGCGACGGGAAGCAGCGAAGGAAGCAAGGCGGCGGAAAAAAGCCTTACCGTCGTCGCCCAAGGCGCCATAGATATCAATCCCGACGGGGGAGAGGAGGATATCGTTTCGGTTGCAGTAAGTGCCGTAATGACGATGTTTCTCGCGCTCTGCGAGTGATGCGGCTGCGCCTGCGGTAACCGTACTTGGCGAAATGTGGCGGCGTGCGGAGGGGTGGGCAACAGTAACGTCGACAGCGATATGGGTACTGTGAAGCCCGTTTGCAGCGGGTATGTAAATGTCCATTCGTAGCACGGGGGACTCCGAATGCCCACATGAGTCGGGAACCTGGTGGAGGAGCGGATGCTCGATGAAGTATAGGGGAAAAAGTTTTGGTGTTTTATTAATTTAGATTATCCATGTATCCACCTTGGGGAGCTGGCACCCAGGCGCCTACGCAGTGCTAACCGACGTGGCGCGGGACGTGGCTCTTAGGGCAATTGAGACATGTGGGACGGTTTGACGTTTTTAACCGAGATGCATGCGGCAGCAGCAATGATGTCCAGTACATCATGCCTGCTGAAAGGTCTCGAGCCAGCCTTTAGGCACACGAGTGACATTATCCATTATCCTGAACACGTCTAGCATAAAAAGGGGGATAGCCGAACCGCACCTTTCAAAAACTAAAGAACCAGATTGATTCCTAAATTTAGAGGCAATGGCGGTTATTAACCGAAAGGGGATTATCCGATCGACTTTCTTGTAGATTGTTGCTGGTGCCAGCTTTTGAAAGCAATAATTTGCACATTGCTTCGAACATAGATTCATGTATTTCATATGACTTTTCAGAGTTCCAATTCCAAACGGGTTCCAGCTCAATAAAGATGATAGGACAAAATTGCCGGGAGAAGAGATACTCAGAACCAATTACCCCAACAAGGAGATTTTGCAAGCAACCAAAGTCCTACCGTGGTATAGTTGAACGAACGAAAAGGGTCGGGTAATGATGACAGTTGAGGGAGCTACAAGTAAGTATAGAAGGGCCAAGGTCTACCACTGATGCTCTGTGACCAGCGTATGAAAAATGGGCCTTGGGTCTGACGTTGACACTAAACCTCCTACTACTCGGGACTTGACTTGAAGTTATCTGCCAACTTGCTTGGATTCTCCAAGAGAAAGCAGTTTACTCAGCGTATATATACTTTTCACTACCCGTAGAGTTTGAACAAAATTACAAAAGATACCAGTAATTGCATAGGAACATTTTCTGCGGATGATATACTTTATAAAAAAGACACTTTGGAAACGAAAAATTGATCTTGCCTTCTAATTTCTCATCTTCTACATCAGACACAAACAAGGCCTCCAATATGTACATACTGCCCAAGCAGTCCGCACAAATATCCGCGAACGGCTCATTACTCTCTATTTCCTCCTAGAAGATATGTAAACAACTAAAGATGCCCCCATCCGGTTCCAGCGTCGTGACCACTTGGTACATAATGTGCATCCCCCGCCCCAATATTCCAACATTTTCCATGTTTCCCTCTCCCTCATCCTCCTCGTCCTCCTTTTCATCCTCCTCTTCATCCTCCTCTTCATCCTCCTCTTAGTCTTCCTCTTCATCTTCATTCTTGTGGACCAGTTCTGGGGCTGCCCACTCCACAAAAGTCTCCGCAGCTCCCTCCTCAAATTCCCACTCCTGCTCCTCACCTACCCCTTCGACTCATCTTCAAAGAACTAGCGACGCACTATTCCATTACTATCTTCTTTATTGTCGGCGTAGATACTCACCGGGGTCATTAGGGCCAAAATTGAGTAGGGAAACGGCGTTTAGGGGGCGTGGGTGGCGACTATTCATGAATGACTATGAAGAGGCACAGGATCTACATGTTGGTGGGTTTTAGGGAGTGGCAGGCAGTATAGGTTGTATTGAATGGGTAGGTGGAGAAAAATAGTGAGTAAAATGATCTGGGAGGTTTGACAGTTGAAACAAAAGGGTTTAAATTGGCTGCCGAGGGCGCACTCTATAGGTTTGGAATAGGCAAAGTAAATCTGCAAGGGAATTTTAAGCAGTAATTTAGGGCATTTTTCTTCAAAAAAATGAATATGGAGAAAAAAAGAAGAGAAAAGGGAAAAGAACTTCATTTGGGATCTATTTAGAGGGGTAGAAACATAAACACTTTACATAGTATGGAACTTGATTTGGAAAGGACAGCAAAAAGAATAAGCACGGGTATAGATGGGGAGATATTCTCCCCAGGAAGGTAATTAGGGTGATGGAGAGCGAGAAAGGACCAAAAATACAAGGATTTTTCGAAAAACGAGGTACTGTAGTAATTAAAAGTCGGTAGATGACGACGACAGAAAGATTCGTTCCGGTTCGCGCGCTCCTAACAACTCCCTGCGCTTAGATAGAACTTTCTATCTCGTCCTCCTTGCTCTTTTTTTTGTTTTAGTTCTATATATTCATCAGGGAGAGTACATGGTTGACTGAAGTGATACGGAAGTAGCTGATTTCCAAGCTGGTGCGGGAGTGTGTACCGTGAGATGACCGGCTCTTTTCCTTGTTCAGTAGTTTCATAGATCCTTCGGATAGTTTTATAGTGTTCCTTAATGTGCTTCTCTCGGTTTTCTTCTCCGAATCTTCCAAATTTAAGATAACAGATGTACTACGCAAATTTCTCTGATATCAGGTCTAGAAACGGGTATCTGAAGAATAAAGAAGTTCGCAACATAAGAATCGAGTCTTCACGAGTAAGGTGCGCCCAGTGAATTCTTTGGAATTACACGCAAATACTAATTGCAAAATAGGAAATCACTTCGGCTCCTCTAGGGTTCTATGTTATTTCGCGAAGCCAACGTCTCGTTGGTAGCCGTCCAATAATCAAGTAGCCATAGTTTCCTCTCGAAATAATGGGCGTTGTTGAAGGTGATCTCCTTCGTGATCTTCCCCCCGTTGCTCTCGACGCCTTATCCTCTTTGACGGTCCGCCTCGATCACTAAATGGTCCTGCTCAAATCATCATGAAGGTCTCGGGAGGATCTCGGTCTTGAGCTGGGCTTCCATTTCTTGACAGAGTAGCGAAAGGTTCCCATAGGGGATATGGGACCACTAGATACTCGTTGTCGACAGCTAAATCATAGCCTGTGCGTGATACCTCAGGATGCTCTTTTAGAAATGAATATAAGCCTCTGATAACTTTTAGGTACAAGAAAGATATTTTTCTTCTGGAACGATTTCATATTGTCCAATCGAGTAGTGGTAGATTACTTCCACAAATTTAGGGCCATTTCTGTGAATCTTTCGTCTTGAAACGAATGGGAAACCCTCAATAGTGGTTTATAACCTTCTTCCAAGAGATATGGTCCATCCAGCATACGGAAGCATAAGCAAATTGTAATGAAGAAGCTAATAAGTGCATGTGACTCTGAATCTTCTTTTGAAAATAGACTAACCCACTCCCAAATTTTCTTTGCACCGATCAGAATCATCATATATTTATGGTAAGATATTCTTTGAGTGGGCAGACTGTGCTATCATAAAAACGCTTCCGCATTCTATTGTTACGTGACTAGACGACTAACATGAATTTTTCTACTCGATTTCTTCCCTGAACTTGAGCAGAGTTCATAGAGCAGCTGTTTCGCCTTCGTAACCGCGCATGGATTAGAGTATTTTGTTCCGAACGCCGGCCACTTGACCATCTTTTGCAACGCCTTCCCATGGATCACTAGAACTTTAGAACCGACCATTAATGTCCGATCCTTCGCCCCCGATTGAACGAAACCCCAACTAGCATTGACTCACTCCGGCTGCCAATTCCTTGTGCCAAGTATCTTCGTCTCTCTTAAACTTTCCGCTAGCCTCTTTGCGCTGGATAGAGTATCCTACTTCATCATTCGTGGTATTTTACTGCACAGTAATTCAAACTGGAAATTTGCGCTTGTTCCCTCTCTCCATCTATATCTATAAAGGACCTTTGTGATTGCTTCCTCTCATTCCATGCCATCGCCTAATTAAGTCTTTTATGTAGCTCATTTCATCGTCCGAACCGTCCTCTCTGCTCTGTCATTAGACATGGGAGCGTAAGCAAGAACCCGCTTCTAATTAACTCCCTTGTTTCCATGAATTTAATAACTGCCGTTGCTGTAAAGCAGAGTGCGTTATCCGATGTAATCATTTTTCCAATGCCAAAAGGTTCTTCAATTTTTTCCTGTACGAATTTCAGAACTACCTCCGCAGTGGCATCATCCACTGCTATCGCTGTAGGCCAGCCAGTAAGGTGCTTCACTCCGATAAGGATATACTTGCTTCCTCTGGAAGTTTGTCGAAAAGGTCCAGCGAAACTAAGGAAGAAACTTTCAAAGAGAGTGGAGATTGGAAATTTCAACGTCGATTTGCACTTTCGTACTGGCGCGAACTTCTGGATGGAACCTATCAAAACTTTTCACAAAGTCGAATGCTTCCTTATAGAGAGTAGGCCACCCAAATCTATCCATAATGAACTGCTTTGGTGTTCTAAGATCGCAGTGACCGATTTTATTTTGGAAGTTCCTTAAGATCTTATCCAGCTCATCTAGTGGGGAAACCAGTCAGAGAACTGTTCTGGTCCGCAGGAACAGCCTTTCCACCCAGAAAAGAAATAATTTCTGGTTCTTTCGAAACCAATCCTTGTGCTTTGGATCTATTCTTCTCATTTCAAGACCGGTAAATAACTGAATGAGGGCCTCAATTTCGGCCACATAGCTTTGATTTTCCAGCATTTATACTCAAATTACCCCTGCAACCTCATCACCAAAGGTCTTTCCCTGCTTTCGTAGTTTCCTTAAGCGAGAAAGGAAGCCTGCAGGTTGATTTTCCCGTCTAGGCCTGTAAGTTATCTCGAACCTGTACTCCGCAAAAAGGTCAAGCCATCTCGTCAAACGGTAGAGTATTTCCTTCTTTTAAATGCTGTTCTGAGCGCCTAGTGGTCAGTCACTAGAGTAAACTTTTCGCGTGATAAAAGATATACCCTAAATTTCTTCAATGCAAAAACGACCGCCAGTGTCTCTTTTTCGCAGAGAAAATATGTTTTCTCCGCCTCGTTCAACTTTCTGCTAGCAAACCAGACCGGGTGAATTCCAACTCCCTCCTCCTTTTGGACAAAACGGCCCCACCGGTAAGTTACAATGCATCTGTTTCTATTATGAATGCAACCTTGGAATCAGGATAAATGAGTACTAGAGGAGCGCAAAGCTTTTACTTAAGCTTTTCGAAAGCCTGTCGCATCTCCTGTTTCCATACGAATTTCGCATTCTTTGACATGCCAGAATAGAGCAGGGCCACTATTTTGGCGAAATTCTTAATGAAATTTCTGAAATAAGAGCTGAGGCCAAGAAATCTTTTTAATCCAGTCTAAGAAGCTTGCCGGTGTGCCAACTTGATTTTTGAAACCTTGTCTAGCTGTACTTGTATTCCCCCGATCGACTATATGGCCCAGTAGTTTTTCAGATGTATGTGCGATGAGACATTTGCTCAGCTTATTCATCAAACAGTAATTTGATATCGTTTTAACCATTTCTTTTACTTGATTCACATGATCAACCAGTTTATTCGAAAATATCATCACATCGTCGATGTATAATCTTGAAAAGGGCAGTCCTTTCGGGACCTCCTTCATCATTCTTTGAAAGATAGCTGGTGCGTTTATGAGACCAAAAAGAATCACTTTGAATATAAAAGTTCCCATTTACACGTGAAGGTCGTCTTTTCTTTTCAATATTCGTCTAAAGGAATTTCCCAGTAGCCAGTATAAAGTTCGATCGTTGTGAATTATTTGCCATCTTTCACGTCTTCGAGAATTTCCTCCATGTTCGTAATTGGAAACTATCATGCATCATCATCCCGTTCAATAACCTGAACTCAATGCCGAATCTTGTTTTTCCATCCTTCTTGGTCGCGATGACAACTGGGAACGACCATGAAGAATATGAGGGTGTTATGATACCATTTTTAGCATCTCCTAGACGTTCTCATCAATAAACTGATCCAACTTCGGCGGCTGGCGCCGAGGTATGTGACATATTGGTTTTGGTTCTACTACCTCAACGGCGTGCCTTACACGAACATCTGCTTGACTCAAGTCTGACAAATCCTATGCAATGACTTCTGAAGATATGAGTTTCCTGGAAACTTGCTTGGCTGCTAGGTAAGGGAGGTGACAAACCATTTTTCTGATTTCTTTCGTTCTTTTCCTATTTCTGTTCGGATTTTTTCGCAAAGGGTTCCTTTTTCTACTTTCATTAAGCTAGCTTCTTGTTTCAACCTCTCGTTTCTTACATTTTCTTTCCGGTTTATAGTTTCCCTAAATTGTCCTCATATCGCGACAAATTCAGCTCTGCTCTCATCGCCGCAGTATTTTTCATAATCTGTTTCGAAACCAAAGTCTGAACCGTCTGATAGGGGTAAATCGGCGGGGAAGAGATCCTCAGAACCAATTACCCTGAGAAGGAGGCGTTGCGAGCGACAAAAGTGCTACCGTGGTAATGTTGAACGAACAAAAGGGAGTGTATATAGAAGAGAGTTGAGGAAGCAACAAGCAAGTATAAAAGGGGAAGGGTCTACCACTGATGGTCTGCGACCAGCGTAGGAAAAATGTTCCCCGGGTCTGAAGTTGACTCTCAACTTCCTACTACTCGGGACTTGACTCGAAGTTGTCTGCCAACTTCCTTTATGCTTTGTGTTTGACTTAATTTGTTGAGCACCCCGCTCGGGTATGCTGGCTCCCAAGTAGTCCTACCATTTCATGCAAAAAGCCCCTTATATAGAGTTTTCAACCCTCACATTCTGTAGTACCTATACAGTACCTATGTGCCAAATCTGCACCGCCACAGTACAGTGCAAAGCATCCCTCTAAAAATAAATTAAAAATATAACTGTAAGTACAGTGACAGCTCAGCCAGCGTAGTATGCCAACTCAGCCAGCACAGCATGCCAACTCAGCCAGCGCAGCATGCCAACTCAGCCAGCGCAGCATGCCAACTCAGCCAGCGCAGCATGCCAAGGAATATCTACAATTTTCATTATATCACGCCCCCTCGCTCAAGACGAACGTCCCGACTCGTCCTCATTCTTCTTCTGTTTCTATTAATTTAAGTTGCTTTATTGTTAAAACATGAGGCTTTTCAAACGAATAGGGATGCAGTTGATTACCTATAAAATATTCCAAAAAGTAGGTGCTCGTTTGATAGTTCCAATCATCTTTTCGGCTTTCCCGTTTGACATAAGAGCGTAGTCGAGAACTGTCTTCAGCTGAATCCCTTTCTCCTTGAAAACTCGAAGCAGTGAAGTTGCAGTAAAACAAAGGGCGTTATCCGAGATTTTCCTTTTTGGAAGACCAAACGGTTCAATTGTTTCTTTTTCGATGAATCTCAGGACCACTTCAGCATTGGTCTCCTCACCTGCAACTGCTATTGGCCATCCAATTAGATGTTTTGCCGCTTTAAGGAGATATTTGTTTCCGGAACATGTTTCCTTGAATGGGCCGGCAAAGTCAATTGAGAATGTTTCAAAAAGACCGGAAACTGGAAAGCTTAGAGTTGCCTTATACTTTCGTATCGGAGTGAATTTTTGACAGTTGTCGCAGCTTTTCACGAAATCATAGACGTCCTTAGGGATACTGGGCCAGCAGAATCTCTCCGTAATGAACTTTTGGGTTGTTTCGAGATCCCAATGCCCTAAGTCATCATAGAAAGTCCTCAAGATCTTCATTCTTTCTTCCAAAGAGGCCACTAGTCGGGGACCGGCTTTTTTGTGTCGGAAGAGTTTCCCATTCCACAATGTAAAAGCATTTTGATTCCTGCGTGCCCAATTTCTGTGCTCAAGATCAACCTTTCTCATTTCTAGTCCATCGAGGAATTTGATCAGTCCGTGAATATTAGCTTCGTACTCGTTATCGTTCGGCAACTGCACCTCGGCGACTCCGACGACGTACTCCGAAGCTTTTTCATTTGGAATCAGTGCGTCCCTCAAGCGGGATAGGTAATCGGCAGGCTGATTATTGCGTCCGGGTCTATACACAATTTCAAACCGATATTCTGCGAAAATGTCGAGCCATCGGGCCAAGCGGTGATGTACATCCTTCTTTTGGAATGCTGTCTTAAGTGACTGGTGATCAGTTATCAAGACAAATTTCTCGAGTGATAAAAGGTATACGCGAAACTTTTTCAGCGCGAAGACAACAGCTAGTGCTTCTTTCTCGCAGACTGAGTATCTCTTTTCCGCGTCATTCAGAGTTCGGCTTGCGAATTGAACAGGATGTAGTCTTCCGTTTTTATCTTTTTGGGACAAAACGGCACCCAAAGACCGTTCTGAGGCATCTGTCTCCACAACGAATGGTCTCTTAAAATCTGGGTACATGAGAACTGGGGGGAAAAATAGCTTATCTTTAAGCTCCTGAAATGCAGTTTCCATTTCCTTGTTCCAGTAAAATTTTCCGTTCTTTGTAGTGCTGGCATGTAACGGTGCTGCAGTCTTGGCGAAATCTTTGATAAATCTTCTGTAATATGAGGCCAGTCCTAAGAAGCTTCGGACCTCCGTCTTTGAAGCGGGCCTTGGTGCCAACTTTATCTTTTTCGTTTTCTCTGGATCCAGTCTAATTCCCTCTTGGTCGACGATATGACCGAGTAATTGGATAGAAGTTTTCGCAAAGAAGCATTTGCTCAACTTAATTTTCAAGCTATACTCCGATATCCTCTCCACAACTGTCTTGACGTGCGAGATGTGCTGATCCAATGTTTCTGAGAAAATAACGACATCATCGATATAGACGCTTGCGAATGGAAGTCCTTTCAAAACCTCGTCCATCATTCTTTGGAATGTAGCTGGTGCATTCATGAGACCAAAAGGCATCACTTCGAACCTGAACGTACCGGCTTTGCTGTTAAAGGTCGTTTTTTCCTTACGTTTTTCATCCAATGGAATCTGCCAATAGCCAGTGTAAAGGTCAATTGAGGTGAAATATCTCCCGTCCTTCAGGTCCTCGAGGATCTCCTCCATGTTCGGAATCGGAAATCGATCGGGTATCATTCTCTGGTTCAGTTGTCGGTAATCGACGCAAAAACGCAGCTTTCCATCCTTCTTTGGGCGACCACAACTGGAAACGACCATGGGGATGAAACTGGTCGAATAATATCATTTTTCAGCACACTTGTAACATTTTCTGAGATAAATTGGTCATATTTTGGCGGTTGACGTCTAGACTTGTGGTAAATCGGTTGAGTGTCGGTAAGTTCGAACGAGTGAGTAACCGGTACACTTGCTTGTCTTAAATCTGAAACGCTCCATGCAATTACTTCTGAAGATGTTAACATGTCGGATATTTTCAGTGAGGCGGGGGCGGGAAGGTGCTGCACTTTTCCTTGGATTTCTGCCATTTGGCGCCCTTTTTCTTCTTGATCCTCAACCTCAATATTTTGAAGGACCTCTTCCGTCGTGCTCACATCTTCATATATGGAATTTGACATATTCTTATTTTCTTTGCAAAGGTAATCTTCTTTCATGCTCCAAATTCTGTCCTTTGATTCCATATCATCGCAAAAAGAAACACATTCGGGTTTCAAACTTATCCTAGAATTCCAGTCGTCATCTGTTTCAAACCCAGAATCATAATCGTCCCATGCCATGTTCATTACCCCCCGAGGGTACCCTTTTCCACTTCCGAAAGTGTTAGTTGGTTCCAAATCTTCGCGGTCATAGCTAGAAGTGAAATCTTCACTGTCCGTTTCTTTTAAATCTTTCGGATGTGTGCTTTTGTCGAAGTCAAGGGGCATCTTCACGGTTCTGCCGTCAATATTAACTGAAACCATTTGGTTGCCCAAGTCAATGCATGTTCCTAGTCTTTCCATTGTGGGGCAGCCAATGATTGCATCGAAAGGGAGATCCGGCATGACAAGAAAGTCTACATCAACTTTAGAGTCCCCAAAGAACACGGAAACCTTGTCAACAGTGCCCATGCATTTCGAGACGGTTCCATCCGCTACAGTTATTTTTCGAGTCGTTGGAGTAATTTCGAGACCTAGATCTGTCACCAAAGTTTCTGAAATGAGGTTTGGAACAGCACCCGAATCGAAGAGAGCTTGGGTTTTCATACCCAATACTTTGACTGGTACCAGCTTAAGACGTCTTGGTGCTGTCGAGGCCGATTGAAGAAACAGTTTCTTACCCTTAGCGGACTTATTAGACCTGATAATTTTTTTGAGTTCTTTTCTCGCATCCTCTGCGTCGCCCCTCAAAAGTTGACCAAACGTTATCCCAGTTGGGGCCGATGCAAGCTCAGCCACCAAATTGTACCTCTTCACATACTCTAGTACGTCCTTAGAGATACTCTTAACTTTCTTACTCTTTTTCGTCTTCTTGGCCGGAGTGACTCCCACTCCTGGAACAACTTGATCAGACCTCTTGGTTCGAGGAGGTACAGATGCTGGGATATGCTCCAGCATTCCATAATCTAGCCTAGGTTTCTTCGATAAAATGTTCCCTTCCCCATCCCTTTTTGTCACATTGACTTGACTAATCTCTTCAGCGATGGATACGTTACCGGCATCCGTCAACCTTTGATCCCTTCTATTTTGTAGTATTTTCACCTCTGGTTCTGACTCACTCCTTGCTTCCGATAAATTTGCTCTTCTGTTGTCTTTAGACCAGCAGTTACTTTCATGATGCCCATATCGACCGCACTTTCCACAACGAGTGTTTCTATGTGGATTATCAGGACACCTGCTTGCAAAGTGTCCAGGCTTGTGACAGTAAGAGCAGACTTCTGAGGCCTTAGGGGCCCCAGACTGGTTCTTCTTAATGGTAAGAGTAAGTCTTTCCAACTGCGAGGTTATTATGTCAAGTCGATTATCGAATCGGGTTTCCAACCTTTCTTCCAAGTTTTTGACATCGTTCCTGACAGATTCTAATGCCGCTGCACTAGTAGCCAGCCTTTGATAATTCTTTTCAGGATGTACGATAGACATCGATGTGCGGGTTTCCCTCGGTACCTCACTCATTGACTGAAACGTCTCCGAATTTCTGACAAATTCTACTATGGTACCCTTCAGTTGATCAAAAGTGTGAGGGTCCTTGACGAGGAGGAAATCGGAGAGCCGGTTATCACCCATAGCCGCCTTACGCAGCATTCCGTACTTGGCTTGGGCGTTGAACCCGGCCTTTTCATAGAGATCACACAAGTATACCAATGAGCTTAACAAATCGTCGAAGTTGAGCCGGGCCTCTATGGCGGTACGAATCTTCTCATCTGGCTCCACCTCCTTAGCATATTCTCTCACAAGCCACTCACATACCTCACCGAAATTGCGCCCACTCCCATTAAGGGACCACCCGTCAATAAACTTAGCTTTGTATTTGCCTTTGCGTCACCAGAAAGATAGGCGAAGATACTTGCGGTCTTCTCCTCATCGCTCTTTTCCCGCATTAAAACATTAACATATGTGTAAAGAAACTCTTCAACGTCTTCGTTCTTGCTCCCTGTGAACGATATACGAGCAGCGTTATGATACTTTGCTGCAAAAAAAAATTAAAAAAAATATCAAACTGCAAGTGGACCTAATACTTTACAACTCGAATACCTCGGGTGCAGCCCCCTCCACAAGAGTACGAAATGTTAGGGATAAATCGGCAGGGGAAGAGATCCTCAGAAGCAATTACCCCAAGGAGGTGTTGCAAATTTCAAAAGTGCTACCGTGGTATAGTTGAACGAACAGGAAGGAGTGGATAGGGAAGACAGTTGAATGGGCTACAAGCAAATATGGAAGGGGCAGTGTCTACCACCTATGCTTAGTGACTAGCGTAATATAAATTCTTCTTGGGTCTGAAGTTGACTGTCAACTTCCTAACTATCTGGGACTGGGCTTGAAGTTGTCTGCCAACTTGCTTCACCTCCACTAAAGGAAGCAGTTTAATCGGCTTATATAGACTTTTGCTGCCCAAAAGTCTCAAAACAAACATACTAATAACCATAAAATGCATTCACGGGAATCGTGTGAACCAGAGAGACTATTAGAAGATAGTTCCTCAACGTAAATATCTAGATGCCATACCCATGCCAGCCACCCATCGGCCAGGGGTGGAAATTGATGTGGCCATTATATAGACCTTTCAGAGTCACTCGTAGTATCACCCACAACCTGGAACTGTACTGACATCTACTATGACAGCGTGTCCTAAAATAAAAAAATCAACCGATGAATTTGCCACACTCACCCAAATTAAAAGTATCTTTCAAATTCAAAAACTGTAAAAATACCTTCCCAATTCCGATACTGTATAAATTATGGTCCTCATCTAGATTATTTTCGTGTGCGAATTTGCGCACATCACCTTCTTCTACCCCCCAACGACCCGCCGCTTAACCGCAGAAGATGAGGTCATCATGGCCGAGCCTACCCTTCGGGCCGACCTCCGTCGTTCCGAGGCCCGACGCCTAGTCTCTTCCATCGGGCCCGTTCAGAGTCTTTGCCCACGCACTGGCCTCCTTCCCACCCCCCCGAAAAATGTCATCTCCATTGAAATTTCCCAATCCGCTGACCCCAGCAGTGCATTCTGCTCATATAACCACGTGAAGAAGGCCCTCCTCGCTGCGGCGACCGACTTTGGTCTCGCCATGCCGTCCGACGTCCTCTTTCCGCATTTCGGGCAGTGGACCTACGTCTACATCCCCAAACTGACCCTGACGCGGTTCTACCGCATTCTAGCTCAACTGAAATTCTCCTTCAAGGACCTCCAGGTGACGAAGTCCTCACCGGCCGCCTCACTACACTGGCTTCCGCCCTATGTTGCACGAGGTGCCGCTGCCTGGCTTGCCCGAGAAATCCGGGTCATCACCAGCAGCTCTGTGCGCTCCACGGTCCCAATCGAGACGCAGCGTCGCGCCCTCAGTGAATTATTTACTAGAGGTAAAAAAAGTCTACAACTGTATACACTATGATCGCCGGGACACACTGTTGACATGTTTTTCCGCAACTTTAGGAGCAGTGATTATAGCAAATCTTTTAAGTTGACAGACAAGAATGGATCGAGGAGCAAATAAGACGACAGCAAGAGACGACATTCAGATACAGAATGGGACAGCTTTGTGGGTAACTCCTGCTGTAGTTTCGAACGGAAACAAAACTGCAAGTTCATTTGTTACTTTGAACAAAAAAATAGGCACCCTTAATCGAATGGTACATGGACTTGACCTGCACCTCATATGCGACAAATTACATTAAGAGTTTCATGTTACCGGCCTGACAATGGATCATTTCAGTTAAGAAACAAAGAACCCATCAATACTACGGGCTGCGGGTCTGTAGTAAACTCTGCTTTTATAGATGGAAGACGACAAAAGGCAACCTTTGAAAATGTACTTTACACACCCTAAATCATGTACATCCTGCTATCTGTATCTCAAATCCGTCGCAAAGGTTTTCTGGTCTCGTTTAATGATGCATAGAATAAACCAGTGCGCGGAATTTGTACTGTACTCATTAAGCATATGGAAACTGTCCAGTTTGTTGCCCATGAGACAGCAAAGGTTTTATTTGAAGTTTTATTGAAGATCAGTAAGGCGAAACCTGAAATCGCATCTCTCATAGAACTTTGGGATTAACAATTGGGTCATTTACTTTAAGATACTATGATAAAGTCGTTACCGATCACAAGAGGTATCGCAGTCAAGCTCAGCTCAACTCGGATCAACGAAAGTTGAGAGCGAGGATTAATTAAAACGGAAACCTCGAAGATACCCACGTCCAAGAATAGATAACTATTTACGGGAAAAGTCTCCCTTGATAGAGTCTTCTCTGATTTTGTGCGCTCATTCTCCGGTTTCTTGTTTTTAGTTAAATTAATTGATGAGCACAGTGATTATTCAATGGTCCGTTTTATGCGGCGAAAAAGCCAGGCTGTTGATACTTAACGGGATATTATTTTGGAGTTTGAGTGCCCATTTAACTTTTCTATATCAACTTTGATTTTTTGATAGTGTTGCAATCCATCTCATCTCGACTGACTACACTCAAGCTTCACTTCATCTCGCTCGCCCCCGCGCACGGCGTGGACGCCGGACTTTAATCCGGCTGTTCCCTCAGGAGATTGCCCATCTCGGCTGCAGAGCTCTCGCTGCAACGTTCTTGTCGATGGCCACATTGAGTGGATTGCCTCTCCGAGCCCCCAGCGTACGTAAGACGAACTGGGAAAGGTGTATAAGGATGGCTCTACTACTTGAACGAGGCTTGCGAAGTCAACCGTACCCTGCTGCGCTCAAATCTTCCGTCATTTTGACGGACTGCGAGGGGTTGCGGTCTTCACAGCCTTGCGTGTTTGTCGTCAAGCTCGCTCGTCCGAAGTTCTCGCCGTTGTCGTCGCCGTCTCTATCTGTAAGCCTCTGTGCTTACAGCGGGAGTTTTTAAGCCTCCTGAATCCTCGATTCAGGTGGTGGAGTTTTTCCCCGGTCCCTTTCTCGCTTGAGTGGGCAATTGGTTCAGCCATTGCCCGGAGTCGTCCGTCTAGCAGAACCCGAGGTCCTGTGTAGTGCGGACTTGTCTTCAAACAATAAAGCGTCATTCTTCCTTCTTCTTCCTTCTTTGAAGAGATAGAATGTCAAATGGCTTCGCAATGATGAGAAATAAAATTATTTTCATCTATTACCAATAATTTTTCTTTGGTTAGGAATTAAGAAAAACAGAAATTTATTGAATATGTACACTACGTGATATTTTACGTCCGAAATTAAATTATTGAAAAAAACAATGGAGATTTAAATGAAACTGCTTGGCTTCACTTTGTGAAACATAAAAGACTACTTTAGTTCCTACAACATAATGAGGAATATATTTTGCAAAATCTTCAATTCTTTTCTCACTTTAATGCACAATATATCACGATGCCAAGAAATACCCTTAAAGCAACCTTACACAAATAATATAATTAAGTGAGACCTACTCGATTAAAATCCATCTTTAAATCCACTCACCACCTCGATCTATTCAACGTTAAAAACGTGGAATTATAAAGCCTTTACATATCTCTTATTTTTTCTGTATATATCTTTAAGCTATAAGCGTAATAAAGCCTACAAAACATTATGATACCTCATTTTTTCTACAATGCGTCTAATTGTTGCTTTTAACTTCTGAAACAATTACTTCCCCCGTAAAAATCGAAAAAATTAAAGCGATATTTGAAATCAAAATTTGAATTTTCGATATATCTAATTATGAGTACATGCTCTATTGTCAGCGGAAATGGTGAAAAAACCCACGTTTCTTTTTCATCAAATTTATACACCGCAAATATGCTCTTTTGTGGTAACAATATTTGCCTAATTTAATTCGCGTGAAATACCATCTTCTCCGATTGTTTTCTACTTTAACCCGGAAGAAGGAAGTGCATAATTTTGTCTTCCTAGATACCAATCAATTTTTTAAAATTTTGACCTTATCTCATAGGTTTACTTTTCTGTAACCTATTAAGTAGAAAAAAATGCACCCTTGAGTATAAAAAGCACCAATTGGGGTCCATGTTAATATATCATCTCATGTTTTGTATATCTTTGATTACAATTGAATAAATGTCTAAATTTCTAAAATTTTTCATATGTCATATGAAGAATAAAGACTGATTCCACCCTGCTCGTGGGAAAACGCCACCCTCTAAAACTCCATTGAGTTTTACTGAAATCCCCCAGAAAATAAAATCTCGATTATCCGCCGTCACCCACCCATAATTAATGCAGGGATCTTCAACGAGTGCTGTGATATAATTTTATCGTGATATTTATTTATGGCCTTCATTTTTTATAAATAAATATGATTTTCATGGAACACAAGCTTAGTTTGTTGTAATAGTAGCACTTTAATCGCTTGCAACAACTCTCATATCAAGTATTTGGCTGTTTCCTTTTCCTTCGACGCCATTTTAACCTTTTAGTATTTTTGCTCCTTCTACGCATGGGCTACATTTATTTTTATGAGTGGGTAGTACCTTTTAAAAATGGCAAAAGAGATGGTGCTAGGGATTAAAAAGATTTTCTGCCACCAGTAGATTCCTTCTCCCTGACGTCTGGTCTCGTCCTGGAGGAAAGGTTTCAGGTTTTTATTCTTAAAAAATGTATTAAATCTATCCGAAAGTTTTCCAGACTATCACAGTCGATTTAAAAAGGTATGTCGACACAGAAATGGAGAAGAAGACACGCTCTCAAACAAGCCAGCCTTAGGTTTAGTCATCAAGCAGGTCGCATTGGGCATGACGGCTGCCGTAGCATGCCTTTGCATCAAAACAACCCGAACATTTGCATAGGTCTCCATTTCACTTATGGCCACGCTCATTGCAATGACATTTAGCTCTTCGCATGCATCCGGATTCTAACCTCTAAGAGTAGAAATATGCATTGGCACTAGTCTACCTCCGGTATGTGTCGTAATAAAAGATTGATACCTTCCATTATTCGAATTTTGAGCCGCATTCAGAGAGAACATCGCGGTAAAGGACCTATTTCTCCTGTTAAAGTGAGCGAGGGCATTCACGAAGGTGAAATCAAAAAAATCTGTGCCTCCGCAGTTTCTAATTGCTTGGATGTCCGATCTTGTGCGGTGGAGACTGTGGCGTGACCATAGGACCGGATGATTTTGTGGGGTCTTTTGCAAGAATAAAAAATGGCGATAATTTCTAGTGATCCTGTGGGTTTAATTCAAGCAGTTCATAAGATGATATCCTTTTAAACCCAGCCTTTCCGGGAAACTAACTCTCGGGCACGGCGTAACAGGTTGAGAAAGTGGACTTTCCCGATGTCGGAAGTGTGGTCGAGGCTCAGTGAGTGAAACCCTAGATACCATTGCAAGGTTATATACTAGAAGGTCACCTGGTTGTTATAGCTAGGAGTTCGCTCCCAGCCGTAACAACAGTGCTTCAATTTAGTCCCGAAGATAGATATCCAAAACATTAGCATAACCTGCCTTTGGATAATGAGTATCGGGAGCGTATAAAAGATCTGGTAGAAATACTGGAACCAATTTAAAAAATCTTTGCTTTTGATATTCGTCTTCAAATCAGGACGCGGTTCATGGTGGACCTATCCTCTGGATGTTGGCATGACGTAATAGCGCGAGATGTGCTGGTGCGTATGTTACCGAGCGACAGTACCTCTTGCGCAGGCAAGTGTACTGCACGTGTAAGCATCTTTTGCAATGGAGGTTTGGAGGAGTAGATTTTGCTAGTTTTACGTCATCATGAGGGTCGGAAAGAGGCGTTCTATGTGTAAAAGGAAGCGATAGCTCCATTGTATAACACCAGAGAACTTTTCCCCATAGTTTCAAGATAAGGGCCAACGTTCTTTGCCAGTAAAGTGATATTGTGAGCACTATTACCAAAAAAGCATGCTTTGTATTCTTTAAAATTTGCTAAGGATCCTAAGGATGATACTTTCAGTGCCAATTGTCAACGACAGATATGTTGCAAGCGACAGGAGTGCTATAGAAGTATGTTTGTGGGAAGTAGAGGGGGTGAACGAGGAAGGGGGCCCGAGAGGTTAAAAGGGAGTCTAAAAGGGCCAGGGTCTAACACATAAGCTCGGAGATTAGTGCTGAAGAAATTTTTATTACGGCGGGGGTTGACTTGAAATATCTGTACTTGGGTGTGTACTTGAAATCATCTCAGAACTTGCTTGCCCTATTGTAGAGAAAATATTTTATTCAACTTACACATACTTTTTTGTCTAACCCTAAAGTATAAAATATACATACTACATTCCATGAAATGCTTTAAAGGGAGTGATGCGGAAGAGAAAAGCAAACAATAGGTACATCAAGAGAGATATCTATATTTCCTTCCCAAATTCTTAGCCGTCGAGATCAAAGCCACACGATTCCTCTACAATATCCATATCCCTAGTAAAGTCCCTACAAATTAAGTCGAACGGCCCACAAGGATGGATAGTCTCCTCGAACATATCAAGATCCTTCAAACCCTTATCCAGACCCTAAACCTCCACCTCGTCCCCAGCAAAGAAGTCTGAAATAACGGATACCTCCTCAATATCTCATCCATCCTCCACAGTAGCTCCCCCACTGTAGTACACCAGTGGCGCCAATGAGTCGATCCAATCCTCCTCACCTCCCGATTTCTCCACGTCCGCCTCAGACTACTCCAGCCCCTCTAATTCCACTTACTTTACTTCCTTCTCCACCTCCTCTACATTCTCGAAGCAGTGATGGTATGCCCACTCCCGAACGCGTTCTTGGTTCATCTTTCTACGGTAGTCATCGTAGTCTGTTGACCCATTGGCCATCAAGTTTAGTGTAATGGGAGGACTGCAGGCTCTGGATGCCTTGGAGATGGTGAGGGAACGGGGAAAGCTGACTATGTTTAGGAAAAATGGGATTAGCAGATGTTATGGTTGATGGCAGGAGTTTTGGTTCAACGAAGTTGATTTTGAACTTTAAATAGGGCCTTTTTTCCAAAAGTTTCACGTCATTGAGTGAAATAAATAATGCAAGGCAATGTAGAAGCTTTGCGTTTGTATGCATTCAGGAATCAAATACAAAATCTGCTTGATAAAATATCAGAGCTTAATTTGAAGGACGAGGCAGATCAAGAGTCCGGGAATTTTTTAAAAAAAGGATGACCATTCCTTCAAACATAAAATAGATTCTTGGAGTCGTATAGGGGGAAATGCTTGGGTTATTTTAATGCATGGAAGATGTGGTCGGTTATATCCACGCTGCTAATGCGTTATGCTTGATAAGTTGCCGCTGATGGGTAACACTACCGTACATAACCTTCCTTGCAGGGCCGGCTCAATGCCAGCGAGCAGGCATGCCGCGTTGGACATGACGGCCGCGGCAGCGTGCCTTTGGGTAAGCACCGCTCTAACCATCCCATAGGTCTCCATCGCTCGAACAGCCACGTTCCGCGCGACATCGGTACCGCGTACGCGTGTGGGTGCCAGCTTCCAAGTGTGGATATTGGGATAGGCACAAGCCTTCCTTAGTAACCGTCGCGAGCAGTGGTTCGTACCTTCTACGTTTGGCGGAGATGACTGCGTTGAGGGAGTCGTATAGTGAATTTGGACTCGCAAGGAATAAGGACTGCAGGAGTTCTTTTTGATGAAAGAAAAGTTAGGGCGACAGGTTTAAGAAAGGAGAAGCCAATAACGCATCTTGTGATCAAGGGCGCAGGAATTTGCGGAAAGGACCGCCTTCGTGACAACAAAGTGCATTATCTTTTTTCAAGGCGGTACGCTTGAAATGTTGTCTGCCTAACCCGCCTAACTCTGTCTTCTGCGCTCGGTCGACGTCGCACCCGTCTAAGGTCCAAGCGGGCAACACGCTTTGAACTGCAAACACGGAGAAGGAATGACTCGTCGACATCACGTCCTCCGCACCCGCTTCTGTAAAGAAGTTGCGATCGTCGCCCTCGTCGAACATCCTCTTCTCTACCAGGTTCCGAATTCGTCTGGGCATTCGGAGTCCCCCGCGTTGCGAAGGGACATTTACATACCGCTACGTACGGGGTTCACAATACCGATATCGCCGTTGACGTTTGTTGCCCACCCCTCCGCACGGCGCCACATCTGACCAAGTACGGTTACCGCAGGCGCTGCCGCGACACTCGCAGAGCTCGAGAAACATCGTCATTACGGCGATTACCGCACTGCGACCAAAACGATATCCTCCTCTACCCTCTCCGGATTGATATCTATGGCGCCATGGGCGACGACGGCCAGGGTTCCTTCCGCAGGCTTGCTTCCTTCGCTGCTTCCCGTCGCGGTTCCTCCCCTTAGCAGGAGCTCCGCGACATTGTTACCCGTTTTGCGTTTAGTCTCCAAATGATGCAGGAGCGAGCATTTCTCGTTAATTTCTGAATACCCTCCGCATGCTTCCGTGCCATACTCTACAACTCGTAAAGATCTACTGCCGCGTTCCACACACAGGTATTCAGGTAATAATAAATTAAAAAAATAATTATGACAGACTACAGGGACGATGCAGTGCACAGTCGAAATTGGGGGTTGAACTAAACTGTTTTTGAAATCGTGTGGTGGAACGAGTCTGCGCGGGTGGCATTTTAACATAGTGAACCCGGGCTTATTAAAACGCCCCAATTTTTCCCACGTATTGCCAAGTGCCAAGTGTTCAGTAATAACAATTTCTGGAAAATGGCCGCTGCCCGAAATACCGAGCCGTACAACATTCCCGATTCCGATTGATCCGCCATTGCTCTTTGCCCCAATCACCCGTCATCCGCCCTCTTCCCCTCCAAATGTCCTCCGACCTGTCTCCCCCGATCCAAGTCTCCATAACCTGCGCCCCACCCGAACTCCCCATCATCGCACGTCCCCTCCAAGCTCTCCTCTCCCGCCGTTGTTTACCCACCATCATCCAACCCTCCCCCTCTTCTTCAACCCTCACACCCTCCCCACCCCCCGTCGCCGTCTTCATCCTCAGCCCCTCCTTCCTCGCCTCTCCACAATGCCTCGGCTACCTATCCCGCCTATTCACCCTAATCGACTCCCCCAAATCCTCCCACTTTCAACCCCCATTTCTTATCCCGTGTTTTACACCATGTCCGTATCCGACTGCATGGCCGTCGGATTCAGACGCGGTAAACAAGCAAACTATCAAAGTCTTCCCGGCCCCAACACCCGTGCCAGGGACGCCCTACCCAGGCTAGCCAAGTACGTCGGCATTGTTAACGACGAGGGCGCCACAAACCATTCAAATCAACCAATGGCCGCCTTACGTACTGCACTTGTATCGCGTGTCGTCGAGTACGTCCACGCGATAGGCTCCCGCTACTTCAACCACCCAGCCTGGGTACGCGAGTTGCGTTCACTGCCTACCCATGGTCGTAGGAGGTGGGATGTGTTTCGCCCGAGGCATTTGGTGCCGCCGTTGTTGCCACATGTGAGTCTGGATTTTGAGGCGCGGAATGAGCAAGGGGGGTTTGCCACGATGGAGGGCAAGTTGAAGGGGCATTTGATGGCTTCGTTGGAAGGGGTGGACGATTTGGACTCGATTGTAGCGGGCAGGGTTGCGTTGCGTATGCCGGCTGCGGTGGGGATGGGAGGCACTGGCAAGTCGGTTGCCATGATTGGTCTGGCGTGGGAGTCGGATGTTAGGGCCGCGTTTTCGGATGGCATTTATTTTGTGACCGGGGGGAGGCGGCTGATGGGAGCGATTTGATGGCGGAGCTTGCGCATTGCGTTGAGGCGTGTGGAGGCGTTGAGTTTGCTGTCAGTGTTAGGCAGGCTCCGGATTTGAAGACTGCGATCTTGAGGGTCGCGACCTGGTTTCGGAAGAAGAAGGTTCTGTTCTTGCTCGACAATTTGTGGGAGATTGATGCGACGAGTGTGGGATTTTTCGTCGAGCTGAGACAGATTTTGTTCCCGGCGGGTCGCATGGTTGTAACTACCCGCTTCAAGGGCATTGCCTACACTGCTGGATGTGTCGTGTATTTTACCCCGTTCCAGTCCAGTTCGGACATGTCGCGTAACGTGCTTTTGCGCCATGTCGGGGTTGGGGTGGATGACGTGGGCCCAGAGGATATGGACGGCGACAGTAATCTAGAGGCCATCCTTGACTCCTGCGCAGGGCTTCCACTGGCGTTGGGAATCGCAGGCCGCGCCGTTCGTGAGATTATAACGAGGGATGGCGTAACACTGAGGAGTGCAATCAAGTCATATTGCGTTTCCCTGCGAGGTAAGCCAGACATGCAAGTGTTTGAGGGGTCAGGAACCTATGGTGGCCTTTTCAGGATGGTCAAGGCCAGCCTTGGCGCAGCCGATCGATGGATGCGACGGGAAGATTATGTCGGTCACTCATTTAGTATCCTGCCGCCCAGTGAGCTCTTCGAGCGCCTTGCTGCCGTGCGTAAGCAGAACCGTTTCTCTGCCAGCTTTCTGTCAAAACTTTGGAGCACAAGGGACGCGACTCAGGCGAACACCGTTGCAGCCAAGCTGACCAAACTGTGCTTGCTCTCCGAGAGTAGAGGCCTCTACAAATTGCATGATCTGTTTATTGATATTTGCACTCTGTGGGCATCAAATAAGGGCCAGTTGCATTTGTATCACGACGAGTTTTTGCGGTCCTTCTCATGCCCGACGGTGGACGGCTCAAGACGCGAGTGGTGGAGCACTCGTTCAGATTGTGATGATTATCTTCGGGAGAACCTGGTGTGGCACTTGGTGCAAAGCAAAAGACTGGACGAGCTTCGCAATCTGTTGCTCGATGCACGCTGGGCTTGGCACCGGATTGCGGGCGGCAACTTCCACTTGTGGCAAAACGATTTCTTAGAGTTCCAATCGGGTGTTCTTTGCACTTCACGAGATAATGGAGACTCTTCTGACGGAGATTCCCGAGGAATGAGGCGCGGAATGAAGCTGGTAGAACTCGTTGTCAGTCTTGGATGGTCCGATTTGCGCAAAAACCCATCGGAGCTTGCCTTTCAAGTTATTGGTCGTCTCGGGAGAAACTCTGAAGATCTAGCCGAAACTCGCGAATTTCTCAGCTCGGCAACGCGAAGCGCCATGAGGCCATGGTTAAAGCCTACGCAGCAGTGTCTAGAGGGCCCGGAAAGTAGGCTTGCCATGACCATACCAATGGTGGGGCCAATTCATGCCCTCGCTATGGACAAAGTCGCAAACCGGGCATACGTAAGCGTTAGGAATGAAATTGCCGCCATCGACCTTGGCTCTCGCCAGGTCATCACAAAGGCCCAAGGCGAAAGGCACGTCGTGCAGTCCCTTGCAATCAGTGGTGATGGACAGAACGTTGTGTCAGGGTCGACAGACGCAAAGGTGCGAGTGTGGGACGGGGAAACCCTGCAGGAGATGGGCGAGCCGGTTGAGTACGGTAGCAGCGTCACTTGTGTAGCGATTTCACACAACGGGAAAAGTATTGTATCAGGATCACTGCGTAAGGGGTTGTCCGTATGGAATGTGGAGTGCATGTGTGAAGTGAGCAAAGACCTTGAGGGAAATGGTGACACGGTGACATGTGTGGCTCTGTCAAAGGACGGGAAACGGGTGGTGTCTGGGTCATCGGACGCCTTGCTCCGCGTGTGGAATACCGAGCACATGAAGCTAGTGGGTGAACCTCTCACGGGCCATTCTGGGGTGGTGGGATGCGTGTGTATGTCAGCGGATGGAAAACGGGTCGTGTCTGGGTCAGAGGACAAAACGGTGCGCATATGGGATATAGAATCTATGCGTCAGGTGGGGGAGCCGCTTACAGGCCACACTGGTGAAGTGTGGTGCGTGGATATGTCTGAAGACGGGATGGTCATTGTATCAGGATCAGCGGATCAGACGATTCGTGTATGGGATGCGAGGCGGATGTGTGAAATTGGCGAGCCGCTTAAGGGTCACAGGGGTTCAGTGACATCTGTGGCTGTTTCGCTAGATGGGAACGTGATTGTGTCGGGGTCATTGGACGAGACTATGCGCATGTGGCATGTGAGACACCCCTTTGAAAGAAGTGAGTTGCTGACGCATGATTCTACGGCGGTGGCGCATGCCGCTGGGTCGAGCAACGGACGACGTGCCTCGACGAGATTGCGAAGCCGGATGGGGTACAGATTTGGTGAATACTCATGTGTGGGTGTATCCAAGGATGGGGCGAAAATGGCGTTTGGATTTCTCGACGGGACTGTTCGCGTGTGGACGGGTGAGGGTATGCATGAGATACATGGCCCGTTTCATGGTCACTCTGGACGGGTGACGTGCGTGGACATGTCGGAGGATGGAAGAAAGATTGCATCGGGGTCGTGGGACGGGACGGTGAACGTTTGGGACACGCGGAGGGTTGGTGGAGTGGGCCGGCCTTTGGAAGGGCATGCGGGTGGTGTGTCATGTGTGGCGATTTCACGGGATGGGAAACGATTTGTGTCTGGGTCGTGGGACAAGATGGTTTGCGTATGGGATGCGGAGCGAATGTGTCGGGTTGGCGAGCCGCTTAGAGGCCATAGTAGTTGGGTATCATATGTTTTGTTGTCTGAAAATGGGAAGAGGATCGTGTCGGGGTCTTGGGATGGGACGGTGTGGGCGTGGGATGCGGAGAATATGTGCCCCTTGGGACGAACGTTGATATTTAACTGCAACTTGCTGGGACTGGAGTTTATGGGGAATGATGTGGTAGTTTGTGTCACGTCAAAGGGAAGTTTTCTGTTTCGAATTGATAGTGCATATGGACTTGAGATGGTGCATCCGTCGAGAGTGCGAAGCAGGGTGTATGGGGTTGGTGGCTATCGTGAAAGATCGTTGATTTATTGTGTTGGGACTGCAATTATGATGGAGTTTCCGAAGAGGAAGTTGCTTGGGAAGCTGGAGGAGGTTGTGGAGGCGTGGGCTTATGTGGAGGAGACGGGGGTTTTGGTAACTTACTTGCGGAATGGGCGGTTGGTGAAGTTTGAGCTGGTTTCGTAGTCATGCTGTGCATGTGCTGTGGAAGCAAGGAATGGTTTTGAATGCTGAGTAGTTTGAAGTGATGATGTACAAGGCGATTTGCAGCAAGAGGACAGAGAAGCAGATGGAGATGGGGGGGGGGGCGAGTTTTCGACGACCCAAGCACTCTCCAATGGGATGGCCGCAGCCATCAGTAGCAGTAGCAGGCAGCGACTTTGCTGCTGTGTTGAACAAATTTGTTAAATACTGGAGCCTCTCTGTGACTGGCGCGAGTTGCAGCTTGGATGATGCGAACCATGAGTATCAAGTACAGTATTACGGTACTTTAATTGGAAAATTATGAGTGAATATGATAAGGGGGGTTGAACGTGGCCTTGATCTGCCACTCCGGATAAGTCACGCGGTCACGGTTGCATCAATTGACTGTAAGCACCTTTTAGGAAGGCCACGTAGGCAGCTTACCGTTGTACACCCTACACTCGCTGCCGCGGCCGCATATGCTTCCTGGTTTCTACGTAGCAGCCGTACCGCTTGCGCAAGGGGACTTGGACCACGATCAAGACCGGTTCAACAGGGCTATATAACCGCCAACTTGAAAACCTCTAGCGCAACTTCTGGTTCCTCAAGTCGTCGCTTGTTCTCATCCCTCGAACCAGCTCCAGACGAATCTGTCTAGGTCGACTATCACACTTGCACATCAACCATGTCCCATGCCACCTCCTCTGAATCCTCGCAGTCCGACGCTTCTCGCCTCCATACCCTCGAGAACAAGGTCACCGGCATCGAAACCCAGCTCTCGCAGATTGTCAACTTGCTCCAAGCTTCCGCTGGACCGTCGAACCCTCCTGCCGCAGAGCCCGCCGCCGCCGCCGATTCAGATCCACCGGTATCTGATCCTACCGTCAAGCCCTCAACTGCCGCTGAGGCTTACAAAACGGGCGTTCTTCAGTTCACACTGCCCACGCCCTCTGCAACCGCAGTTGCCGACACACTCGCTACCCGCCAGGAATACGCTGAGGTCGGCAAACTCAACAAGTACCAGCGTCCTAGCTCCGTCGCTCCCTATCCCGCCAAGAGGTTCATTCCGGAACCAGAAGGTCTTTTCGGTCGCATCAAGGCCGCTGACGTTCGTGACGGGTGGGAAGCGGAAGTACTCTGGAACGTTGGGCACAACTGTGAGACCACCATCGCCTGCGCTCACCGGGTCACCGAGGCCCTCCAGAACAAAGACATCTCAGCCGCTACTGAGTTCTTCTCTGTTCTACACCACTACTTGGAGGCCACTTACAACCGCATTCTGGAACGGACCGACTTCTTCACTGACTCTGTCGAGTCCGGAAAGTCCGAAGCCATCCTGCTCCAGCGTTACCTTCGTGAAGACGACTACCCGTATTCTTCTGAGCTCTATCGCTCAACTAAGGCCAAGTTCGCTGAATTGCGCTCCCAGGCATACGCTAAGGAGTTCAACAAACAGGCCGCTCAAGGCTCTCGACCTCGCAAGAATCAGTCCGGAAAAGGTTCCAAGGACTCTAAGTCCAACTAAAGACGTCGCCTCCGCGACTCTTTCTTTCTGTCCCTATGTCCCACGTCCTCTGGCGCAATACCCAGTGCGCCGCTCCCTTCTGGGCCGAAACCCTCGGCGCCTCGAAATTCCTCGTCCGCGCTTTGCGGTTTGGGGTCTACGAAAAACCCATCACAACCTCCCTTTCACGCACAAAATTCCAACTCTCTCAAATCCCCATCGATCCCCAAGACCGGGAATTCTTCGATTCAGCAATATCGGATGCGCTCCACCGTCGCAGTTACGAAGAAATCTCCGAGTCGACCGCTCTTTCCTTACACCAAGCTGGCTTCCCTATCTCCAACGCCTTTGTGACAACTTCAGCGGAAAAGAAGCGGCTCGTGGTCAACCTTTCTCGGCAATCTACCCTATTTCGGGATATCCCCGTTCGCATGGAAACATTAGAAGGATTCGCCTGGACCTCCAGAAATCCGACATGATGTTTTCTTTCGATATCGCCAAAGGTTACCACCATTTCCGTCTACACCCCGATATTCGAAATTGGTTCGTGTTCAAAGTAGACCATCGCTACTTTCGCTGTGTTGCCCTCCCTTTCGGATGGAAACTCTCTCCCGCCTACTTCATCAAGTTCATGCGACCTTTCGTTCAATATGTCCGGGAAACCTTACGTCTCCGAATCCATCCCTACATGGACGACTTCTTGGTGGCTCTAAACCGTCCTTCACGCCTCAACAAGGCCCGCCGACAGATCGATTCTCTGCTCCGCTCGTGTGGACTTCAGAGAAAGGAGGACAAAGGTCACTGGGAAGGAACGAGGCAGATCGAGCATTTGGGATTTCTAATCGATACAGACCGTCTAGTTTTTGGGATTACGGCTCGAAGGATGGAAAAGTTGCGAGGTATTGCCCGGCAACTATTACGCCAAGCACGCCGCAATCGCCGACTAGTCGACGTATCACTGCTACGCCACTTCGCAGGCGTCGCTATCTCATGCTCGCTCGCTATGCCCCTCGCCCGGTTCTACACTCGATCAATTTACGAGTCTCTCAAGACGAATCTGAGCAACACGGGGAAACGCGTGAGGCTTCTACACGCCGCTCTTCGGGACCTGCGCTTCTGGAGGGACCTCACTACCAATCCTCCAGAAAGGCCTATCGCTACCCCACAGCCAACATTGGCCCTACACTCAGACGCGTCGACGGGAGTCGGACAGGGAGGAACATTGGGATCGGATCTGAGGCCAGGGGTACAGGGTTGTTGGGAGGCTCGCGGACTCTGGGACCCCGTACTGCGAGTCAAGCCAATAACTTTCTTGGAACTACGGGCCGTCACGGACAATATTCGGGCCTTCGCGTCGTTGCTGAAGAACGGGACTCATCTCAAGATTTGGGAGGACAATCAGGCGGTGGTATCGATACTCAATGCGATGACCACCAAGTCTCGGCCCTTAATGACAGAGCTCCGTTCGCTACACCGCTTGCTTCTCAAACTCGGGATCACCATCGAATCACAGTATCTGCCCTCGGCAGTCAACCGTTTCGCCGACCGACTGTCACGCCTTCAGACACTCGACGATTGGAGGATCAATACCAAGCCCCTTCAGCCTCTACTCGAATCTTTCCCGCCAACAATCGACAGATTCGCAGACAGCACCAATCGGATCTGCAGGAGGTACAACAGCGAGTTTGCGTCTCCTGGCTCCCTGGCCGTAGACGCGCTCTCCCAGGATTGGAAATCAGAAGTCAATTTTTGGAACCCGCCCCTCAAGTTGATACCACTCGTCGTAGCCAAGATCATCAAGGAACAGGCCGCAGGAATCTTGGTCACGCCGTATTGGCCCGCTCAATCATGGTTTCTCAACCTGCGCCAACTGTCACGGCCACACGTATTCGCCGCCGACAACCTCTACCTACCGCCTCTGTGGGCTCCGCCGTCGATGCCCGTCCCACCGTGGAACATCGCCGTCTGGAAAATCTCGCAGAAGAAGCACGATCGCTACCGCTCGCAGTGACTCTCCAGCAATCTGTGCTTACAGCGGCCGGGTTAGGGAATACTTCGGGGGGAATACTATTGCACGGATCATGCCAAAGGCACGTGCCCCAAACACCTGGCGCTCGAATGAGATACTATGGAAGAAATGGGTTACTTTTTGCTCCCAGGATGGAATCGACCCACTGGAGGGCTCCGAAGGTCCTTTACTTCGCTATCTGGGTTGGCTCTTTGATGAATCTCGTGTAAGTGCTGGATCAGTTCGTAACTATCTCTCCGCGGTTACAACTGCTCACACCAGGATTGGTCGCCCCCTCACTCTCACCCCTTTGATACAGCTCGCAGTAACTGCATATCAGCAAGCCGATTTGGAACGCAAAATCATAACCGACCCGGAAGCCTCTAAGGAACGTCGCGCTTTGCCAAGCTCGGTGGCCCGCCAAATCTTCCAAGCCGCTATGACTTCTCCAACGACAGATTTGGAATTTCTACGAAATTCTTGCGCAATACTCGTGAGCTACGTGTTCTTCGAGCGGGGCGAAGCTGGGATATCCTTGCTACTGGACAACATTGCTGTCAACGCTCAATCTATCGATATCGCAATAGCGCTCCGCAAGAACAAGCAACGGGTTTCGCACACGCTCTCCTACCGTCGGAATTCAAACTGTTCGGAAAGTCTGATTGATTTGGTGCTTCGTTATGATGTTCTACGCCGTGGGAATACTTCTAAATCGCGCTATTATTGGGCTTTACCGGGTACTCGCTTGTCTACTAGCGCACGCACCCTATCTATCTGGATTTCTTCTACGCTCTCTCGTCTGAAAATAACCCCACCACCGCAGGTTACTTGGTCCTCACACTCTCTACGTATGGGCGCTGCATCTGAAAGCGCAGCGATCGGGGTCCAAGAATACCGTATCCTCATCTGGGGTGATTGGTCAGCCGGCAGAACGTTTCGAGAATCGTATTTGGATGGAAGAGTGCAACCGTGTGAAGATTCGTATTTCTTCTTCGGCCACTTGTTGTAACCGCAGTCTCGAAGCAAATCCTTTGAATTTGGTTTTTCTCTATGTTTAATTCGGTACTTTAATTGGAAAATTATGGTGAATATGATAAGGGGGGTTGAACGTGGCCTTGATCTGCCACTCCGGATAAGTCACGCGGTCACGGTTGCATCAATTGACTGTAAGCACCTTTTAGGAAGGCCACGTAGGCAGCTTACCGTTGTACACCCTACACTCGCTGCCGCGGCCGCATATGCTTCCTGGTTTCTACGTAGCAGCCGTACCGCTTGCGCAAGGGGACTTGGACCACGATCAAGACCGGTTCAACAGGGCTATATAACCGCCAACTTGAAAACCTCTAGCGCAACTTCTGGTTCCTCAAGTCGTCGCTTGTTCTCCCGCCTCCCGCCCTCCATTCATCCTTCATGGCCCATTCACAAGTCATCGTTGTTCTTTGTTTCATTTGTTTGAATCCTTTGAGTATTGTTTTCTTTACACGTGTCGAATCAAAATTGTGCGTCCTTCGGTCGCTCAGTGCATTGTGATTTGAAATATCGTGTCATTTGGATATTATGGTTTCTTTCATTTTCGATATCATACCTCGCATCATTAATCGCTCTCAAGTTCGCTTGCAGGAGTATCGCTTTCGCAACACGTCAACCGGACAAGTCGTAAGCTTCCGCAAGACAGAAATCTTCTATGAGGGTGCTAAATTAGTGGTCAACCGATTTCTCGGTTCTCTGAACGAAGATCGCCACGAGAAGGCTTTAGCGTGAAATTCATGTTACAGAGACGGGCCGATCGGCCCGCGACAAATGAAGGCACTTGCGTACCTCCGATCCACCCTCGTGAGAGAATGGACACCTCAAGATGACTGTCACATCTCGTGAAATCTGGGACTGACGATACCTCAATTTTTAGCGTGATTTGGGATGGGACGCTAGCACCCTAACCATCTCATGGAAATCGTCTTTTCCAAAATTTGACTCACCTAACCCTCTTAGTTTCGCCATCCCTGTCGAGACGGCTACTGACGACGTATGCGACGAGAACGCGGGGTATGTTATACGTCATGTTTTAGCTATTTTACCTTTAAGTGAATCTAGTAAATGTGTTTGTGTTTCTCTATGTTTAATTCAGTATAATAGTGCACAACCTGTTGTGGACTGCAAATGATTCTCGGAAAAAGAACATCTGTACTGTAGAATTATCAGAATTTCCAAAACCTACATTACTCTCTCCGCAGCCAGGCTCCTTTTTTTAACAGCCGACATCTCAGCCGCGAGCCAATCTAGGAGCACCAAATTTGGTCAACGTTTTTGGAGTGGAGTTGCGTACGTGTACAACGACAGCCTGTCGCCGACAAGAGAAAAACGGAGTGGCTTAAACTAATCGGACCGGGGGAGAAATTTATAAGGGGATCGTTTCAAGTACTCAGAGGGGCAGTAGGTTGGTTAAGATGAATTAAACATAGAGAAACATAGAGAAACACAAACACATTTACTAGATTCACTTAAAGGTAAAATAGCTAAAACATGACGTATAACATACCCCGCGTTCTCGTCGCATACGTCGTCAGTAGCCGTCTCGACAGGGATGGCGAAACTAAGAGGGTTAGGTGAGTCAAATTTTGGAAAAGACGATTTCCATGAGATGGTTAGGGTGCTAGCGTCCCATCCCAAATCACGCTAAAAATTGAGGTATCGTCAGTCCCAGATTTCACGAGATGTGACAGTCATCTTGAGGTGTCCATTCTCTCACGAGGGTGGATCGGAGGTACGCAAGTGCCTTCATTTGTCGCGGGCCGATCGGCCCGTCTCTGTAACATGAATTTCACGCTAAAGCCTTCTCGTGGCGATCTTCGTTCAGAGAACCGAGAAATCGGTTGACCACTAATTTAGCACCCTCATAGAAGATTTCTGTCTTGCGGAAGCTTACGACTTGTCCGGTTGACGTGTTGCGAAAGCGATACTCCTGCAAGCGAACTTGAGAGCGATTAATGATGCGAGGTATGATATCGAAAATGAAAGAAACCATAATATCCAAATGACACGATATTTCAAATCACAATGCACTGAGCGACCGAAGGACGCACAATTTTGATTCGACACGTGTAAAGAAAACAATACTCAAAGGATTCAAACAAATGAAACAAAGAACAACGATGACTTGTGAATGGGCCATGAAGGATGAATGGAGGGCGGGAGGCGGGAGAACAAGCGACGACTTGAGGAACCAGAAGTTGCGCTAGAGGTTTTCAAGTTGGCGGTTATATAGCCCTGTTGAACCGGTCTTGATCGTGGTCCAAGTCCCCTTGCGCAAGCGGTACGGCTGCTACGTAGAAACCAGGAAGCATATGCGGCCGCGGCAGCGAGTGTAGGGTGTACAACGGTAAGCTGCCTACGTGGCCTTCCTAAAAGGTGCTTACAGTCAATTGATGCAACCGTGACCGCGTGACTTATCCGGAGTGGCAGATCAAGGCCACGTTCAACCCCCTTATCATATTCACCCATAATTTTCCAATTAAAGTACCGAATTAAACATAGAGAAAAACCAAATTCAAAGGATTTGCTTCGAGACTGCGGTTACAACAAGTGGCCGAAGAAGAAATACGAATCTTCACACGGTTGCACTCTTCCATCCAAATACGATTCTCGAAACGTTCTGCCGGCTGACCAATCACCCCAGATGAGGATACGGTATTCTTGGACCCCGATCGCTGCGCTTTCAGATGCAGCGCCCATACGTAGAGAGTGTGAGGACCAAGTAACCTGCGGTGGTGGGGTTATTTTCAGACGAGAGAGCGTAGAAGAAATCCAGATAGATAGGGTGCGTGCGCTAGTAGACAAGCGAGTACCCGGTAAAGCCCAATAATAGCGCGATTTAGAAGTATTCCCACGGCGTAGAACATCATAACGAAGCACCAAATCAATCAGACTTTCCGAACAGTTTGAATTCCGACGGTAGGAGAGCGTGTGCGAAACCCGTTGCTTGTTCTTGCGGAGCGCTATTGCGATATCGATAGATTGAGCGTTGACAGCAATGTTGTCCAGTAGCAAGGATATCCCAGCTTCGCCCCGCTCGAAGAACACGTAGCTCACGAGTATTGCGCAAGAATTTCGTAGAAATTCCAAATCTGTCGTTGGAGAAGTCATAGCGGCTTGGAAGATTTGGCGGGCCACCGAGCTTGGCAAAGCGCGACGTTCCTTAGAGGCTTCCGGGTCGGTTATGATTTTGCGTTCCAAATCGGCTTGCTGATATGCAGTTACTGCGAGCTGTATCAAAGGGGTGAGAGTGAGGGGGCGACCAATCCTGGTGTGAGCAGTTGTAACCGCGGAGAGATAGTTACGAACTGATCCAGCACTTACACGAGATTCATCAAAGAGCCAACCCAGATAGCGAAGTAAAGGACCTTCGGAGCCCTCCAGTGGGTCGATTCCATCCTGGGAGCAAAAAGTAACCCATTTCTTCCATAGTATCTCATTCGAGCGCCAGGTGTTTGGGGCACGTGCCTTTGGCATGATCCGTGCAATAGTATTCCCCCCCGAAGTATTCCCTAACCCGGCCGCTGTAAGCACAGATTGCTGGAGAGTCACTGCGAGCGGTAGCGATCGTGCTTCTTCTGCGAGATTTTCCAGACGGCGATGTTCCACGGTGGGACGGGCATCGACGGCGGAGCCCACAGAGGCGGTAGGTAGAGGTTGTCGGCGGCGAATACGTGTGGCCGTGACAGTTGGCGCAGGTTGAGAAACCATGATTGAGCGGGCCAATACGGCGTGACCAAGATTCCTGCGGCCTGTTCCTTGATGATCTTGGCTACGACGAGTGGTATCAACTTGAGGGGCGGGTTCCAAAAATTGACTTCTGATTTCCAATCCTGGGAGAGCGCGTCTACGGCCAGGGAGCCAGGAGACGCAAACTCGCTGTTGTACCTCCTGCAGATCCGATTGGTGTGTCTGCGAATCTGTCGATTGTTGGCGGGAAAGATTCGAGTAGAGGCTGAAGGGGCTTGGTATTGATCCTCCAATCGTCGAGTGTCTGAAGGCGTGACAGTCGGTCGGCGAAACGGTTGACTGCCGAGGGCAGATACTGTGATTCGATGGTGATCCCGAGTTTGAGAAGCAAGCGGTGTAGCGAACGGAGCTCTGTCATTAAGGGCCGAGACTTGGTGGTCATCGCATTGAGTATCGATACCACCGCCTGATTGTCCTCCCAAATCTTGAGATGAGTCCCGTTCTTCAGCAACGACGCGAAGGCCCGAATATTGTCCGTGACGGCCCGTAGTTCCAAGAAAGTTATTGGCTTGACTCGCAGTACGGGGTCCCAGAGTCCGCGAGCCTCCCAACAACCCTGTACCCCTGGCCTCAGATCCGATCCCAATGTTCCTCCCTGTCCGACTCCCGTCGACGCGTCTGAGTGTAGGGCCAATGTTGGCTGTGGGGTAGCGATAGGCCTTTCTGGAGGATTGGTAGTGAGGTCCCTCCAGAAGCGCAGGTCCCGAAGAGCGGCGTGTAGAAGCCTCACGCGTTTCCCCGTGTTGCTCAGATTCGTCTTGAGAGACTCGTAAATTGATCGAGTGTAGAACCGGGCGAGGGGCATAGCGAGCGAGCATGAGATAGCGACGCCTGCGAAGTGGCGTAGCAGTGATACGTCGACTAGTCGGCGATTGCGGCGTGCTTGGCGTAATAGTTGCCGGGCAATACCTCGCAACTTTTCCATCCTTCGAGCCGTAATCCCAAAAACTAGACGGTCTGTATCGATTAGAAATCCCAAATGCTCGATCTGCCTCGTTCCTTCCCAGTGACCTTTGTCCTCCTTTCTCTGAAGTCCACACGAGCGGAGCAGAGAATCGATCTGTCGGCGGGCCTTGTTGAGGCGTGAAGGACGGTTTAGAGCCACCAAGAAGTCGTCCATGTAGGGATGGATTCGGAGACGTAAGGTTTCCCGGACATATTGAACGAAAGGTCGCATGAACTTGATGAAGTAGGCGGGAGAGAGTTTCCATCCGAAAGGGAGGGCAACACAGCGAAAGTAGCGATGGTCTACTTTGAACACGAACCAATTTCGAATATCGGGGTGTAGACGGAAATGGTGGTAACCTTTGGCGATATCGAAAGAAAACATCATGTCGGATTTCTGGAGGTCCAGTGCGAATCCTTCTAATGTTTCCATGCGAACGGGGATATCCCGAAATAGGGTAGATTGCCGAGAAAGATTGACCACGAGCCGCTTCTTTTCCGCTGAAGTTGTCACAAAGGCGTTGGAGATAGGGAAGCCAGCTTGGTGTAAGGAAAGAGCGGTCGACTCGGAGATTTCTTCGTAACTGCGACGGTGGAGCGCATCCGATATTGCTGAATCGAAGAATTCCGGTCTTGGGGATCGATGGGGATTTGAGGGAGTTGGAATTTTGTGCGTGAAAGGGAGGTTGTGATGGGTTTTTCGTAGACCCCAAACCGCAAAGCGCGGACGAGGAATTTCGAGGCGCCGAGGGTTTCGGCCCAGAAGGGAGCGGCGCACTGGGTATTGCGCCAGAGGACGTGGGACATAGGGACAGAAAGAAAGAGTCGCGGAGGCGACGTCTTTAGTTGGACTTAGAGTCCTTGGAACCTTTTCCGGACTGATTCTTGCGAGGTCGAGAGCCTTGAGCGGCCTGTTTGTTGAACTCCTTAGCGTATGCCTGGGAGCGCAATTCAGCGAACTTGGCCTTAGTTGAGCGATAGAGCTCAGAAGAATACGGGTAGTCGTCTTCACGAAGGTAACGCTGGAGCAGGATGGCTTCGGACTTTCCGGACTCGACAGAGTCAGTGAAGAAGTCGGTCCGTTCCAGAATGCGGTTGTAAGTGGCCTCCAAGTAGTGGTGTAGAACAGAGAAGAACTCAGTAGCGGCTGAGATGTCTTTGTTCTGGAGGGCCTCGGTGACCCGGTGAGCGCAGGCGATGGCGGTCTCACAGTTGTGCCCAACGTTCCAGAGTACTTCCGCTTCCCACCCGTCACGAACGTCAGCGGCCTTGATGCGACCGAAAAGACCTTCTGGTTCCGGAATGAACCTCTTGGCGGGATAGGGAGCGACGGAGCTAGGACGCTGGTACTTGTTGAGTTTGCCGACCTCAGCGTATTCCTGGCGGGTAGCGAGTGTGTCGGCAACTGCGGTTGCAGAGGGCGTGGGCAGTGTGAACTGAAGAACGCCCGTTTTGTAAGCCTCAGCGGCAGTTGAGGGCTTGACGGTAGGATCAGATACCGGTGGATCTGAATCGGCGGCGGCGGCGGGCTCTGCGGCAGGAGGGTTCGACGGTCCAGCGGAAGCTTGGAGCAAGTTGACAATCTGCGAGAGCTGGGTTTCGATGCCGGTGACCTTGTTCTCGAGGGTATGGAGGCGAGAAGCGTCGGACTGCGAGGATTCAGAGGAGGTGGCATGGGACATGGTTGATGTGCAAGTGTGATAGTCGACCTAGACAGATTCGTCTGGAGCTGGTTCGAGGGATGAGAACAAGCGACGACTTGAGGAACCAGAAGTTGCGCTAGAGGTTTTCAAGTTGGCGGTTATATATAACTGAGACGCTTCTTAAATTTAAAAACTCGCTTGAATTTAAATATATATTTGCACCGTCTGCGATTTGGTCCCCGTGTGCCGCGTCTTTAGTACGCTGCGCCCTACAACACGCACACTTTAGCCACCCTATTCAAACCTAATTTTTTAGGTTGTTACAATAGGGTATTCAGGACTTTGCATGTTGAACCTGCATATTTCTGTGGTTAATGAAGACCCTCATCGTTGACATTGCCTTTGTCAGATGTCATGCGGCATCAGCCATACCATGTTGACTTCGATATTTCCTGGGTCGCACCTCGAGTTAAGCGCGGATGTTAACGATAGGCTGTAACAAAGACTATCAGGTTTACTTTCGGCTAGTAAATAGAGGCCAGAAGAGACTGGAGAGGAAGAGGGGAGAACATTTTTTTTGCTTCATCGCAGCATCGCGACGAGTTCCTTCTCAAGACACACACTAATCAATAGCCTTCGACTTTTTTGTTTTTGCTTACATCATGTCCGATCAAGATCCTATAACTAAGTTACCCAAGGGTAACTCCTCCAAATACTATATCCATTGGCGCTGTCCTGTGCATACATTCATACGCAGGAATGACTTTGAAGCCTTGGGATTTTCTGAAGAACTGGTCAATGTCCCCTCATCAGTTAGGAGTGGCTCGAGGCCATGATCAAGGCAAAATCCGCCATAGCGCTCAGTCTCAGTTCGGGTCCATTACCACATATGAGTACTATTATTAGTGGTAATGATAGAATTACCAAGGAATTGTAACGGGTGACAAAACTATACAACATCTCAAACGTACAGGCATTACTCAACGTTGGAAACGAACTTGAATCGTTCCGTTTCAAGGATGGTGCTGTTTTGGAAGAACATTCTGACGCTTTTCATGAAATACTAGTCAAGCTTGGATCTTATTATTCGCCGGGTAAAGAAGATAAAATGGCATCTAAACTTCTTCTTACTTTGTCTGGATCTTTTCTTCCGCTCGCCATGATAGCACAAACAAGTGACCTTTCTTTGGACAGGGTTGTCATTGCTGTTGAGCGAAAACGGTCTCACAGGTCATGCACCAAGTTGGGTGAAAAGAATGGCTCGAACCCAAGTGCAGGTGCAGGCAACAAAAAGAAGACTGCTGGATCAACAGTTAAGGAAGGATTCATGGAAATGAGAGAGAATCTACAGTTTGTCAAATGCGTTGTGTGTGGGAGTTACGGACGTTATACGAAGGACTGCTACTTCAAACATGGTGATTGATAGGGGTAAATCGGCGGGGAAGAGATCTTCAGAACCAATTACCCTGAGAAGGAGGTGTTGCGAGCGACAAAAGTGCTACCGTGGTATTGTTGAACGAACAAAAGGGAGTGTATATAGAAGAGAGTTGAGAAGCTAAAGCAAGTATAAAAGGGGCAGGGTCTACCACCGACGCTCTGCGACTAGCGTAAGAAAAAGTTTTCTTGGGTCTGAAGTTGACTCTCAACTTCCTACTACTCGGACTTGGCTTGAAGTTGTCTGCCAACTTGCTTCACCTCCACTAAAGGAAGCAGTTTACTCGCTTATATAGACTTTTGGCTACCCCAAAAGTCTCAAACAACATACTAATAACCATAAAATGCATTCACGGTAATCGTGTGAACCAGAGAGACTATTAGAGATATTTCCTCAAGGTAAATATCTAGGTGCCATACCCATGCCAGCCACCCATCGGCCAGGGGTGGGAATTGATGTGGCCATTATATAGACCTTTCAGAGCTACTCGTAGTATCACCCACAACCTGGAACTGTACTGACATCTACTATGACAGCGTGTCCTAAAATGAAAAAATCAACCGATGAATTTGCCACACTCACCCAAATTAAAAATATCTTGCAAATTCAAAAACTGTAAAAATATCTTCCCAATTCCGATACTGTATACAATCATGGTCCTCATCTAGATTTTTTTCGTGTGCGAATTTGCGCACATCACGCCCTCCGCTCAAGACGAACGTCCCGACTCGTCACTGCTCTTCTTCTGCTTCCGTTAGTGTTCGCTGTCTTATTGATAAAATGTATGGTCTCTCAAACGGGTACGGATGCAACTGATTACCAATATGATGCTCTAAAAAGTAGGTTCGCATTACTGGTACCTCACTTTGTAGCATAGCCTCATATATTGGTTTGATCACATCGAGGTGGGTTGAATACATTCTTCTTCCGTGACTCTTCCGAATCTTCCAAGAGTGAAAAAATATATGTGATATGCAAACTCTTCTGGAAGATGCCGGAGGAATGGATGCCGATAAAAAAGAAGACGCGCATCATCAAGAACGAATCTTCGTAAGATAAGTGCGGTCCATGTAGCGCCCTAAAACATAAACAGATGCTTATCATGAAATAAGAAATGACCTGCGCATCGTTCGCATCCTCGGAGATATTGCGCAGCCAAAAAGATAATCTTCTTCTTCCGACTGTATGCTGTGCATGGTTGTGAAGGAGAGCTAGAGATGAAGTTGTGGTGGACGGTCCCGATGAATGGCCGCGACCAGCTCCTGACGTACTGGGACCTGCACGAGGTCCTCTCGGGGACGACCGGAACCTCTTCTGGGCGGGTTGTTGTCTCCTGAAGGTCCTCCTCTGGTCATCATCACTGCTTCAGGAGGATCCTCGCCGCCTCAACGTTCCCAATTTGTGGCGGAGAAACGTAAGGTTCCCATAGAGGATACGGGACCAGCCTGTATTCCATATCCGGGGTAAGGCGTAACCTCTCAGTCGCACATCTTGGTTGTTCTTGAGAAATACGTAAATTGGACGGATAATATTCAGATACGTTTGCGACAAGTCTCCAGCAGCTACCATTCCATATCTTCCTATAGAGTAATGATATATTACCTCCACAAACTCTGGACCTGCTTCCGTGAACCTTCCGTTTTGGAATGAAAATAGAACTCTTATTAATAGTCGGAAATCTTCTTCAGGTAGCAATGGTCCGTTCAACGTACGAAAACATAGGCATATATTAATGTAGAAATGGATGATTACGTGGAGTTCGTAGTAGTCCCGCGTAACCGAGATGATCCATTCCCAGGCCCTTTTTCCTCCCATAGGAATCATTCTATAGTTAAAGATGAGTATGCCCCGTGGTTGCGCATAGTCCTGTGTGAGAAGGAATTCTTCAGGCCTCTGATGGTAAGGGACCAGACGACGTGCATGGATGGCCCTCCTTGATCTCTTCCCTGAGCTTGAACAGAGCTGATAGTGCGGGTGTCTTTCCTCCGTGACGATGCAAGGGTTCGAGTACTTGGTTTGGAAGGCCGGCCACTTCACAGCCTGCTGCATTGCTTTTCCATGTACTACAAGTACTTTAGAGCCAACTGAAAAGGTTCTGACTGCAGGTTCTGCATCCTTATTTCTTGTCTGTGTTAGCGCGCGGTGTGATCTCCAGCCTTCGGTGGCCAGTAGTTCAACTTCCCTACTCTCTTCATCGATAATATTTGTTTCCATGTCTCTCTGTAACATTCTAGGAGCCCTTCCGTACATTAGCTCGAATGGTGAGCGTCCATTTCTTCCTCTTCTTCGACGATAGCCGTATAACACTTTTGGTAAGGCATCTTCCCACTGGATTTCATTCTCCGACATAGTTTTCGATATTGCTCGTTTGATGGTTCCAACCATCCTCTCCGCTTTCCCGTTGGACATAGGAGCGTATGCGAGAACGGTCTTCAGCTGAATCCCTTTCTCTTCCAAAAAACGAAGCAGTGAAGTTGCAGTAAAACAAAGGGCGTTATCCGAGATGATCCTTTTTGGAAGACCAAACGGTTCAATTATTTCTTTTTCGATGAATCTCAGTACCACCTCAGCATTTGCCTCCTCAACTGCAACTGCTATTGGCCATCCAGTAAGATGTTCCACCCCTATAAGGAGATATTTGTTTCCGGAAGAAGTTTCCTTGAACGGGCCCGCGAAGTCAATTGAGAAGGTTTCAAAGAGACCGGAAACTGGAAAACTTAGAGTTGTCTTATACTTCCGTATTGGAGTGAATTTTTGGCAGTTGTCGCAGCTTTTCACGAAATTATAGACGTCCTTATGGATACCGGGCCACCAGAATCTCTCAGTTACGAATTTTTTGGTTGTTTCGAGATCCCAATGCCCTAGCTCATCATGGAAAGTCCTCAAGATCTTCATTCTTTCTTTCAAAGGGGCCACTAGTCGGGGACCGGCTTTAGTGTGCCGGAAGAGTTTCCCATTCCACAATGTAAAAGCCTTTTGATTCCTGCGTACCCAATTTCGGTGTTCAAGATCAACCTTTCTCATTTCTAGTCCATCGAGGAATTTGATCAGTCCGTGAATATTAGCTTCGTACTCGTTATCGTTCGGCAACTGCAACTCGGCGACTCCGACGATGTCCTCCGAAGCTTTTTCATTTGGAATCAGTGCGTCCCTCAAGCGGGATAGGTAATCGGCAGGCTGATTATTGCGTCCGGGTCTATACACAATTTCAAACCGATATTCTGCGAAAATGTCGAGCCATCGGGCCAAGCGGTGATGTACATCCTTCTTTTGGAATGCTGTTTAAGTGCCTGGTGATCAGTTATCAAGACAAATTTCTCGAGTGATAAAAGGTATACGCGAAACTTTTTCAGCGCGAAGACGACAGCTAGCGCTTCTTTCTCGCAGACTGAGTATCTCTTTTCCGCATCATTCAGAGTTCGGCTTGCGAATTGAACAGGGTGTAGTCTTCCGTTTTCATCTTTTTGGGACAAAACGGCACCCAAAGACCGTTCTGAGGCATCTGTCTCCACAACGAATGGTCTCTTGAAATCTGGGTACATGAGAACTGGGGGACACATAGCTTATCTTTAAGCTCCTAAATGCAGTTTCCATTTCCTTGTTCCAGTAAAATTTTCCGTTCTTCGTAGTGCTGGCATGTAACGGTGCTGCAGTCTTGGCGAAATCTTTGATAAATCTTCTGTAATATGAGGCCAGTCCTAAGAAGCTTCGGACCTCCGTCTTTGAAGCGGGCCTTGGTGCCAACTTTATTTTTTTCGTTTTCTCTGGATCCACTCTAATTCCCTCTTGGTCGACGATATGACCGAGTAATTGGATAGAAGTTTTCGCAAAGAAGCATTTGCTCAACTTAATTTTCAAGCTATACTCCGATATCCTCTCCACAACTGTCTTGACGTGCGAGATGTGCTGATCCAATGTTTCTGAGAATATGACGACATCATCGATATAGACTCTTGCGAATGGAAGTCCTTTCAAAACCTCGTTCATCATTCTTTGGAATGTAGCTGGTGCATTCATGAGACCAAAAGGCATCACTTCGAACCTGAACGTACCGGCTTTGCTGGTAAAGGTTGTTTTTTCCTTACATTTTTCATCCAATGGAATCTGCCAATAGCCAGTGTAAAGGTCAATTGAGGTGAAATATCTCCCATCCTTCAGGTCCTCGAGGATCTCCTCCATGTTCGGAATCGGAAATCGATCGGGTATCATTCTCTGGTTCAGTTGTCGGTAATCGACGCAAAAACGCAGCTTTCCATCCTTCTTTGGTGCGACCACAACTGGAAACGACCATGGGGATGAAACTGGTCGAATAATATCATTTTTCAGCATACTTGTAACATTTTCTGAGATAAATTGGTCATATTTTGGCGGTTGACGTCTAGGCTTGTGGTAAATCGGTTGAGTGTCGGTAAGTTCGAACGAGTGAGTAACCGGTACACTTGCTTGTCTTAAATCTGAAACGCTCCATGCAATTACTTCGGAAGATGTTAACATGTCGGATATTTTCAGTGAGGCGGGGGCGGGAAGGTGCTGCACTTTTCCTTGGATTTCTGCCATTTGGCGCCCTTTTTCTTCTTGATCCTCAACCTCAATATTTTGAAGGACCTCTTCCGTCGTGCTCACATCTTCATATATGGAATTCGACGTATTCTTATTTTCTTTGCAAAGGTAATCTTCTTTCATGCTCCGAATTCTGTCCTTTGATTCGATATCATCGCAAAAAGAAACACATTCGGGTTTCAAACTTATCCTAGAATTCCAGTCGTCATCTGTTTCAAACCCGGAATCATAATCGTCCCATGCCATGTTCATTACCCCCGAGGGTACCCTTTTCCACTTCCGAAAGTGTTAGTTGGTTCCGAATCTTCGCTGTCATAGCTAGAAGTGAAATCTTCACTGTCCGTTTCTTTTAAATCTTCAGGATGCGTGCTTTTGTCGAAATCCAGGGGCATCTTCACGGTTCTGCCGTCAATATTAACTGAAACCATTTGGTTGCCCAAGTCAATGCATGTTCCTAGTCTTTCCATTGTGGGGCAGCCAATGATTGCATCGAAAGGGAGATCCGGCATGACAAGAAAGTCTACATCAACTTTAGAGTCCCCAAAGAACACGGAAACCTTGTCAACAGTGCCCATGCATTTCGAGACGGTTCCATCCGCTACAGTTATTTTTCGAGTCGTTGGAGTAATTTCGAGACCTAGATCTGTCACCAAAGTTTCTGAAATGAGGTTTGGAACAGCACCCGAATCGAAGAGAGCTTGGGTTTTCATACCCAATACTTTGACTGGTACCAGCTTAAGACGTCTTGGTGCTGTCGAGGCCGATTGAAGAAACAGTTTCTTACCCTTAGCGGACTTATTAGACCTGATAATTTTTTTGAGTTCTTTTCTCGCATCCTCTGCGTCGCCCCTCAAAAGTTGACCAAACGTTATCCCAGTTGGGGCCGATGCAAGCTCAGCCACCAAATTGTACCTCTTCACATACTCTAGTACGTCCTTAGAGATACTCTTAACTTTCTTACTCTTTTTCGCCTTCTTGGCCGGAGTGACTCCCACTCCTGGAACAACTTGATCAGACCTCTTGGTTCGAGGAGGTACAGGTGCTGGGATATGCTCCAGCATTCCATACTCTAGCCTAGGTTTCTTCGATAAAATGTTCCTTCCCCATCCCTTTTTGTCACATTGACTTGACTAATCTCTTCAGCGATGGATACGTTACCAGCATCCGTCAACCTTTGATCCCTTCTATTTTGTAAGATTTTCACCTCTGGTCCTGACTCACTCCTTGCTTCCGATAAATTTGCTCTTCTGTTGTCTTTAGACCAGCAGTTACTTTCATGATGCCCATATCGACCGCACTTCGCACAACGAGTGTTTCTTGTGGATTATCAGGACACCTGTTTGCAAAGTGTCCAGGCTTGTGACAGTAAGAACAGACCTCTGCGGCTTTAGGGCCCCAGACTGGTTCTTCTTAATGGTAAGAGTAAGGCTTTCCAACTGCGAGGTTATCATGTCAAGTCGATTATCGAATCGGGTTTCCAACCTTTCTTCCAAGTTTTTGACATCGCTCCTGACAGATTCTAATGCCGCTGCACCAGTAGCCGGCCTTTGATAATTCTTTTCAGGATGTACGATAGACATCGATGTGCGGGTTTCCCTCGGTACCTCACTCAGTGACTGAAACGTCTCCGAATTTTTGACAAATTCTACTATGGTACCCTTCAGTTCATCAAAAGTGTGAGGGCCCTTGATGAGGAGGAAATCGGAGAGCCGCTTATCCCCATAGCCGCTTTACGCAGCATTCCGTACTTGCTTGGGCGTTGAACCCAGCCTTTTCATAAAGATCACACAAGTACACCAATGAGCTTAACAAATCGTCGAAGTTGAGCCGGGCCTCTATGGCGGTACGAATCATCTCATCTGGTTCTACCTCCTTAGCATACTCTTTCACAAGCCACTCACATACCTCACCGAAGTTACGCCCATTCCCGTTAAGAGACCACCGTCGATAAACTTGGACTTATATTTGTGCTTTGCGTCACCATGAAGATAGGCGAAGATACTTGCGGCCTTCTCTTCATCGCCCTTCTCTCGCATCACAACGTTGACATATGTGTAAAGAAACTCCTCAACGTCTTCAGTCTTGCCCCCTGTGAACGTTATACGAGCAGCATTGAGATCCATGATTACAGAAAAAAAACCCCCGAAGTGTTCCTTACTACTGCTCAACTCGAATACCTCGGGTGCAACCCCCTCCACAACAGTACCAAATGATAGGGGTAAATCGGCGGGGGAAGAGATCTTCAGAACCAATTACCCTGAGAAGGAGGTGTTGCGAGCGACAAAAGTGCTACCGTGGTATTGTTGAACGAACAAAAGGGAGTGTATATAGAAGAGAGTTGAGAAAGCTAAAGCAAGTATAAAAGGGGCAGGGCCTACCACCGACGCTCTGCGACTAGCGTAAGAAAAAGTTTTCTTGGGTCTGAAGTTGACTCTCAACTTCCTACTACTCCGGACTTGGCTTGAAGTTGTCTGCCAACTTGCTTCACCTCCACTAAAGGAAGCAGTTTACTCTGCTTATATAGACTTTTGGCTACCCCAAAAGTCTCAAACAAGCATACTAATAACCATAAAATGCATTCACGGTAATCGTGTGAACCAGAGAGACTATTAGGAGATATTTCCTCAAGGTAAATATCTAGGTGCCATACCCACGCCAGCCACCCATCGGCCAGGGGTGGGAATTGATGTGGCCATTATATAGACCTTTCCGAGTCACTCGTCGTATCACCCACAACCTGGAACTGTACTGACATCTACTATGACAGCGTGTCCTAAAATGAAAAAATCAACCGATGAATTTGCCACACTCACCCAAATTAAAAATATCTTGCAAATTCAAAAACTGTAAAAATATCTTCCCAATTCCGATACTGTATACAATCATGGTCCTCATCTAGATTTTTTTCGTGTGCGAATTTGCGCACATCAGTGATCAAGTGAGGGGAAGATGTAGTGGCTTTGGAAGTGTACAAGGACGTGGTGGAAGAGATTTCGGCCAAGGAAGTCTCGGAAGAGGATTTGGAAGAGGTTATGGATATGGACAGACATTTGGAGGAAGTTTCCACAACCATGCGGATCATCAGCCACACATCCCATTTGGTAACCCTATCCCAGACATCCAGCCACCATTTGCCCAAGCTGGTCAGGATATAAGTGCACAAATAAACATGCATACTCACCCTAACAATGGCACGAGTTGATCGACGAACTTTGGAGCGAACAACTATTTTGGATTCATGATTGGGATAAGGTTTAAGAGTTTCATTGCAAAAGTGGATGATAGAAAATCTAATGTTGCTTCAATTAACTCTGATGGTTCACATAATTTCTAATATTGCAGAAAGTCTTTCATCAAGTGTGAGGTTTGATGTGCGCAAATTCGCAAACGAAAAAAAATCTAGAAGTGGACCAAAATTGTATACAGTATCGGAATTTGGAAGATATTTGTACAGTTTCTGAATTTGCAAGATATTTTTTATTTGGATGAGTGTCGCAAATCAAGGGTTGATTTTTTTATTTTAAGACCCTGTGTCATTAATAGGTGCCGTTACTGTGCATGTTCAAGGTCGTCTTACTTTTCGAAGACGTCCCAGTATTTAAAGTTGGAAATCGAAGTCTTTGAGGCAACCCTCTTCCATCAACTACCCCATCAGCTCACCCCTTCTTTTGGCCCTTAACATGACCAACCTCCGCCCTTCCCTCACCATCGCCAAGTCATCCAGAGGCCGCCGTCCACTCAACGCATTGGCTCTGATGGAAAATGGTCCAACTGACTACGATGATTACTGTAGGAGGCTGGACCGGGAACGCGATCGAGAGTGGATCCGCCGTAACGGCTTCGAGCAGGCAGAAGATGCAGAGAAGGAAGAGAAAGAAGAAGAGGAAGAAGAGGAGGACTGCGTGGATCCGTGGGAGCCACTAGTGTATAACAGTGGGGGGCTCCCATGGAGAATGAAGGGGATACTGAGGGAGTAATTGTGATCTCTGACTCTTATGACGAAAATGAAGAGAGGAGTGAAGAGGATGATGAGGAGGATGAGGGGAAGGGAAAAATGGAAAGTGCTAAATTAGTGGGTAAGGAGCCAGAAAATATGGACCAGGTGGTCCCGAATCTGGAACTGGATAGGGGCGTCCTCAGTGATCTAGATATTTCGCAGGAGGCAATGGAGAATTCTAGGCCTTTCGCGGATATTTGTGTAGACTGCCTGGGTGGGATGGGTATTTTGGGGAAACTGTTTGGATATGATATAGAGGAGTAAGATATCAAGGAAAGAATCTAGATGTTTACCCTGATAGTATCTGCTGTTAGTCTTTCTCGTTCACAAGATTCCATTTGGTGCATTTTATGGTTCTTAGTATTTTCTGTGAGACTTTAGGGTTAGCCAAAAAGTCTATATAAGCTGAGTAAACTGCTTTCTCTTGTGGAGGTCAACCAAGTTGGCAGACAACTTCAAGTCAAGTTCGGAGTAGTAGGGAGTTGAGAGTCAACTGTAGACTCAAGAAAACTTTTCCTATGCTGCTCACCGAGCATCAGTTGTAGACCCTGACCCTTCTATACTCGCTTTTAGACCTCTCAACTGTCTTCCTTATTCACTCCTTTTTGTTCGTTCAAATATACCACGGTAGCAGTTTTGTCGCTCGCAACATCTCCTTCTTGGGGTAGTTGGTTCTGAGTATCTCTTCTGCCAACGATTTACCCTGTCAAGGTCATCGAAAAGGAGGAAATTTTCTCCACGTCAAGTGTTTCGATCATTGTTGGAAAGGTAATTGTTTATGTTCCGATTGATAGTGGTATATTTTTGGAAGCTTATTATGTCCCAGAATCTTCGACGAACATTTTTTCGGTAGGGAAGTTATCTAAGTTCGTCACTATTTTCACTGCAGATCCTTCGGCGGTGAATGGCATAAGTACATGTTTCATGTACAAGCTTGGTTTGCGATCCATTTTCTATCAAGGTCAAGTTTAAATGGGGTTTTCACAGTGAAACTAGGTGCCTAAAACCTCTCTGCTTATACCAATTCATCTCAAACAGTGAAAAAGAAAAGTACTGGTTTTGCTTTGGAATGGAATCATTGAAAGGGTCACTCAAGCGTGGAAATGTATATGAGATTTTCAAACCAATTTCCAAGTGTCCCTTAGCTTTTTTGAACACTATGCGCAACTTCTTATATGTTCCTTATTCGATCTACAATGTCAAAAGGTAGCCTATCATGGGAGGTCCAAGAACGACCAAGGGCCCCCTCGATCTCATTCAATTGGATCTTTTGGGACCAGTCTCGCCCGCTCATTTTCGGGTAAAAGGTATGCACTTGGCATTTTGGATGACCGTACATTTCTTAAAGGACAAAAAGTAAGTCACGGAAAGAATTATTCACTACAAGGCTCGAAGTGAACGTAAAAAAACCTTTCAAACATCAAAAAAGGTCTCAATAGTGTCGGAGAAACAAGACTTACTTAATTGATGACCATACTCTCTTATGTAAAATAATAACCTAGTATTTCACAACATACGTTTCACAAAGTAATCAAGTGACTGATCGATTTATGCAGGAACTTTCTTTGCGCTGATGAGTGTTTTTAAGAGCTTCCCAGTTGTTTAAGTCATTTTGCGGAGAAGGCACGCGTCACTGTAGCTGATTACGCAACCGCCTTCCGGCTGATATAAGTTAGGGTCGTATATCCATTTCGGAATGGAAGCCAAGCACAATGATCAACTTTGAGGGGCTACATTCTTTTGACGACAGAGGTTGCATATTTCAATACATCTCACTAACCATGCCAAGAAGGAAATTAGAAGCAAGATCGGTCCCAGGCCATTTTTCTGAAGTGAATCATGGTGAAAGATTTTTCCGTATTTATTTACCTAGGACTAAGAACATAATCATGGTAGGGAGCAGAGACTTCAGGTCGATAGGAAATTCAAGTTAACCTGGATTGGAAGCTTTAATGGATGGATTATCGCAACAATCATTGGTCAAGACAGGAGAAGCATATGACCTACACGCAGAGGTGGGGCTGTAGCAGGCGTTGCAGGTGGAACATACGGTGATGCAATCATATAAAGAAACGAGGAGGAAGTTGTTTAAAATTCGATTACCAAAGTCGTCTCAAAATGAAATCCTGTATGAGCCTCGGTGACATGAATTCGATCGCGAGTATAATGCCCTAGTCTCCCGAAAGTTTTGGCGTCAAATTCATCGCACCAACTAAATGAAGGCTTTTCCTTACACTTTGGTGTTCAAATTAAAGCCCCTGGATGTTGATGGACAAATTTGCTTATACAAGGCCCAATGTTGTGTGAGGGGTGATATTCAAGACTCACGTTTGACTTCCATATTATATCACTTTACGCGGCTGTTGCTTCGCATGAATATATACGAATTTTATTCGCAATTGCTGTTCGAGATGGATTGACAGTCACAGAAGGGGATGTTGCCAATGCCTACCTGTATGGAAAGATCGATTTACCCGTGATAATGGAGCAACCAACTAACTCCGATAGAAAGAAGCAATTCTGGGCCAAGCTTGGCAGTTCCTCAGATCTATGTATGGATTAAGACGGAATGGGAAGATTTGGGTTGCTCTGTTATGTGACATACGTACTCATTCAAAAATCGACATAAAAGCCTTCTTCAGGGTAGATGGAAATGAGTTCATTTTTTGGTCATTGTGAAGGATGACATGAACTTTGCGTCCAACGCAACCCGACTTTTGGACTAATTCAAGCTACTACTAAGTGCAACTATTGATTTGAAGCTCTCTGGTGACCTACTCTTGTTTTTTGGATGGGAAGTTACGCAAAGCATGGATGGTATACTTGTATCCCAAACTAGGAAAATTCGGGAACTTTTGCATAAGCATCGCATGCAATGTGCTAATGCTGTTTGGAAAACATTACCGTTGAGCGCCGATGTTGGACCAAGACGCTCTTATGGGCTGCAACTCCCAGCGCAAGATCTTTCAAATTTTCGAATTCCCATTGGCGAATAATTGTACCTAGCGGTGTGCTCACGACCGGACATCTCTTTTCCAGTATCTACTTTAGCGCGAAATTTACACGAACAGACTGCTATACATAGTATTTTGTGAAAAAAATATTCTCCAGCACCTTGCCGGAAGTACGGAGTTCGATATTACATCTCACAACAAGTGTCAACATCACCCCCATGGACTTTAAGCATATGCAAAATCAGACTGGGATGGATGTAAAACGACAAGGAAATCAATAACTGGTTATGTTATCACTTGGATGGAGTGCCTATTGGTTGGAAAAGTATAGGACAGACATTAGTGTATATTTTATTCGTTGAAAGCAGAATGTTTGATTTGAGGCCATAGGATGAGCCAATGTGTGTTGTATGCACTTCTTGAATCAAGAATACTTTTAGATTAAAATTTTTGATGTGTAAGTGGCAATGTGTGATAGAAGAAAGATGTGGTTCCTAGAAGGACGAAGATGCGGTGTGGGCAAAACTTGGAGTTGACGCAGAGGAGGAGTATCAGATGTAATGCGGCATCAGCCATACTATGTTGACTTAAATATTTCCTAGGTCTCACCTTGACTTGAGCTGGGAAGTTAGCAGCAGCCTGTAACAAAGACTATCAGGTTTACTTTTAGGCTAATAAATAGAGCCGGAAGAGACTGGGAAAGTAAAACGGGAGAACAATTTTCTTATCTTTCAGCCTTGACTGTAAATGCAGCCTTCATTTGGATTTAAAATGCATTTGAATTTAAAATGCACCTTCATTTGAAAATTATTTCCATGTCAAGTATGCATCAGCATACTCACCCCACACAATCAGTTTTGGTAGGAAAACAAGCACTTACGAAATGGTACTTCACTGGAGAGTAACCATTAAGGGGAGTATGAAGAGTTGAAGTAGTATAACGGTAGCCTGGACTACAAAACACCATCAACAACGGAAAAGACACTCAGAAAAATTCATTTGAACTCCCACAACAGCAGAGAAAGCCCTCCATAAGCCATATATTTCCACCCCGGATCAGTGTTCCACGGACCTACTTTGGTTTGAGCGTGTGTTTCCTTTATCGAAAGAATTTCTTCAATCATTTGAATTGATAGTTTTTAATAGTTTTCGAGTTAGAACTATTTGAGTCGACTTTAATGTTAAGGGAGCCTAATGGACAATGGAAATATGGATATGGAAGAAGTTAGCGCATTTTTGGGCGCAAGCGAAAGAAGATTTTTTGAAAATGGACTAGGATTGAATGACCGAGAAATTGAGTTGAATGAATTGTATGATCACATTGGGTACATAGAAGAATTTGCCCCTATTTCATGAAGACAAGCGAGATCGTAGTACTTAGAAAAGGTTGCTACACACTCTTAAGAAATTTTAATGGCTTTTGAAGATTCAAGACTGCATGGCAAAGGACTTTGGCTGTAATTCACATCAACATCTCGAGCAAAAGTAGTATGGTAAAATTTAGATAGACAGAGCCCTTCTGAAGGAGTTTTAGTCAAGAAAAAGCAGGGATTTCCAAGGGAAAGTGAATTGGTGCAGGATCTGCTACCAGGACTACCCCTTTAGAAAGAAGTTGAATACCGTGAGATCCAACCATTCTCAAGTATAAGTCATGCTTTGCACGTGTGCGAATCTTGACGGACTCGTCTTGAAATGTTTTGTACGACTCTTGCCGCACTAGTCTTGAAATATTTTGACAGTACACACTTAATAGATGAATCTATACCTGTATGACTGTAAGCAGAAATGAAGCCGACTTGAAAGAGGTATCCAGCACTTTTTCGCCTCTTGTAGGACTCTTTTCGAAATTCATGTACATTTCACACTGAACTTATGAAGATTTAAATACCTTAGTGTTAGAAAGGATCAAAAACATCAACTTTGCGCCCGTGGCAAATTGTTATGTAGCACCTAACGGATGTTTGTTTTTCAGGAAATTGCTTGTCTGATCCTGATATTACTGAGAAATCTACTTACTCCCTACTTGGTTGTAAGATACTTTTAGTACTTTAATATGGACGTACTATGCTCATTTTGGTCTCTTGGAATTTTTGCCTTTTGCTATACTGGAAATGTAGTCGTTCCTTTTCTTCTTAACCCAAAAAAGAAAATGTAAAGAGAATAATAAACAGCTATCCTCAAGCTTTGCTTTTACCAGTTTAATTGCTTATGGGCTCATTATTGCAACCGCTCTTGGTTGGTATGTGCTATCACCGTTCTGAATTTCTTGTGAGTTCTTTTCTGACTACACGCTACCAAATTTTTCAAATTTGCTCTCTACCCAGAGGAATCTCGTAACATCCATAAGTTCGACGAATATTCCGAAGAAGATTATTACTTGTGGTTTGCAATAAATGAGGCTGTTCTTGAAGCGAGGGGTGTTCCTACGACTATTCGGTATGAATTTTTTCTAAATGAGTCCTTTCTTGATACTTTATTTAGCAATATTGCAGTATTAAAAGCTTCAAACGTCTAGGAGCTTGGGAAAAGGCCGCTTTGTCTGTGTCTGAGCTGCAAAAGTAATCCTTTCAAGATGTTGCAGAACTTGAAAGAGAGTTAACGCGTGTCCAATGTGGTCACGAAGATTCAAATGCAAGCTACACTCTCCAGGTTATCTTACAGTATTCAGCTCATATAAGAATACGTAGACTCCTTCGAGGACGTTTAAACCCGTCTAGTTTAGATGAGCAGCGCTTTACTGGAAAATTGTACCAACACTCAACTCAAATATGATATTGTCCTCTAGTCTCTGTGAATCTTGGTATCATATTAATTTAGAAAAATGGGAGTTCTGTTGCTTTCAACAGGTTTTCTTAAAATTTCAGGGATCCTTGGAGGAAGGGATGATAAGATTATAGCTGTTCTTTGCGGTATAATCTAGGAGACTGAACATTTCCCGGGTAGCAGTGTAGCATTCACTCTAGTAACCTATGTAGACCCTTCAAAACCAGTAGATAAAGTAGAATCGACCCCGACTTGTGTAACTGCAGGCTTTGACATGTAAGCAAGAACTCTATCACAAAGCTATTTGATCGTGATTCAGTTACTGAAATAGATCCGTGTACAAATGGGAAACGTAACGGTCGACACTGTGATGTATGTTTAAAAGGAAGCAAGAAAAGCAGCAATTAAGAAGAAATAAACATCGATCTAATAAGAGGTGTGCAGCAATTATTTCAAAAGTCTGCTAGCCGATTTAAGTCCGCTCATTTTCAGACTGTCTATATTTTGTCACCTTCATTTATAAGTATGTTGATTATATCTCTATAGTACGAGGTGAAAGGAATAGGTATTTTCTGAAAGAGTTCAAGGTATAAAATTCATGGCTTGAACAGAAATTTGATCGAAAAATCAAATGATTTCATTCCGATGGAGGCGATAAATACGTAGTCGTGTAAAAATATCTAAAACGTGACAGAATTAAACAACAATAGCGTCTCACTACCTTCTTAATTTGAATTATATTGCGGAATTAGCTAACTACAGAGTCATGCAGCCTGCGCGATACATGATTAAACATGAATCTCTTCCTAGGATTTTCGAGACAGAAGCGATCGTATATGGTGCTACGTTTTGGGTAATTATATGTTGTCTCTCCTAAAAGATAAGAAAAGTAAATATGAATTGATGAATGGTAGGAAACCATATATTAGACACCTGAAGGTATTCGGGTGAATGACTCGGTACTACATACCAAAGTAAATCTTTAAAACGATGGATTCAAAGTGATAAGCTGGGATTTTAATAGGTTGTTACGGAAATAAGCAACAAGAGCTGTGGTTGGCATCATCAAATATTGCAGTATTCTTTTGTGATGTTACAGTGCAATAAAACAGATTCCAAAGTACTAGAGTGAAGTTAGAGGAATATTTGAAATCATACTTTAACATTACTGACGATAATTGTCAAGTATCAGGACAAAAATCAGAAGTAAATAATTTTATGTTCTTGGTAATGAATCATATGGCCAAAGATTAAAAGGCCTAGTCGGTGTTTTTGAAATTGAGTTGGAAGAGCAGCACGGTCAAGGAAAGTCAGCAGTAAAAAAAGGAAGTCGATGCGAACGGCTTCATCTGTTGAAACTCGAGAGAGCATGGCCGAGTTAACCCAGGCGCAAGCTGATGGTCTCACATGCATATCTCCCACGAAAATGAGAACTATGCGGAACATAAATTATCATTCTCCAACTCAGACGATACCAGGTAGTCACGCCGGAGGAGGACCTCATTACAGCAATATGATGCGAATGGGTCGTCTTTGATGTTTGCTAGGTTGGCAGCAGACCTATCGATGTGTGAAGAGGCTATGTGTTTTGCAGACTGAATGTAATTTATCTATCTGTAAAATATGGGCTGCACACTTTAAAGAAACATAACGCATGGTAACTTGTTCAAAGGCCACTTGAAGCTCTTGTTATTTAAACAAGTTTTCTGTTGATAATGAAACACGATGTAAATGACCATGTTACGCATCGTAAGGGAAGATTTATCGCCAGATGTTTTATGCGAAACAGTGTCGACTTAAAACATTAAAAAATTATTTGAATATTTCCATTCAGGCGGGGTATTACACACAGCAGCCAGATCTTAGAACAGAGTTTATTCATGGAAAGATAAAAGGGGATTTGTAAATTTCTCCACTGTTGATTGTAACATTATTTGGCAGGGTAAAAGTTCTGAAACTTAAGAAAGGTCTGTACGGTCTCGAAAAGGCGCCCAAGTTATGCATTGATGATCTCTTATCCTTAATGGTCAGTCTTAGCTTTGCTAGCACAGTATCGCACTGCTGTAAATCTCTTCGATATGATGTATATTTATTGCTATATGTTGACGACATTTTTTCTTTTGAAGATTTAGCATTCATTTTTAAAGATCTCAATCCAAAACTACAACAACAATACTCGAGTAATCGAGAAATACATTATTTTAGCAATTCGGAGTTGGAATAAAATGATGAAGCTTACATTGACAAGAACTAACTACACCTTGACCAATCCGACGAAATTCATCTTACCAGCGCCTCTTTTGCTAATGGCCACTCATTCCGCGAAAAGCTTTCAAACACAATGACTAATATATAATAAAAGCTATGAGAGTTGTACATTACAAGTTTTAAGTGCCTTCATATTAATAATTGCCTAAACAGGTCTTCATTAATGTCATAGTCTCAGTGCAAGCTGCGCTGCGAAGAGCTTTATATACCTTATTACGTCAAAAATTCTTTATCCGGAAAATATATGGAATCAGTGGAAAGAATGAACCGATTAGTAGAGCAAAGATTCAATCGCCGTTCCAGGAACTAAATTGGGTCATTGATGCTATTTTTCAATTATTGAATGAAACTATACCTTCTTTATTGAGCTCCAAAGATATGGTTGATAATGCTATCAAAATTAGCATTCGATGGCGGTAAATAATGGGCAAAAAATTGAGGCAACCTCTTACTTTCAGGAACTATTTTCTGATCCATACATAGAAACGCGCAGACTTACCCCCTGTATATCGTATTAAAAATATGGAAATTTCACCCAGTCTTTGTTCACCCCTCTTTGCAGGCCTTTACAATAATCTTGAACGGACCCGCCCAGATGAAATAGATGCTGAGACCAGGAAGGCAATCGAAGAAGTTGCAGAATCTTGAGTAACCCGCACCGTGAGTGGTTTCCGACCAAGGGGATCCAAAGTGACTATTAAGACGCCCAAACGCAACGAGCGGAAGTAATTGAGAAGCCAATAACGCTGCTAACCAGGAACAGGAAAATACAAGAATTGCTTATAGACTAAGATATACCAGAAATCACAAGGGAAAGAGACACAGATATGAACTACTACAAATTCCATGAAGACCACCAGTATATACATTTCGAGAAAGGCCCTGAAAATATCAAGGCCTTTTACCAATTTTGCAGTTTGATCCTAAATCCGTCTTAGCTTTCCTAAATGAGAAAAGATTTATTTTCATGGGTTTGAGACCTTCTAATGGCTTAGTGCATGAACATATTACACTGGAGAGCAATTTGCTCCCGACTCCCTTGCCAACTGAGGCACATATGGTCCCTGGAAGTGAGAGTGAAAGATTTTTAATGCAAAGTTCCAATCCCTCCACACTCCCGGGAACCTATAGAAAGGTAATTAACTGGGTTTCAGTAATGTGATGTGTTTGACATTGTATATGGGTACACTGTACAACCAGGAATTCTTATGTATGGACTCAGATGAGTCCGTGAATTGAAAATTACAAATAGAAAGAAACGGAACAATTATAATCGTGTTGCTAAGATTTAGAAAAAAAATGTGCCCTACTCGTGGCTACCAAAAGACCTTGCAGTCATTTGATTAGATAGACGTCTAGGATTCCCCTTGAAATCTTTATATCCTCAATATCTTTCATATTGTGAATGTGATGCATTGCAATGGATTGTACGCATTAAGAATTGCCAATTAAGCAGTCTATTTATCCACGACCCCCCTGAATTTTGAATTGAACATAACAAAGTCATGCATGTTGCTAAAACATTTTACTGTCATCCGGTAGTTTGTCGAGGGGCAGGGGAAGCAGACGAAGCACAAGAGACAGAAGAGACAGAGGAGCTGGAGGATTTTGGGGCGGATATTGAGGGATCAATCGAGTATGGACAAGTCTTTCATTGCCCCTGGGAATCTATAAATTTGGAATGCTAGATCCATAATCCCTCATCGCAAAGGCTTACAAGTAGCAACCATGGTTGCTGCTTTTGCAAATATTTTGTCGTTGATTCGCGGTTTCAATGCGGTGGAACTGCCATTTTGAGCAAGCGAGCTATCTCAAGGCACTTGAGAAGCCCAATTTGGCATGCCGTTCTATTATAAGCGTCACATTCGGTAAAACATATCTTCGTAGATATTCATCTTCGTAGATACTTATCTTCGAAACTGACACACGCTGTATTCGCGAACATCTCTCAACTCTCGTGAAAGCCGGTCTCCAGCAGCTGCTTCAAGTTTGCAGGTGCATCAGTGCCTGCCCCTAAGCACAGTAGGTGCCGCCACCCTTTTTTGTGATATGTTGTCTATTTGCGTTTGATTCAGTTGCATCTCTCCCAAATTACTTGTCAACCAGCAAAACTACTTAATAAAGGCGATTTAAAACTGTACTTGGCAGTCAAAATCGCCTCTTGAACTTCTTCTCAGAGAATATATGTCCCATTCCTTTAGAAAATGGGGGGTTAATTTACTGTGGTAGATATGTGGGTTGATATCCAGTAAATTTGTACCGGAGCGTAGATATCGTATCAATTTCAAGCCAATTGCGAAACCGTACGATGCGTCGAAAGCTGTGGATGGCACTCCAATCTACCAGAAGGTGGAAGGGAGGCCAGCCAGCAAACAAGCGGCATTGGAGGTTACTGTCAAAGCGGATTGCCGCTGTAAAAGAATGGCTCTAACCTTCGAAACCAGTTCCATTGCGCGGGTGGCAACGGTTCTCGCGAGTTCCTTACCGACCGAGAACGCCGCCGGATGCCAACCTCCAAGCGTTGAGATGGTAACAGGAACCAGCCTGTTTCCCCCAGGCAGCTCAGCAAGGAACCCTTGGTATATCCGCCGCTTCTCTGCGTGAGCTGCGTTGAGGCTTGTGAGTGGGTTGAAAGTCCTGGCTCTTCCTCTAGTTGAGGTGTCAAAAGCAGATGAGATAAAAAAATATGCATCAGTCAGGTCTCATTCTTCTACTTTTCGTCCGATATAGCCGTTTGAGGCTCAATCCAGCTTCCATCCGCCAGGAGGACGCAAAATGAATGGCCTTTTTGTTTAGTCGTTTGGGGTTAAGAATAAGAATTTCTACAACTGAAAAACTCTCAGCTGCTTGCGGGAATGGAGGTAGCTAACTGCAGATAAAAATTAATGGTTCTTCTCGAAGATGCGCTATTTGCTTCTTTTTGTTCTTTCCTCTCCAGTCGGTTAAATTCAGAGATCAGACCGATAGTTTCATTGTTGCCTCCCTTTTTAACCCCTACTCTAGCACAGCGAGCCTACTAAGATTCTCCGGTGGGTTTCCTTTTTCCAAAGAAGAGCCACAAATATTCGGAACTTTCCCGCTCAAAGAGATCAGATTACTAGCCTGAGGGACGCCCAGAATGTTCTGCTGGTGTGTATTCTTTTGCTCCCGAACTGCCTTCTACTGAATCACCCGCTCGGTTCTTTCCTAAATCTATCACCAGAGATATACCTTCTCACCTTCGTCGGCTCGAGCACTGTCGACCACTGCACCCCCATCAAGACGACTGATCACGGCCTGCTCTAACCAGCCGAATAATTTTCTTTGGTGTTTTTCAGCAGACGAACAGATAGATTTCATGGGACTTGTCTCTGAACTTCGAGCCTACTGCAAGGTAAGGCGCATCGTGCGCCTCGACGAGACTCCCAGCAAGCGCCCCTGTCACATAAAACCATATAATAGAACCGAAAGGAGGAGAGGTAGGAGGAAACAGGGCGAAGACCAATCAAGTTCCCGCGGTGCCTGCTGCCTCGCCCACCTTGCGGGCCAGGCTACAGCAGCCCGGCTATGATCTTTTCTTGGTTTCTTTACCTGTTTCTTTTTCATACTCCTTGCTTCAATTCATTTCTGCTCCTCTTGTTCTTATTGTTCTCTCACTCATCTTCGCTTGCCTGTTCCATGCTTGTAGTTGGATCTGAGTTCATTTTTGGTTTTCCATTTAAAATTGATGAACCTTCGTTGTAGTTCATCGTTGGCTGCTCGAATCCGTGAATCTGATGTTTAACTTCTTACTAAAACCTCGTCGATGATCTCATATACTCCACAAACCAACCAGCGTGGATCGCCTTCCAGTTCAATCGACTTGTTGAAGATACCAGCTCGTAACGCGGTAAATCGCTTTGGTCGCCCTGCACGGCCCATAGAAGAACTAATCAAACACCCGCTACTTCTTTGCCTTACTAAACGCTGTTCCGTGAGCGATCAGTACTTCATCTCCTACTTCTTATTTCCTCAAATTCCCTTAGGTCCCCATGGAATCCTATAAGTTTCCACTACCTCGGCACGAAAGCGTGATTCCTCTAGTATTTCGAAGGCCCTATTTGACATTCCCGCTTCGTCCAGTAGAGCCACAGCATCGTTAGCCAACATCTTCGGGTTGAATCCGTACATCAACCATTATGGCGAAGCCTTAGTCCCACGACCATGCGTTGCCGTAAACTACTCGAGGAAGAAAATTTTCCCATTCATCTCAGCTGTCAACGAAAGAACTCTTGATAGCGTGATTAATAGCACTAACTATCCTTTTCGCCTTCCCTTTAGCCATTAGAACGAAGGGAAGAACAGCAATCCACTCCTTTCCGTTTTTGGACCGAAGCGGCTAGAATAGCTGTGGCGTTGTCCGACATGATCATCTTCAGCGGTCCTAACGGCACTATAATCCATCCTCGACAGACTTTATCACAGTATCGGAGGTGGAATTTGTTGTCGCATAACCAATCGGCCGAAAAGTTATCTGCTCCATTGCAATTAACAAGGACTTTTTCACTGTCTGGACGCCTTGACATTCCCGCGAAACCAGTCGACAACGTCTCAAACAGTCTTTTGACGGAATCTCTACTGTTGAGATAGGAAATTGTGAGCTTTTATACGTGCCGACATCCATCGCATGCTTTGACGTATTCTGTGATATCTCGGAACATATCCTGCCACAAAAAGAGATCCCTGATAAAATTTCTCGTAGAGCTCACGTCTCAATGGCCTACTTCGTCATGAAATTTCCCTACTATCTCGATACACTGCCCAAGTTTTTGCACGACACATATCCCATCCTTCTGCCGTCGGAACATCATATCGTTCCAGAGCATTAAATTCTTCGTGTCCGTTTCTGGGACCATTTCTCCTGCAAAGAACCTTACCAAATCAAGTAGTTGCGACTCCAACCCCGCGAGTTTGGGACCAGCCCAGTATATGGTTCCCAACAATCCTTACGTGAGGTTCCTCTCCCTGTCTTCCCTATGCTTTTAGCCAACTTCAGGCCTGTGCGAAAGACACTGAGGCGCGAAATTGGCGGTACCAGACCTGTACCTTACCCTGTAGTCGTACTCGGCCATCAGATCCATCCATATAGCCAGCCGCCCGTGGATGCCCTTTTTCTCAAATCAGTTTGCAGGGCTTGGTGGTCCGAACATAACACGAACGGCTTTTCACACAAAAGATACACGTGAAAAATACAGAGACCGCTTCCCGTTCGCTCTTAATATTGTGCCGTTCCTGCTCCGTCATCATCCGAGATGCAAACTGCACCAAGAGCTTTTTTCATTTTTTTCTTCCGCAAGGAAAACGATCATAGGGCAGCAAAAGAATCATCCATTTCAAATAAAAAAAGAGGAGTCGAAATATGGAAACGCGAGTAATAAAGGCTTATGAAGTTTCTCTTTCAAGTTCTCTAAAAACGCTTGTATCGACGCGTTACACTGAAAGGGGTTCTTAACGGACATCGCAGCGTGCAGTTCTGCCGAGCTTTCTTCCAAGTTCCGTATAACGCGCCGGTAGTAGCCTGCCAGCCCGAGGAAACTACTCAACTCTGTCACATTCAAGGGTGTAGGAGCTTCTAAAATGTCCTTGACCTTTTCTGCATCGACCCTAACACCAGTTTCACTAGCCACATGACCAGGTAGCTTGAGTTGAGATTGCGTGAAGCTACATATAGTCACCTTTTTCTTCAGTCTCACCACTTGGATCCGTTCAAAAACTGCCTGTAATGATCCATGTGTTCCTCCAGCCTCCACGAGAGTATTATAACGTCGTCCACACATACCATAGCGAGCGGGAATCCGCGGGTAGCTTCGTCCATCATACGCTGGAACGTAGCTAGTGCGTTCATTAGCCCGAACAGAATCACCTTGAACTTGAAAGTCTCATAACGAGAAACAAAAGTAGACTTCTCCTTACAATTCTCGGCCATCTTTTCCTCGCAGTAACCAGTGGAAAAGTCTAGCGTCGCAAAAAAAATTGGAACCTCAGAGCTCATCGAGCAGCTCTTCAGTTTTTAGAAGCGGCCAGTGGTATTGATTAATCACTCTTTTCAACTGACGGTAATCGACGCAGAATCAGGGCCTTTTATCTTTCCTTGTGGCTATTACTAGCGGAAATAACCATGCATACCTTGACGCCGTAATAGCCCCTGTTTTCAGTAGCTCTCTCACCTATCTCTTTAGTACTTCTTGATGCTTCGGCCGCATTCGCCGGACTTTCGAATGTATCATAGCCTCGTCTGTCAACTCTAAAGAGTGTGCCACTGGCACACGAGTCGGTTCCAGATCACTTTTATCTCACTCTATCACATCTTCATCTTTGATATGCTTCACTAGCTTCATCTCGTTCCTCTTTTTGAGTCATTTCACATTCGAGACTAGAAAAGCGACGTTTTACGTCTCCTTATCTTCCCTGTTGATCTCTTTATCCGAAGTTAGGCCCCTCAGATCGGCCCCATAGAGTTCCTTATTTCATATCGTTAGCACAAACTAATTCTCTGTATCTGCCCGGCCGCCACTGCATCCGGATTTTTAGGACTGTGAACTTGCGAATTGCTCGCTCCCTGGTTCCTCTGGAGAATTAAAGTCCTCGCTATCAGTCAGGGGTCCATTGACCACGGGCGGATCGCTTCGAAGGAATAGGAGGGCCTCTTTCTTCCCTACCGTCAAAGAGACTTGCGGTCGACCATAATTTAGATATTTTTGAAATATTTCCGAAGTACGGCTGCCGATAATCGTGTAAAAGGGCGCTTTATGTATAAGTAAGAAGCCCAGAGCAACACAAAGGTTAAAACGGAGACTACAAGATTCTGCACACAACCAATGACTTGCTTTATCGTTCCATCGGCGACTAGGAACTGAAAATCCGTAGGTGTTGGAGCTATTGCCATCTTCTGGAAAAGTCCCCAGGAATCAGGTTTAGAACAGTGCCCGTGTCTATTAAAGCGTGATTACTCGTCACATAAGACTCCATAGTCACTATCTTCAACCCACGGGGGCCCGTGAGGTGGCTCCCAATGAAGATCTTAACCACTGAAACAGTTTTGGAGACCAGATGCTTGAACCGCTTCTTGGCTTCATCCGCATCTCCGCGGAGAGCTTGTCTGAATTTCATTCGCGACGAAATTGACGCCAGTACTGCGACCACATACTACTTCCCGACGTAGTCCTGGAGGGATCCAGATGCCTTTTTGGTCTCCCATTTCTTGTTTTTTTTCCTCCTTGGCTCCAATAAGACCATTGACGGGCGAATGACAAAGGGCTTCATCAACAACGCGTCGAATTCCGTGAATTTATTTCTGTTTCAATTCAAAATGGCTTGCTTCTAGGCGCTCATCTTCGCCACTGCCACAAATTTGCCCTTACTAGACTCCTGGACAACCACAACCGGCTCTTCGTACTTTTATTAATCCATCCTCAGTTCTTCTTTTGAATCCGAACTTGCTCCGATGATTTCGCCATTAAGACCCCTATTTACTGTTCTCAAGACCACAAGTTTGCCTCTGAGTGGTACCGTTTTCCACAGAAGAAGCAATAAGTGTGCCTGTGGTATTCTTGGGGATCTGAGTACCACTGTGCCTCGTTGCCTACAGAAACTTCAATCAAGGTCTTATTCAACAGTAGTGGCACATCTTGCCTTCTTAAACTGCCTCGTTACGTAAATATTCAGCTCTCGAAACTGTCCGTCTAGCTGGTAAACTTTTTCATCTCGCTGCTGTGCCTTGACAGCGTGCGCGTCAGGTATCTGCACCATCAACCGACTACTGCTGTTGTCGTCGTTCGCTGTTTCCGTCGCCGCTATTGCTACTGCGTTTTACTCTCTGTTTGTCTCTCTGGTGTTGCTACTTTCACCTGTGAGTTGGCTTCCGCCACACGACAGTCTACTGTGCGATGAAAAGGATCTCTAGTGCCGTGCTTATAACTGCTTTCGCGGGCTTAAGGGAGTCACTTTAGTTGGCCTCCGCTACACTCTAGTCTACTGTACTACACAGAGGCTAGTGTGTGCCGTGCCTCCAACTCTAACCGGGGCTCAAGTGGTGAACTTGGATCTACAGGAGCGAAGCCCTGGTCTAATTTATTGTAAGTGATAGGGGTAAATCGGTGGGGGAGAGATCCTCAGAACCAATTACCCTGAGAAGGAGGCGTTGCGAGCGACAAAAGTGCTACCGTGGTATTGTTGAACGAACAAAAGGGAATGTATATAGAAGAGAGTTGAGGAAGCTACAAGAAAGTATAAAAGGGGCAGGGTCTACCACTGATGGTGTGCGACCAGCGTAGGAAAAATGTTCCCCGGGTCTGAAGTTGACTCACAACTTCCTACTACTCGGGACTTGACTCGAAGTTGTCTGCCAACTTTCTTTATGCTTTGTGTTTGACTTAACTTGTTGAGCGCCCCGCTCGGGTATGCTAGCTCCCAATTAGTCCTACCATTTCATGCAAACAGCCCCTTATATAGAGTTTTAAACCCGCACATTCTGTAGCACCTATACAGTACCTATGTGCCAAATCCGCATTGCCACAGTACAGTGCAAAGCATCCCTCTAAAAATAATTAAAAATATAATTGAAAGTACAGTGACAGCTCAGCCAGCGCAGCATGCCAACTCAGCCAGCGCAGCCAACTCAGCCAGTGCAGCATGCCAAGGAATATCTACAATTTTCATTATATCAGTAAGCAATCGTAAATTCGGGTTGCTACTGGGGAACTCCTGCTCAAATTTATCGGACAGCCTGTCTTATTTTGTTTGTTCTACGAGGGGAACCCTTGCCAAATTTGTCGGACAGTCTGCTGCCTCCCAGGAAATCCAGGGAAATTTTAGTAATTCTATGCTGGTGTTGTGGGTATTTTTTCTGGGTTCCGGTGTGGGCTGTATAATAAGGTCCTTAACACTCTGCTTGAAACGAAGTTCCACTGTGCCTCTAACGCACACACTCGAGCTGCACAGCACCAGAGGGAAGAGAAGGATCCCCAGTATTGTTGTTCTTGTAAAAGGCCATTCCCATCGGCCCACGGTCTTAGGCGTCACCGACGTACTTCAGCAAACGTGAAAGCTGCAAAGAAAAGGAAAGGTAATTCTCAATAGACGATAGTGCATCAAAAATTCAAAAGATTTTCTGCATTTCTTCTTCTTCTTCTTCTTTAGGTTATTAATTTTTTTGTTGCTCACCCTACTTCGCATTACAGTCACTACTGAATTGCAACTCGTAGCTCCCTTCCGTGTGTACCAAATTGGAGGCTAACAGCTGCTGTTCCAGTATCACGCATGGCATGATACTGGAGACACTGATTCCGAATTGGAAGCACCTCACGGTTCAGTTGGGCATAAACCCAATCGCCCCTAATGTAGAGTTTTTTTGGTATTAGCGCTGCTGTTGTGCGCAGCTATACCCATTGTTTTTTAGATTTTTCACTTCGCCAATCGTTGCAGCGGCAAAAAAAAGGATATGAAAAATAATTTCATTTTCTCCACATCTTTGGTGGTGGTAAATCTTTATGGGTTGTTCAATGTTGCACAGAAGCGTGTGGAGGGTGTAATACAAAAAATGGTCCTCCCTTCACGTAATACAGGAAATGGTTCTCCCTTCATGTAATACAGGAAATGGTCCTCCCTTCGTGTAATCCAGCAACCTACAACGATCCCGCCCCTAACTTCTCCCACCGTCATTTCCAAATTTACTTCCATTTTATCTAGATATTTTTATACTGTATTTAACCCTCTGAATCGACCCCTAATCAAGTCCCTTTTCCCTTTTAGCTTACCTCCTCTCCAAATTCGCCTTTTTTGAGAAGAAGCGCGCAAATGCACTACTGCAAAATCCCTTGCAGATTTATTTTACCTATTCCTAATCTATAGAACCTGCCCCGGGAGCCTATTTAAACCCCTTTATTCTAAGTTCCAAATGCCCCGATCATTTCACTCATCACCTCTCTCCCCCACACACCCAAAACACCCTACATTGCCTCCCGTTCCCCAACGTCTATCACAATGAACAACCTTCGCCCCTCTGTCCCTATTTCCAAAAACCGCCCTTCCCGTCCCATCAATGGCCTTCGTCTCGCCGCCTACGGGCCAACCGATGCCGACGACTACATCCGGCGGCAAACAAAGAAGCAAATCATCGAGTTCGTTCGCCGCCTCTTCATAGAAGAAGAAGCGAGGGAGGTAAGTGAGGGAGAGGCTGAGAAGGTCGAGGAGGAGAGCGGGGAGTCCTTCGAGGAATGGTCAGCCCCTGAGCTAGTGTACGAGGCTCAGGAAGATGAGGAGGAAGAAGGAGGATGAGGAGGAGGAAGAGGAGGATGAGGAGGAGGAAGAGGAGGAAGAGGAGGAAGAGGATGAGGAGGAGGAAGAGGATGGGGAGGAGAAGAGGAGGAGGAGGAGGATGAGGGAACAGGGGGCATGGAAAGTGTTGGACTGGTGGGGCCTGGAATAGAGAGTATGGATCAAGTTGTGCCCACGATGGAACCGGATGGAGATATCTTTAGTAGTCTAGATATCTCCCAGGGGGAAATAGAGAGCTGTGAGCCATTCGCAGATATTTGTGGGGACTGCTTGGACAGCATGGATATTTTAGAGGAGTTGTTTGGATCTGATTTAGAGAATGGGAAATAAGAGGACCAAATTAATTGTTAGTTTCTTAAGTATCTTTTGCTTAGAGTATATTGTCCACACAAAGTATTTTTATGCATTTCTTGGTATCTTCTGTAGTTTTGTTCGGACTTTAGGGGTAGCCAAAAGTCTATATAAGCTGAGTAAACTGCTTCCTCATGGAGAGGTCAAGCAAGTTGGCAGACAACTTCAAGCCAAGTCCCGAGTAGTAGGAAGTTGAGAGTCAACTTCAGACCCAAGAAAACTTTTTCTTACGCTAGTCGCAGAGCGTCGGTGGTAGACCCTGCCCCTTTTATACTTGCTTTAGCTTTCTCAACTCTCTTCTATATACACTCCCTTTTGTTCGTTCAACAATACCACGGTAGCACTTTTGTCGCTCGCAACACCTCCTTCTCAGGGTAATTGGTTCTGAGATCTCTTCCCCCGCCGATTTACCCCTATCATTTGGTACTTGTGGAGGGGGTTGCACCCGAGGTATTCGAGTTGAGCAGTAGTAAGGAACACTTCGGGGGATTTCTTTTCGGTAATCATGGATCTCAATGCTGCTCGTATAACGTTCACAGGGGCAAGACTGAAGACGTTGAGGAGTTTCTTTACACATATGTCAACGTTGTGATGCGAGAGAAGGGCGATGAAGAGAAGGCCGCAAGTATCTTCGCCTATCTTCATGGTGACGCAAAGCACAAATATAAGTCCAAGTTTATCGACGGTGGTCTCTTAACGGGAATGGGCGTAACTTCGGTGAGGTATGTGAGTGGCTTGTGAAAGAGTATGCTAAGGAGGTAGAACCAGATGAGATGATTCGTACCGCCATAGAGGCCCGGCTCAACTTCGACGATTTGTTAAGCTCATTGGTGTACTTGTGTGATCTTTATGAAAAGGCTGGGTTCAACGCCCAAGCCAAGTACGGAATGCTGCGTAAGGCGGCTATGGGGGATAAGCGGCTCTCCGATTTCCTCCTCATCAAGGGCCCTCACACTTTTGATGAACTGAAGGGTACCATAGTAGAATTTGTCAAAAATTCGGAGACGTTTCAGTCACTGAGTGAGGTACCGAGGGAAACCCGCACATCGATCTATCGTACATCCTGAAAAGAATTATCAAAGGCCGGCTACTAGTGCAGCGCATTAGAATCTGTCAGGAGCGATGTCAAAAACTTGGAAGAAAGGTTGGAAACCCGATTCGATAATCGACTTGACATGATAACCTCGCAGTTGGAAAGCCTTACTCTTACCATTAAGAAGAACCAGTCTGGGGCCCTAAAGCCGCAGAAGTCTGTTCTTACTGTCACAAGCCTGGACACTTTGCAAACAGGTGTCCTGATAATCCACATAGAAACACTCGTTGTGCAAAGTGCGGTCGATATGGGCATCATGAAAGTAACTGCTGGTCTAAAGACAACAGAAGAGCAAATTTATCGGAAGCAAGGAGTGAGTCAGGACCAGAGGTGAAAATCTTACAAAATAGAAGGGATCAAAGGTTGACGGATGCTGGTAACGTATCCATCGCTGAAGAGATTAGTCAAGTCAATGTGACAAAAAGGGATGGGGAAGGGAACATTTTATCGAAGAAACCTAGGCTAGAGTATGGAATGCTGGAGCATATCCCAGCACCTGTACCTCCTCGAACCAAGAGGTCTGATCAAGTTGTTCCAGGAGTGGGAGTCACTCCGGCCAAGAAGACGAAAAAGAGTAAGAAAGTTAAGAGTATCTCTAAGGACGTACTAGAGTATGTGAAGAGGTACAATTTGGTGGCTGAGCTTGCATCGGCCCCAACTGGGATAACGTTTGGTCAACTTTTGAGGGGCGACGCAGAGGATGCGAGAAAAGAACTCAAAAAAATTATCAGGTCTAATAAGTCCGCTAAGGGTAAGAAACTGTTTCTTCAATCGGCCTCGACAGCACCAAGACGTCTTAAGCTGGTACCAGTCAAAGTATTGGGTATGAAAACCCAAGCTCTCTTCGATTCGGGTGCTGTTCCAAACCTCATTTCAGAAACTTTGGTGACAGATCTAGGTCTCGAAATTACTCCAACGACTCGAAAAATAACTGTAGCGGATGGAACCGTCTCAAAATGCATGGGCACTGTTGACAAGGTTTCCGTGTTCTTTGGGGACTCTAAAGTTGATGTAGACTTTCTTGTCATGCCGGATCTCCCTTTCGATGCAATCATTGGCTGCCCCACAATGGAAAGACTAGGAACATGCATTGACTTGGGCAACCAAATGGTTTCAGTTAATATTGACGGCAGAACCGTGAAGATGCCCCTGGATTTCGACAAAAGCACGCATCCTGAAGATTTAAAAGAAACGGACAGTGAAGATTTCACTTCTAGCTATGACAGCGAAGATTCGGAACCAACTAACACTTTCGGAAGTGGAAAAGGGTACCCTCGGGGGTAATGAACATGGCATGGGACGATTATGATTCCGGGTTTGAAACAGATGACGACTGGAATTCTAGGATAAGTTTGAAACCCGAATGTGTTTCTTTTTGCGATGATATCGAATCAAAGGACAGAATTCGGAGCATGAAAGAAGATTACCTTTGCAAAGAAAATAAGAATACGTCGAATTCCATATATGAAGATGTGAGCACGACGGAAGAGGTCCTTCAAAATATTGAGGTTGAGGATCAAGAAGAAAAAGGGCGCCAAATGGCAGAAATCCAAGGAAAAGTGCAGCACCTTCCCGCCCCCGCCTCACTGAAAATATCCGACATGTTAACATCTTCCGAAGTAATTGCATGGAGCGTTTCAGATTTAAGACAAGCAAGTGTACCGGTTACTCACTCGTTCGAACTTACCGACACTCAACCGATTTACCACAAGCCTAGACGTCAACCGCCAAAATATGACCAATTTATCTCAGAAAATGTTACAAGTATGCTGAAAAATGATATTATTCGACCAGTTTCATCCCCATGGTCGTTTCCAGTTGTGGTCGCACCAAAGAAGGATGGAAAGCTGCGTTTTTGCGTCGATTACCGACAACTGAACCAGAGAATGATACCCGATCGATTTCCGATTCCGAACATGGAGGAGATCCTCGAGGACCTGAAGGACGGGAGATATTTCACCTCAATTGACCTTTACACTGGCTATTGGCAGATTCCATTGGATGAAAAATGTAAGGAAAAAACAACCTTTACCAGCAAAGCCGGTACGTTCAGGTTCGAAGTGATGCCTTTTGGTCTCATGAATGCACCAGCTACATTCCAAAGAATGATGAACGAGGTTTTGAAAGGACTTCCATTCGCAAGAGTCTATATCGATGATGTCGTCATATTCTCAGAAACATTGGATCAGCACATCTCGCACGTCAAGACAGTTGTGGAGAGGATATCGGAGTATAGCTTGAAAATTAAGTTGAGCAAATGCTTCTTTGCGAAAACTTCTATCCAATTACTCGGTCATATCGTCGACCAAGAGGGAATTAGAGTGGATCCAGAGAAAACGAAAAAAATAAAGTTGGCACCAAGGCCCGCTTCAAAGACGGAGGTCCGAAGCTTCTTAGGACTGGCCTCATATTACAGAAGATTTATCAAAGATTTCGCCAAGACTGCAGCACCGTTACATGCCAGCACTACGAAGAACGGAAAATTTTACTGGAACAAGGAAATGGAAACTGCATTTAAGGAGCTTAAAGATAAGCTATGTGTCCCCCAGTTCTCATGTACCCAGATTTCAAGAGACCATTCGTTGTGGAGACAGATGCCTCAGAACGGTCTTTGGGTGCCGTTTTGTCCCAAAAAGATGAAAACGGAAGACTACACCCTGTTCAATTCGCAAGCCGAACTCTGAATGATGCGGAAAGAGATACTCAGTCTGCGAGAAAGAAGCGCTAGCTGTCGTCTTCGCGCTGAAAAAGTTTCGCGTATACCTTTTATCACTCGAGAAATTTGTCTTGATAACTGATCACCAGGCACTTAAACAGCATTCCAAAAGAAGGATGTACATCACCGCTTGGCCCGATGGCTCGACATTTTCGCAGAATATCGGTTTGAAATTGTGTATAGACCCGGACGCAATAATCAGCCTGCCGATTACCTATCCCGCTTGAGGGACGCACTGATTCCAAATGAAAAAGCTTCGGAGGACATCGTCGGAGTCGCCGAGTTGCAGTTGCCGAACGATAACGAGTACGAAGCTAATATTCACGGACTGATCAAATTCCTCGATGGACTAGAAATGAGAAAGGTTGATCTTGAACACAGAAATTGGGTACGCAGGAATCAAAAGGCTTTTACATTGTGGAATGGGAAACTCTTCCGGCACACTAAAGCCGGTCCCCGACTAGTGGCCCCTTTGAAAGAAAGAATGAAGATCTTGAGGACTTTCCATGATGAGCTAGGGCATTGGGATCTCGAAACAACCAAAAAATTCGTAACTGAGAGATTCTGGTGGCCCGGTATCCATAAGGACGTCTATAATTTCGTGAAAAGCTGCGACAACTGCCAAAAATTCACTCCAATACGGAAGTATAAGACAACTCTAAGTTTTCCAGTTTCCGGTCTCTTTGAAACCTTCTCAATTGACTTCGCGGCCCGTTCAAGGAAACTTCTTCCGGAAACAAATATCTCCTTATAGGGGTGGAACATCTTACTGGATGGCCAATAGCAGTTGCATTGAGGAGGCAAATGCTGAGGTGGTACTGAGATTCATCGAAAAAGAAATAATTGAACCGTTTGGTCTTCCAAAAAGGATCATCTCGGATAACGCCCTTTGTTTTACTGCAACTTCACTGCTTCGTTTTTTGGAAGAGAAAGGGATTCAGCTGAAGACCGTTCTCGCATACGCTCCTATGTCCAACGGGAAAGCGGAGAGGATGGTTGGAACCATCAAACGAGCAATATCGAAAACTATGTCGGAGAATGAAATCCAGTGGGAAGATGCCTTACCAAAAGTGTTATACGGCTATCGTCGAAGAAGAGGAAGAAATGGACGCTCACCATTCGAGCTAATGTACGGAAGGGCTCCTAGAATGTTACAGAGAGACATGGAAACAAATATTATCGATGAAGAGAGTAGGGAAGTTGAACTACTGGCCACCGAAGGCTGGAGATCACACCGCGCGCTAACACAGACAAGAAATAAGGATGCAGAACCTGCAGTCAGAACCTTTTCAGTTGGCTCTAAAGTACTTGTAGTACATGGAAAAGCAATGCAGCAGGCTGTGAAGTGGCCGGCCTTCCAAACCAAGTACTCGAACCCTTGCATCGTCACGGAGGAAAGACACCCGCACTATCAGCTCTGTTCAAGCTCAGGGAAGAGATCAAGGAGGGCCATCCATGCACGTCGTCTGGTCCCTTACCATCAGAGGCCTGAAGAATTCCTTCTCACACAGGACTATGCGCAACCACGGGGCATACTCATCTTTAACTATAGAATGATTCCTATGGGAGGAAAAAGGGCCTGGGAATGGATCATCTCGGTTACGCGGGACTACTACGAACTCCACGTAATCATCCATTTCTACATTAATATATGCCTATGTTTTCGTACGTTGAACGGACCATTGCTACCTGAAGAAGATTTCCGACTATTAATAAGAGTTCTATTTTCATTCCAAAACGGAAGGTTCACGGAAGCAGGTCCAGAGTTTGTGGAGGTAATATATCATTACTCTATAGGAAGATATGGAATGGTAGCTGCTGGAGACTTGTCGCAAACGTATCTGAATATTATCCGTCCAATTTACGTATTTCTCAAGAACAACCAAGATGCGACTGAGAGGTTACGCCTTACCCCCGGATATGGAATACAGACTGGTCCCGTATCCTCTATGGGAACCTTACGTTTCTCCGCCACAAATTGGGAACGTTGGAGGCGGCGAGGATCCTCCTGAAGCAGTGATGATGACCAGAGGAGGACCTTCAGGAGACAACAACCCGCCCAGAAGAGGTTCCGGTCGTCCCCCGAGAGGACCTCGTGCAGGTCCCAGTACGTCAGGAGCTGGTCGCGGCCATTCATCGGGACCGTCCACCACAACTTCATCTCTAGCTCTCCTTCACAACCATGCACAGCATACAGTCGGAAGAAGAAGATTATCTTTTTGGCTGCGCAATATCTCCGAGGATGCGAACGATGCGCAGGTCATTTCTTATTTCATGATAAGCATCTGTTTATGTTTTAGGGCGCTACATGGACCGCACTTATCTTACGAAGATTCGTTCTTGATGATGCGCGTCTTCTTTTCTTATCGGCATCCATTCCTCCGGCATCTTCCAGAAGAGTTTGCATATCACATATATTTTTTCACTCTTGGAAGATTCGGAAGAGTCACGGAAGAAGAATGTATTCAACCCCACCTCGATGTGATCAAACCAATATATGAGGCTATGCTACAAAGTGAGGTACCAGTAATGCGAACCTACTTTTTAGAGCATCATATTGGTAATCAGTTGCATCCGTACCCGTTTGAGAGACCATACATTTTATCAATAAGACAGCGAACACTAACGGAAGCAGAAGAAGAGCAGTGACGACCCGGGACGTTTGCCTTGAGAAAGGGGGCGTGTAATACAAAAAATGGTCCTCCCCTCATTTAATACAGGAAATGGTCCTCCCTTCACGTAATACAGGAAATGGTCCTCCCTTCACGTAATACAGGAAATGGTCTCCCTTCATGTAATACAGGAAATGGTCCTCCCTTCGTGTAATCCAGCAACCTACAACGATCCCGCCCCTAACTTCTCCCACCGTCATTTCCAAATTTACTTCCATTTTATCTAGATATTTTTATACTGTATTTAACCCTCTGAATCGACCCCGAATCAAGTCCCTTTTCCCTTTTAGCTTACCTCCTCTCCAAATTCGCCTTTTTTGAGAAGAAGGCGCAAATGCACTACTGCAAAATCCCTTGCAGATTTATTTTACCTATTCCTAATCTATAGAACCTGCCCCGGGAGCCTATTTAAACCCTTTATTCTAAGTTCCAAATGCCCCCGATCATTTTACTCATCACCCCTCTCCCCCACACACCCAAAACACCCTACATTGCCTCCCGTTCCCCAACGTCTATCACAATGAACAACCTTCGCCCCTCTGTCCCTATTTCCAAAAACCGCCCTTCCCGTCCCATCAATGGCCTTCGTCTCGCCGCCTACGGGCCAACCGATGCCGACGACTACATCCGGCGGCAAACAAAGAAGCAAATCATCGAGTTCGTCGCCGCCTCTTCATAGAAGAAGAAGCGAGGGAGGTAAGTGAGGAGAGGCTGAGAAGGTCGAGGAGGAGAGCGGGGAGTCCTTCGAGGAATGGTTAGCCCCTGAGCTAGTGTACGAGGCTCAGGAAGATGAGGAGGAAGAGGAGGATGAGGAGGAGGAAGAGGAGGATGAGGAGGAGAAAGAAGAGGAAGAGGAGGAAGAGGATGAGGAGGAGGAAGAGGATGGGGAGGAGAAGAGGAGGAGGAGGAGGATGAGGGAACAGGGGGCATGGAAAGTGTTGGACTGGTGGGGCCTGGAATAGAGAGTATGGATCAAGTTGTGCCCACGATGGAACCGGATGGAGATATCTTTAGTAGTCTAGATATCTCCCAGGGGGAAATAGAGAGCTGTGAGCCATTCGCAGATATTTGTGGGGACTGCTTGGACAGCATGGATATTTTAGAGGAGTTGTTTGGATCTGATTTAGAGAATGGGAAATAAGAGGACCAAATTAATTGTTAGTTTCTTAAGTATCTTTTGCTTAGAGTATATTGTCCACACAAAGTATTTTTATGCATTTCTTGGTATCTTCTGTAGTTTTGTTCGGACTTTAGGGGTAGCCAAAAGTCTATATAAGCTGAGTAAACTGCTTCCTCATGGAGAGGTCAAGCAAGTTGGCAGACAACTTCAAGCCAAGTCCCGAGTAGTAGGAAGTTGAGGTCAACTTCAGACCCAAGAAAATTTTTCTTACGCTAGTCGCAGAGCGTCGGTGGTAGACCCTGCCCCTTTTATACTTGCTTTTAGCTTTCTCAACTCTCTTCTATATACACTCCCTTTTGTTCGATCAACAATACCGCGGTAGCACTTTTGTCGCTCGCAACACCTCCTTCTCAGGGTAATTGGTTCTGAAGATCTCTTCCCCCGCCGATTTACCCCTATCAGAGGGTATCCATAAATTAACTACGGATGCGGCCATCGGGTAGAAACCTGTCGCGCATGCATTATTTGGAGACTAAACGCAAAACGGGTTACGAAGTCGCGGAGCTCCTGTTGATGGGAGGAACCGCGACGGGAAGCAGCGAAGGAAGCAAGGCGGCGGAAAAAACTCTTGTCGTCGTCACCCAAGGCGCCATAGATATCAATCCCGACGGGGGAGGAGGATATCGTTTTGGTTGCAGTAAGTGCCGTAATGACGATGTTTCTCGCGCTCTGCGAGTGTTGTGGTAGCGCCTGCGGTAAGCGTACATGGCGAAATGTGGCTGCATGGCGAGGGGTGGGCAACAGTAACGTCGACGGCGATATCGGTACTTTGAAGTCATCGTTGGTGAGCGTAGTTCTTCCCTCATTACGCGGGAATTTGGAGTATTTTACTGTAATACTTGGAAATTAATGCGACTCACTGAAGTGAGACCAAATGTTCCATTGGGGATTGCGGCGATTTGTTGTAAGCTTACACGCTAGGACGTAAGTATCGTGCCTATATCATCGCAGAAAACGTGCCATAAGCCCCTGGAACACTTGCCCAGAATCCCTGGACATATTCGGTGGCCACCTCATGCATTGCTTGCATGGCCGAGAACGAATCGATCGTCGCGACCGCCATGTTACAGTCCTCATATCGGACTTCGCCGTCCAGCACCTAGTCATGGAGCCCCATCCCAATGGCCAATACTGCACGAGGCCAGACATCAGCGCTAGGGAGCACCGGAGAGACACACTATTTGGATGTCACATTCGTCAATCCTCTTGCTCCCTGCACGACGTCGGTGATGTCGGTGCCGATCTAGAGAGGTTAGAAATTGGTGGGGAGAAGGATGAGTAAGGGGCGGGCATATCTCGTGGTATGCTCAAAGAACTTTGCTTCATACAAGATATCCGGTAACTTTGATGGCAAATAGGACTTTCCATCACCGGTAACCTCTAAGATATTCCGGGCCCCAACCGACCACATCTTTCAAACATTAAAGCACCCAAACATTTCCCCTTGCTCCCTCAAACACCCGGGCCCGATGCTTCAACCCCTTGACATCTCCGAACGCCGCAAAAGCGTCGAGATTCAGGAAGCATCAAAACTTTATCACCACATAAGGCACGCTGCAGCAGCCGTCATGTCCAATGCGGCCTGCTTAATGGCTGGCCTGAAGGTAGCATTTTTGGGAGCGTAGTTCCTTCCCCATTACTGTGTCGGTATACCCTTTTTTAGTCGATTGTGTTTGTCTGGAAAACCATGGGATAGATCGGATATATCTTCCAAGAGTAAAACATCCAAACCTTTTCCGTTCCTCACCACACATGCTAGGTCCGACTGATCCCAGTGCGGGTATACACTCTTGGCGGGTAGCACCCAGACGCATTCGCTTTGCTGGCAGACGCGATCAGGCACGTCGTCATGCGAGCAATGGAGACCTCTGGGCGGGTTCGATCTGTCCTTGTGCAAGAGACACGCTGCGGCAACGGCCTCGGCCAACGCAGCATGCCTCAAGGATGGCCTCACACTAGCCTTGTGAGATCGTCCCGCCTGACTCTGCCTCCTTTTCAGACCCTTCAATACACAGACCTGCGTCCCCAGTGTCGGGATATAGTCATCCTACATCTCTGATCAGTGAAGCACCCGAAATATTTCTCCTCACCCCCTTAGACAGAGTGAAAGATCTAATTAAGTAATAATTGGAACACCAGGCATTGGGATCTGGTTTTCTTTCACTGGTTGTCTGATTTATTCACGGTATTCATGGTTATCAGCCGCATTCTATGGACCAGCGGATCATGTGCTGATTGACTAAGGCCTTTGCCATGACGCAGTCGTCATAAGTATACCTGTCGCGTTTCGTGGGAATAAGAGGAGAAGACGCTGGCTATTAGTAGGCCATTACCATTGAAGATGCCGAAAAAGACCAATGTCATGGGCATGAGGTTAAGCTTGGTGTTCGAAATCGATTATTGCATACGCAGTTATTGTTTCCGAGAGAATAATGGGGTAAAGGTTTGGGTGTTTTACTCTTGGAAGAAATATTTTTAAAGCTCTTTTAGATCCGCAACGTTCTTGCCCGCTACTGCAAGGAAATTAGGATCGTCGCCCTCGTCGAACATCCGCTCCTCTACCAGGTTCCCAACTCATCTGGGCATTCGGAGTCCCCCGCGGTACGAATGGACATTTACATACCCGCTGCATACGGGCTTCACAGTACCGATATCGCCGTCGACGTTACTGTTGCCCACCCCTCGCCATGCCGCCACATTTCGCCATGTACGCTTACCGCAGGCGATGCCGCGACACTTGCAGAGCGCGCGAAACATCGTCATTACGGCACTTACTGCAACCAAACAATATCCTTCTCCCTGTCGGATTGATATCTATGGCGCCTTGGGCGACGACGGCAAGTGTTTCTTCCGCCGCCTTGCTTCCTTCGCTGCTTCCCGTCGCGGTTCCCCCCATCAACAGGAGCTCCGCGACTTCGTTACCCGTTTTGGGTTTAGTCTCCAAATTATGCAGACGCGACAGGTTTCTACCCGCCGCCCGCATCCGTAGTTAATTTATGAATACCCTCCGCACGCTTCTGTGCAACATTGTACAACCATGTACAACCCATAAAGATTTACCACCACATTAGATTGGCTTTGTTTTTCGAGAGGGTTATATTTTCGGAGAAGCTGTAAAGTTTGAGCATTCGGTGATAATTTATGAACTGATGCCGCAGAGCACGTACTGCACTGTGTAGTCGTACCTTCATGATGTGATTTTATTCTTATATTTATTCCTTTTTCGTTTATTACAAGAAGAAGAAGAAGAAGAAGACTTTACCAAGCAGGAAAGGGGGGGCTAGCGGCCCTCAAAAGGGGAAAAATCTATCCGAGCCAGGGACGGTCGAGTAGTCGTCGGTTGATCGCGACAGAAGTTCGTTGTTGTACGAGCGAACTGATAATCGTGAACAGGAGATCGCGCTCGAAGGCAGGACTACTGCCTTTACGTAGTGCGATGAACTCAGCAATTCTGGACATACCTCGTTCGGCACCGGGACCGGCAGACCCGTATATTACAAGAGGGGTTTCCAGCCATTTGAGCGCAAGACATGAAACGTGGGCGGCAGGGATACAAAGGTCTCCATTATCCAGATTCTCAATATTTACTGCAGATAACGTGCCATACCAGCCATTTTATTCGTATAATTGTAGAACATATTTTAGAATAAAGCTAGGGAGCTACATAGGAGGGAAATTTGGGGTGTTTTTAATGCATGAATAGGATGCTCTTGCAACATCATAATATACAGGAGTTAGGACGCGCGCAGTCCCCAGTAGATACCGAATGTATTAAACTTCCTAATGCTACTGCAGTACTGCACTCTAAATGCGACATGTTAATAATGTTAAAGGAGAGATCGAAAATATCTTCCAAGAGTAAAAACACCTAAACATTCCTCTTGTTAATGCCCTCTACTGGAAAACAATAATTTATTCATCTGTCATCTCAAAACCACTCGTTCGCAAATAGGGGGAATGATAGGCTAGGTTACTTCGTCGTCTGACACTTCTAGCGGGGGAATCTAAACAGAGTTTGGAGAGAAAGAAAGGAGAAAACATAAACGGGCATGTAACTTTGTGACCCTCTGACTACACCGACGTATCAAGGCAGTTCGCAAACGTAATTATCTTTCCTTAGATATCGACTGTTGAGGACCAACAAACTGCACCACAAATTGCCATCAACACATCGACAAAGACACAGCTACAGTAACGCAGTTTAAATGGGCGACCTGAATAAACATGCACAGAAATGAAACTACTTTCCAACTATGAAGGTACCCAAACTTTTTCCCCTATAGACAAAGAGATGTGGTGAACGTTAACTTGTCTCCTGACAAAGAGCCGACTGGAGCTACACACAGGTCGGTCTCGATATTATTTTTCCTACCTTGATCGTCATATCAACACCGCTCCTTGGGATCGCACGACTTTTTCGATCACATATAACCCGCGGCAAAAAACACATGCTCCACACAGGTGTTCAAATCTCTCAAATACAGCAGCCTGCTGACGGTATGGTTATCCAAAGCACTGCCTCTATCATCAGAAAAACAAAACTGCCTGAAATATACCCACGACACAACCCGCAACGATCCCGCCGATATCATGTGACCGATTCACACGCATCCCCGCACGCAATCGTCACTACCTCCATGAAGCTTTTTATGCAGCCTCCCCAAAAAGGGGAAAGTGTGGGTGGTTTAATTATGAAAGATACTGTGGCTGTTATCCAAAAATGCATTCCCTCTAACATACATTTTTTCTTCTCTGGATACAACAGTCAGTGCTGCTAGGCAGTAAAGCACCCAACCCTTTACCCATCTAGCATACCCCTTCATACTTCTGTACTGCCGACACAAAGCGTAGCAGTTACTGCGCTGCGTCCTGACACAAACCGAAACTATCTTTAAATATCAACCGCCATCGATAAAATACCCTCTTCAAACTCCTCACAAACACCAAATCCTCACACCCAACCACACAACAATGCCCCTTCACCCTCTTCCCTCCTCACTGTCCTCATACCAATCCTGCTTCTACTCTTCCAGCCCACCCTCTCCAATCTCCAACTCCACTCCCGCCTTGCCCAAACCGCTGCTTCAGGAGCTACCTCCTCGCCTTCAGAAGCTGTCAACCCCATCAAGCCCAACCCACCCCTGCCTGCACTCTCCGCCGCTGCACCTTCAACCGCCCTAGAAACAGCAACGGTTTCATCTGCACCGAATCCTCCCCCTCCAACCCCATCGCCATCTCCCGCACCCGACTTTAGCGACGCCACCTTCTGCGCCGCGCTCAACCTCTCAGACGACCGGGTCCAAGCTGCCACCGACGGGTCGGGCACCCAGTACCGTATCTCATACAACGCAACCCTTGCCGCCGGTGGCGTCGTGTCACTAGATGCTGTCGCCACCTTCGCGTCGGTTACGTGTGATGAGTCAGGGTCCGTTCGCGTTCGTCTTGCTGATGGTGCCCCGATGGGCGCTTCCGTAGAGGACATGTATCCCGAGGGTGCGATTCTTATCGTGAGTCGGGAGTTGTATGGCGAGTGTGCCCTGGCGCCTCCCACTGTGTTTCGGAATGAAACGGAGGAGGATCGAGAGGTTCGTATCGAGACGGATGGCACCGGTGATTTGGTTAGGGATGGTTTTTTGATTATTGAGGATGTCGCGGGAACGCCGGCGGATGCTGTGGTGAGAGGCTCGGCGACTACGTTCTTTGCGGTGTTTGATGAGGCACGACTGGTTGTGGAGCTTGTCAATCCGGTGGTGCGGGATGTTGTCTCGGCGGTTGTTCCGTCGTGGGGTGCTGAGAATCGTTCGGTTGGTTCGAGACAGTTGACTGGTAATATTGGCGCGACTTTTCTATAGGGCCTTTGCAGATTCGTTTATCTGGGAACGCTGAGTTTAGGGGTGAGTTTGGGTCTCTTAATGTTGCTTGGGACACAACTGGGGTCGACATTCGCTATACGTACATCAATCAAGTGGCTCTGACATTTGAGGCCGAAGCTTTTCTAAGCGCCGGCGTCGGTAGGGAATTTACGGTCAGAAATTTGTTGAGTGTCCCCTTGTATAGGATTCCGGAGATTAACTTTTTCGGGAATGTGTCGACTGGGATTTTTTACTTTTCCGTCGTTCAAGTTTGGCTTCTTCTTTGAACTTCCATTGATTTTGAGAGCAGATTTCTCTGTCGAGAGGCGAGTGGCTAATATTGCATCGGCGACATACACATCTTCACGATCCAAGATAACTCTTTTCATCCGCGGGCCTTACAACAACTTAAATTTTGGTTCAACTTCGAGGACCCTTTCCCCGCCGTCGAGAAGCTTCAACTACAGGCCATCATTTTCGAGAGAAACTTCAGTAGAGATCGTGTTTGAAGTGTTTGTTGGAGTAAGACCGCAAGTTGTAGCCTACCTTGCTGTTTTCTTTGCCCGCTTGTCATTGGAGGTCGGAGTCCTTTCCGAAGCTAGATACAATCTTCCAGCTTCCACGGCGTTTGAGCCTCTAACCGGAGGGCGAGGCGATATTGTTGGTATATGCGATGAGTGCCATGATCTTCGCATAATGGCAAGTGGACGAGTTCAAAACATTGGAGTTTTTGCTGGCATCAAAATCGACATTGGAGTTCGAATTCCATTCACTCGCATAATTGTCAGACTACGCAGACGCGTCCGTTGACGAGACTGAATTTCCCTGGAGACCCAACTATTACTTTACCTCTTGATAGGGTAAATCGGCGGGGGAAGAGATCCTCAGAACCAATTACCCTGAGAAGGAGGTGTTGCGAGCGACAAAAGTGCTACCGTGTATTGTTGAACGAACAAAAGGGAGTGTATATAGAAGAGAGTTGAGGAAGCTACAAGCAAGTATAAAAGGGGCAGGGTCTACCACCGACGCTCTGCGACTAGCGTAAGAAAAAGTTTTCTTGGGTCTGAAGTTGACTCTCAACTTCCTACTACTCGGGACTTGGCTTGAAGTTGTCTGCCAACTTGCTTGACCTCTCCATGAGGAAGCAGTTTTACTCAGCTTATTATAGACTTTTGGCTACCCCTAAAGTCCGAACAAAACTACAGAAGATACCAAGAAATGCATAAAAATACTTTGTGTGGACAATATACTCTAAGCAAAAGATACTTAAGAAACTAACAATTAATTTGGTCCTCTTATTTCCCATTCTCTAAATCAGAACAACTCCTCTAAAATATCCATGCTGTCCAAGCAGTCCCCACAAATATCTGCGAATGGCTCACAGCTCTCTATTTCCCCCTGGGAGATATCTAGACTACTAAAAGTATCTCCATCCGGTTCCATCGTGGGCACAACTTGATCCATACTCTCCATTCCAGGCCCCACCAGTCCAACACTTTCCATGCCCCCTGTTCCTCATCCTCCTCCTCCTCCTCCTCCTCCTCCTCCTCCTCCTCCTCCTCCTCCTCCTCCTCCTCCTTCTCCCGAGCCTCGTATACTAGCTCAAGGGCTAACCATTCCTCGAAGGATTCCCCGCTCTCCTCCTCAACCTTCTCAGCCTCTCCTCACTTACCTCCCTCGCTTCTTCTTCTATGAAGAGGCGGCGAGCGAACTCGATGATTTGCTTCTTTGTTTGCCGCCGGATGTATTCGTCGGCATCGGTTGGCCCGTAGGCGGCGAGACGAAGGCCATTGATGGGACGGGAAGGGCGGTTTTTGGAAATAGGGACAGAGGGGCGAAGGTTGTTCATTGGGATAGACGTTGGGGAACGGGAGGCAATGTAGGGTGTTTTGGGTGTGTATGGGGAGAGGGGTGATGAGTAAAATGATCGGGGGCATTTGGAACTTAGAATAAAGTGGTTTGAATAGGCTCCCGGGGCAGGTTCTATAGATTAGGAATAGGTAAAATAAATCTGCAAGGGATTTTGCAGTAGTGCATTTGCGCGCTTCTTCTCAAAAAAGGCGAATTTGGAGAAGGAGGTAAGCTAAAAGGGAAAAGGGACTTGATTCGGGGTCGATTCAGAGGGTTAAATACAGTATAAAAATATCTAGATAAAATGGAAGTAAATTTGGAAATGACGGTGGGAGAAGTTAGGGGCGGGATCGTTGTAGGTTGCTGGATTACACGAAGGGAGGACCATTTCCTGTATTACATGAAGGGAGAACCATTTCCTGTATTACGTGAAGGGAGGACCATTTCCTGTATTACGTGAAGGGAGGACCATTTCCTGTATTAAATGAGGGGAGGACCATTTTTTGTATTACACGCCCCCTTTCTCAAGGCAAACGTCCCGGGTCGTCACTGCTCTTCTTCTGCTTCCGTTAGTGTTCGCTGTCTTATTGATAAAATGTATGGTCTCTCAAACGGGTACGGATGCAACTGATTACCAATATGATGATGAAGTTGTCTGCCAACTTGCTTCACCTCCACTAAAGGAAGCAGTTTACTCGGCTTATATAGACTTTTGGCTACCCCAAAAGTCTCCAACAAACATACTAATAACCATAAAATGTATTCACGGTAATCGTGTGAACCAGAGAGACTATTAGAAGATATTTCCTCAAGGTAAATATCTAGGTGCCATACCCATGCCAGCCACCCATCGGCCAGGGGTGGGAATTGATGTGGCCATTATATAGACCTTTCAGAGCTACTTGTCGTATCACCCACAACCTGGAACTGTACTGACATCTACTATGACAGCGTGTCCTAAAATGAAAAAAATCAGCCGACGAATTTGCCACACTCACCCAAATTAAAAATATCTTGCAAATTCAAAAACTGTAAAAATATCTTCCCAATTCCGATACTGTATACAATCATGGTCCTCATCTAGATTTTTTCGTGCGCGAATTTGCGCACATCACGCCCTCTCGCTCAAGACGAACGTCCCGACTCGTCACTGCTCTTCTTCTGCTTCCGTTAGTGTTCGCTGTCTTATTGATAAAATGTATGGTCTCTCAAACGGGTACGGATGCAACTGATTACCAATATGATGCTCTAAAAAGTAGGTTCGCATTACTGGTACCTCACTTTGTAGCATAGCCTCATATATTGGTTTGATCACATCGAGGTGGGGTTGAATACATTCTTCTTCCGTGACTCTTCCGAATCTTCCAAGAGTGAAAAAATATATGTGATATGCAAACTCTTCTGGAAGATGCCGGAGGAATGGATGTCGATAAGAAAAGAAGACGCGCATCATCAAGAACGAATCTTCGTAAGATAAGTGCGGTCCATGTAGCGCCCTAAAACATAAACAGATGCTTATCATGAAATAAGAAATGACCTGCGCATCGTTCGCATCCTCGGAGATATTGCGCAGCCAAAAAGATAATCTTCTTCTTCCGACTGTATGCTGTGCATGGTTGTGAAGCAGAGCTAGAGATGAAGTTGTGGTGGACGGTCCCGATGAATGGCCGCGACCAGCTCCTGACGTACTGGGACCTGCACGAGGTCCTCTCGGGGGACGACCGGAACCTCTTCTGGGCGGGTTGTTGTCTCCTGAAGGTCCTCCTCTGGTCATCATCACTGCTTCAGGAGGATCCTCGCCGCCTCCAACGTTCCCAATTTGTGGCGGAGAAACGTAAGGTTCCCATAGAGGATACGGGACCAGCCTGTATTCCATATCCGGGGGTAAGGCGTAACCTCTCAGTCGCACGTCTTGGTTGTTCTTGAGAAATACGTAAATTGGACGGATAATATTCAGATACGTTTGCGACAAGTCTCCAGCAGCTACCATTCCATATCTTCCTATAGAGTAATGATATATTACCTCCACAAACTCTGGACCTGCTTCCGTGAACCTTCCGTTTTGGAATGAAAATAGAACTCTTATTAATAGTCGGAAATCTTCTTCAGGTAGCAATGGTCCGTTCAACGTACGAAAACATAGGCATATATTAATGTAGAAATGGATGATTACGTGGAGTTCGTAGTAGTCCCGCGTAACCGAGATGATCCATTCCCAGGCCCTTTTTCCTCCCATAGGAATCATTCTATAGTTAAAGATGAGTATGCCCCGTGGTTGCGCATAGTCCTGTGTGAGAAGGAATTCTTCAGGCCTCTGATGGTAAGGGACCAGACGACGTGCATGGATGGCCCTCCTTGATCTCTTCCCTGAGCTTGAACAGAGCTGATAGTGCGGGTGTCTTTCCTCCGTGACGATGCAAGGGTTCGAGTACTTGGTTTGGAAGGCCGGCCACTTCACAGCCTGCTGCATTGCTTTTCCATGTACTACAAGTACTTTAGAGCCAACTGAAAAGGTTCTGACTGCAGGTTCTGCATCCTTTTTTTGTCTGTGTTAGCGCGCGTGTGATCTCCAGCCTTCGGTGGCCAGTAGTTCAACTTCCCTACTCTCTTCATCGATAATATTTGTTTCCATGTCTCTCTGTAACATTCTAGGAGCCCTTCCGTACATTAGCTCGAATGGTGAGCGTCCATTTCTTCCTCTTCTTCGACGATAGCCGTATAACACTTTTGGTAAGGCATCTTCCACTGGATTTCATTCTCCGACATAGTTTTCGATATTGCTCGTTTGATGGTTCCAACCATCCTCTCCGCTTTCCCGTTGGACATAGGAGCGTATGCGAGAACGGTCTTCAGCTGAATCCCTTTCTCTTCCAAAAAACGAAGCAGTGAAGTTGCAGTAAAACAAAGGGCGTTATCCGAGATGATCCTTTTTGGAAGACCAAACGGTTCAATTATTTCTTTTTCGATGAATCTCAGTACCATCTCAGCATTTGCCTCCTCAATGCAACTGCTATTGGCCATCCAGTAAGATGTTCCACCCCTATAAGGAGATATTTGTTTCCGGAAGAGTTTCCTTGAACGGGCCGCAAAGTCAATTGAGAAGGTTTCAAAGAGACCGGAAACTGGAAAACTTAGAGTTGTCTTATACTTCGTATTGGAGTGAATTTTTGACAGTTGTCGCAGCTTTTCACGAAATTATAGACGTCCTTATGGATACCGGCCACCAGAATCTCTCAGTTACGAATTTTTTGGTTGTTTCGAGATCCCAATGCCCTAGCTCATCATGGAAAGTCCTCAAGATCTTCATTCTTTCTTTCAAAGGGGCCACTAGTCGGGGACCGGCTTTAGTGTGCCGGAAGAGTTTCCCATTCCACAATGTAAAAGCCTTTTGATTCCTGCGTACCCAATTTCTGTGTTCAAGATCAACCTTTCTCATTTCTAGTCCATCGAGGAATTTGATCAGTCCGTGAATATTAGCTTCGTACTCGTTATCGTTCGGCAACTGCAACTCGGCGACCCGACGATGTCCTCCGAAGCTTTTTCATTTGGAATCAGTGCGTCCCTCAAGCGGGATAGGTAATCGGCAGGCTGATTATTGCGTCCGGGTCTATACACAATTTCAAACCGATATTCTGCGAAAATGTCGAGCCATCGGGCCAAGCGGTGATGTACATCCTTCTTTTGGAATGCTGTCTTAAGTGCCTGGTGATCAGTTATCAAGACAAATTTCTCGAGTGATAAAAGGTATACGCGAAACTTTTTCAGCGCGAAGACGACAGCTAGCGCTTCTTTCTCGCAGACTGAGTATCTCTTTTCCGCATCATTCAGAGTTCGGCTTGCGAATTGAACAGGGTGTAGTCTTCCGTTTTCATCTTTTTGGGACAAAACGGCACCCAAAGACCGTTCTGAGGCATCTGTCTCCACAACGAATGGTCTCTTGAAATCTGGGTACATGAGAACTGGGGGGACACATAGCTTATCTTTAAGCTCCTTAAATGCAGTTTCCATTTCCTTGTTCCAGTGAAATTTTCCGTTCTTCGTAGTGCTGGCATGTAACGGTGCTGCAGTCTTGGCGAAATCTTTGATAAATCTTCTGTAATATGAGGCCAGTCCTAAGAAGCTTGGGACCTCCGTCTTTGAAGCGGGCCTTGGTGCCAACTTTTTTTTTTCGTTTTCTCTGGATCCACTCTAATTCCCTCTTGGTCGACGATATGACCGAGTAATTGGATAGAAGTTTTCGCAAAGAAGCATTTGCTCAACTTAATTTTCAAGCTATACTCCGATATCCTCTCCACAACTGTCTTGACGTGCGAGATGTGCTGATCCAATGTTTCTGAGAATATGACGACATCATCGATATAGACTCTTGCGAATGGAAGTACTTTCAAACCCTCGTTCATCATTCTTTGGAATGTAGCTGGTGCATTCATGAGACCAAAAGGCATCACTTCGAACCTGAACGTACCGGCTTTGCTGGTAAAGGTTGTTTTTTCCTTACATGTTTCATCCAATGGAATCTGCCAATAGCCAGTGTAAAGGTCAATTGAGGTGAAATATCTCCCATCCTTGAGGTCCTCGAGGATCTCCTCCATGTTCGGAATCGGAAATCGATCGGGTATCATTCTCTGGTTCAGTTGTCGGTAATCGACGCATAAACGCAGCTTTCCATCCTTCTTTGGTGCGACCACAACTGGAAACGACCATGGGGATGAAACTGGTCGAATAATATCATTTTTCAGCACACTTGTAACATTTTCTGAGATAAATTGGTCATATTTTGGCGGTTGACGTCTAGGCTTGTGGTAAATCGGTTGAGTGTCGGTAAGTTCGAACGAGTGAGTAACCGGTACACTTGCTTGTCTTAAATCTGAAACGCTCCATGCAATTACTTCGGAAGATGTTAACATGTCGGATATTTTCAGTGAGGCGGGGGCGGGAAGGTGCTGCACTTTTCCTTGGATTTCTGCCATTTGGCGCCCTTTTTCTTCTTGATCCTCAACCTCAATATTTTGAAGGACCTCTTCCGTCGTGCTCACATCTTCATATATGGAATTCGACGTATTCTTATTTTCTTTGCAAAGGTAATCTTCTTTCATGCTCCGAATTCTGTCCTTTGATTCGATATCATCGCAAAAAGAAACACATTCGGGTTCCAAACTTATCCTAGAATTCCAGTCGTTATCTGTTTCAAACCCAGAATCATAATCGTCCCGTGCCAGTTTCATTACCCCCGAGGGTACCCTTTTCCACTTCCGAAAGTGTTAGTTGGTTCCGAATCTTCGCTGTCATAGCTAGAAGTGAAATCTTCACTGTCCGTTTCTTTTAAATCTTCAGGATGCGTGCTTTTGTCGAAATACAGGGGCATCTTCACGGTTCTGCCGTCAATATTAACTGAAACCATTTGGTTGCCCAAGTCAATGCATGTCCCTAGTCTTTCTATGGTGGGGCAGCCAATGATTGCATCGAAAGGGAGATCCGGCATGACAAGAAACTCTACATCTACTTTAAAGTCCCCAAAGAACACGGAAACCTTGTCAACAGTGCCCGTGCATTTTGAGACGGTTCCATCCGCTACAGTTATTTTTCGAGTCGTTGGAGTAATTTCGAGACCTAGATCTGTCACCAAAGTTTCTGAAATGAGGTTTGGAACAGCACCCGAATCGAAGAGAGCTTGGGTTTCCATACCCAATACTTTGACTGGTACCAGCTTAAGACGTCTTGGTGCTGTCGAGGCCGATTGAAGAAACAGTTTCTTACCCTTAGCGGGCTTATCAGACCTGATAATTTTTTTGAGTTCTTTTCTCGCATCCTCTGCGTCGCTCCTCAAAAGTTGACCAAACGTTATCCCAGTTGGGGCCGATGCAAGCTCAGCCACCAAATTGTACCTCTTCACATACTCTAATACGTCCTTAGAGATACTCTTAACTTTCTTACTCTTTTTCGTCTTCTTGGCGGAGTGACTCCCACTCCTGGAACAACTTGTTCAGACCTCTTGATTCGAGGAGGTACAGGTGCTGGGATATGCTCCAGCATTCCATAATCTAGCCTAGGTTTCTTCGGTAAAATGTTCCCTTCCCCATCCCTTTTTGTCACATTGACTTGACTAATCTCTTCAGCGATGGATACGTTACCGGCATCCGTCAATCTTTGATCCCTTCTATTTTGTAAGATTTTCACCTCTGGTCCTGACTCACTCCTTGCTTCCGATAAATTTGCTCTTCTGTTGTCTTTAGACCAGCAGTTACTTTCATGATGCCCATATCGACCGCACTTTCCACAAAGAGTGTTTCTATGTGGATTATCAGGACACCTGTTTGCAAAGTGTCCAGGCTTGTGACAGTAAGAACAGACTTCTGCGGCCTTAGGGGCCCCAGACTGGTTCTTCTTAATGGTAAGAGTAAGGCTTTCCAACTGCGAGGTTATCATGTCAAGTCGATTATCGAATCGGGTTTCCAACCTTTCTTCCAAGTTTTTGACATCGCTCCTGACAGATTCCAATGCTGCTGCACTAGTAGCCGGCTTTTGATAATTCTTTTCAGGATGCACGATGGAGATCGATGTACGGGTTTCCCTCGGTACCTCACTCAGTGACTGAAACGTCTCCGAATTTTTGACAAGTTCTACTATGGTACCCTTCAGTTCATTAAAAGTGTGAGGGCCATTGATGAGGAGGAAATCGGAGAGCCGCTTACCTGCCATCGCCGACTTACGCAGCATTCCGTACAATTGACGAAAATGGGGCAGAAGTTGTCTTTCAGGATTCGCAGAGTCAGTGGTTGCCGTGCCCAGAGGAGCAACCCAGGTACAACCCGACACGGCAAGAGTGTGAAGCAGAATGTCCGGAAGAAGAACCGCTTTTCAATCAGGCGACAGAAACTTGTGAGCCGTGTCCGCCTGAAACTCCAATGTTTAATGAAGACCTGGATATTTGTGAGGCACCCTGTCCCGGAGGGAAAAGGGCTGGAAATGATGTGCCCTTCTTCGGAAGCTTTGAACTTGGGTCCCCTAACGGGACTTTTGTGTTTCAATGGCAACATATATATGTACCGGATCGCTCCGAGGTGATATACGAAGGGTATGTTATTTATGACACTGGTTGCACTGGTGGAGGGGATTCCATTCCATTGACATACCAAGGAAATGCTGCAAACGTTGTGGTGAACGTGACTCCGAATTGTGCCGGCACATCGGGTACGGCGTCGAACTTTCATTTTTTCTGTCCAACTTGATACTGGAGTAAATCTCTTTCAGTATTTAGTTCGCATGGTCAGTGTCCGCTGAGAATTTCTGTTTTGTAGGATAAATGCCCGTTCAAAAATCCACCCGTTGAAAAAATCGCGATCATCTGTTATTGTAAGTCTACAAGACCATGATCTGAAGAACGTATAACCTGCAGACAGCTGCAGCAGCCTGCTCAGGTTTTCATGAGGAGGCTTCTAAGGGCAATTGCGCATTAGTTTCTTCTTCAATGAGCATAAAGGTGGATACGTTGCAGAGGTAACATTCCTACTTCCATGACTCTGAACTTTGCAAACATCCTTTTGCCTCGTTTCCATCACGAGCCATGACCCTCCTACGGCGCTGGCGTAAGCCAAAAAATTGGTTGGTCAGTATGGAGCGCAGTAAAGATTGAAGTCGATACATCTTCGCCCTCATACGATGTGGTATATAGTTGTTTATCTCTTGCCAGCAGTCACAACCTATACATCCATATCGACAGTACCACTCAAAGACGGGTATATATGTACTGAGAAGATATGGACGCGGCCAGTTGGCGACATGGCCACGACTGTAACATAGCAAAAGGGCCAGAAGCCGTAATGTTATCGATATTTGTTTTTGACGGCCGTCGGGTGCACTGTTGCTCCGCATCGCGGAAAATTTTAACAAATCAATAGGAGTTATCCGTACACGGATCTATAGGTCCATTAGTAGCACAACCTGGTCGTCGAGTACACAATACATCTTGTCGCGCATGTCGCTGCACGTGTCCGACGTGTACCACCCTGTTAGCTCTTAGGTAGCAATTTACTCGGATCCGGACACCCTTCATACCGATGCCATTAAGTTCTCCTACTGTGTGAACCTAACGTTGCAATAAATAGTTTTTGGGATTAACCTAAATATCTAAGGTGACTGAAATGGTACTTAAAATAAAACAGCTCAGGCCAAACCGTGCCGTGATCATCCCAAAGCAACTGGAAATGGAAGTTTTGACAAGTAACATAATCAAATCTGATATGAAGCACGATACAATCAACTGAATGCGTTGATGGTCTGACCGCACCTGTAACAGTGCCTGCTTGTTGATTGGGCTTTCTGCTACCTATTAATTGATGAGATTGCTCAGATATTTATACTGTAGATCCTACAGCATGGTTTGAAGGCAGTTTCATAGGATTCTCAAATATCGCACCACTCGCAGTGCGCAAAGAGATATACATACTCTCCTTTTGTAAGTTTCGTCTAAACCCTTTCTAGAGGTACCACAATTTCAAGGAACAATCAAAGTAAATAATGTTGATATTATAAATCGGCTAGGATGAGATTCTCAACACATATTAATCCGAAACGGAGGTGTTACAGGCAACAAAAGTCCCACCCTGGTAGAGTTGTGGGAACGCAAAGAGTTGTATTTGGACAGAGGATCATGAGGCTAAAAGTAAGTCTAGGAGAGGGAGGTCCCGCCTCCCACCTTTAATAACTAACGTAAATGAGACGATTATTAGGCCAGAAGTTGTCATTCAACTTAGCAACTATTTAATACTGCTTTTGACCTTGTTTGCCAACTTGCTTGACCTCTTCTAGAGGAAGCAGTTTACTCAGCTTATATACAGTTATTGGCTAGCCCTAAATCTCAAGCACATACGCAAATGACTATAGATTTCATTCAAGGGCTTTGAATTCACATAGACAACTAGAAAAAGTATAGTTCCTTAAGGTTCATATCTAAGTGCAATTACCGTCGTGTCTTGCTGTCATCTAGGAGTAGGATTGATGTGGTTTTGTACACATATCTCAGAAATTCATTTGGTATCTCCTAGAACCTTGGCGTTCGCTAAATCAATTTTTCCTAGCTTTTTGTATATTAATAAACACAATATCTTGTTACACCCAATCAAATTAAAATATTCCATAAAAGTTCAGACACTATACTCAAATCTGGTCGTCTATCCTTATTTCCCTGTAGATACATTTCTAATTCAAATGAGTGATAATTTGGTAATTAACTGCTAATATGTGAAAAGTACTGTGCTTCTGATACTGATGCATCGTTATAGTGGATATTTGTGGTTAGTTTCTAGAGACTGGAGACAAATAGTTATCTTATGGTCTCAAAAGGAGATGTAGTGGCTCGAATGCTAGAATTCTGGAACCAAGTAGATGAGCTTTCACCGACTATGACATCATATCAAAGATAAACGATTGTACAGTTACACGTCCATGCAAGAATTAGGATTTTTGCGTTTAACTCAAATCAAAACCTGGCTTTAATTGTCTAATAAAATATTTTGTACACACCACTGAGATTGTAGAAACTTACGATCAAAAAAAATCGATGAACTCAAGCTGGAGCTTGAGAAGGAAGACATAAGGATTAAATACATCCAGATTCAACCATTTTAGCTCTTTGTCCTCAGGATATTTGTCAAACAGATGAGCTATACTTAATTATGCATGAAAAAAGGAGGCGAAGGAGCCCTTTTTGTGATAGTTTTACGTTTCAATTGCGTGGAAGCCACCAATCTCCACTTGCGAGTGGAAGGGTTTCTCCACAACGGAATATCCTTTTTGAATCAGCTGAGCGTGTTATTCGTTGGTTCCAAAACGATGTTCTACAAAGCCATTTCCTAGAATCTATCTGGTTGAAGTTGTAAAAGTGAGTACTGTGATTCCGTGACACGTAGTCATTGATTCGACAAAAATATCTTGGCTCTTAGAGACCTATACTAGCCAGCTGGACTTTTCTTATGTCGTGATCTACCGCAAGAACCGCCCAAAAAACACCGGTAGACACAATAATGGTGAAGATTATAGCGAAAAAGGAGATCATTACAATTTACTCGGGAATTTTCTTGGCGCCTGTAAATTAGATGGGAGTTGTCCTATATCTATCACCCTCTTTCTGTCAGATTACAAGAAGTCGATCACGGACAATCCCTTGAGTGATGAGCCATCCCTAGTGTTTGGACACGTTTCCTTTGCTTTCTGTAGAAGCGGAGAGAATTTGGACTCCATCTTTGAGTTGCATGATGTGTTTTATTGCGTATTTTCCGACTAATCGGGAGCCATAAATTGCGATTTTTACTGCATATATACAGAAAGGATCGTTCGATTGATGCTCTGATCGAAAACATACACAAACTCCTGTAATTACTGGATGAAATGAGGCTAGCTCTTCCTATTCGTCTACTAAGGGTGTGGAGGCCCTTTGGCGCGATCTGCACCAAGCAATACCTTACAACGAGCATTTTAGTGGGCTTATACCTGGATTGAAACAGCTACTTGAAGTTGAGAACTCCGGACAATAAATTGCTTGGCATCTTGAGAATCTTCCGCCATTTTGTAGAGAAAGCACTTGTACTTCTTTTATCTCACTTATTTCTATTTCAGAGGCAATCACAGCTTGCTAGACCACTACGGGGGAAACAAGTACAATCACCATGGATACGACAAACAAGAAGGGAAATGATTGGGATGTCTTTACTGTTGGAGGATATATTCCATCTATGCTAAAGTTTTCCAGACAAACACAATCGACTCAAAAAGGTGTCCTGATAAGCTAAACTCGTATGAATGTCCTCTAAAGAACGCTCAACAACAGGGAACGTGTGTTATCCTTGAATTGCGATTAGAAAAAGCCTCCTGTCCAGTATACGACGCAGCGACCGAGTTCGAGTCCAAGTCGATAATATCCTCTTCAGTAATTCCATGAGGCGGCTCTTTTTGCATTCTTTTTGCATTTTCGCTTTCAGACCAAGACTTACGTCCTATGAATATATCACCAACAACCAGATGTATGCTTGGGTTGCTTCTGAGGATGAATCCTCGAAACGTTTACTTTTTATGCTAAGAGTTAGAGCACAAAAGTGCTACAGGTTAGGGTATCGAAGTTCCGCTGGTCTATTGTTACCCTAAATTTGCAGCTATCACCCAAAAAACCAGAATGAGTTCAAGCAAATAAGAATTTTCTTGAAGCTGTAGGATAAGCATCTATCTTCCTTATCTTAGAGAGTAAAGGAATTTTTTATGCAGATAGCTCGTGGCAGGCACTCCAGATTGCATACAATTCACCACCGATGGATGTTTCGACATTATTTAGGAAAAAGCGTCATGTCTCCTTCTCAGAACCTTTTACTCTGATAAAGTCGAAAAATAAGCGTTTTACTTGCTTTTGATCTTCCCTCTTCGTAATTTTATCCCTCGAAGAGACCATAGAGCGCTGTGAATTAAGAAAAATTACATAATAAGCACATGAATGACTCTCGATTCGACCATTTTTAGTTATCTCCAAATGTGAGTGATTAAGAACTAAACGGATCTAGTTTTTACTTGTCCCGATACAACTTCAAAGTTATTGTTGAGATGGATCAACCCCCAGGGGTTTTAACGCTTTCATCTCTGTAACTGAAAAAGTCGCAGGACTAAGTTTTTTCAATGCAGCTTTGCTGCCTGAAGAGCTAGTTGCAAAATCCAACCGCGGATCAGAAGCAGTGAACATCCGCACTGCTTCAAACTATCTTCTACGGACTTCAGGAATTTTCCGCTTACGCTGCGCCCAGGAAACCTTAGCAACAGGTCAAAAATTGTGATAGTCAGGGATATCGACATGGATGCCATCCGCGGAAACAGCTTCATAGACGCACATCTGATGAGCATCTACATACGTCTCCTGTATTTAATACGCTGTTGCGGATCTTCGGCGCGGATTCACAAGAGGCCGGACCAATTTCAGTTCCACAGCCGCTCTGCAAATTCGAAACCTATCTTAGAGGAATTTCATTTCTACAAGATCTCGAGAACCACACTCAGGTTCCTATCTCTTACTGAATCGGAGAAAGTTTTAGCAGCATCGGCATCCTAAACATATTTTTGCATTCAAAAATTGACTCAAGGTTAAAGCTGAAGTTTCAGGGGAGGCTTAGCAGTTAAAACGTGCCAACGAATCCGAACCCGCCGTTGGTATTCAAGATAGCAAAATTATAGATCAAAACTCTCTTCCCAGTGTCTGTACGAGATAAAATGTCCTCATATGAGAAATATGTTTCCCTAATATGAGAACAAATCTCTTCATCATACAAAAATGTACACTAAATAGAAAATTATTTTTGGGAACCGTAAATATTTACTAATTATATACTTTAAAGCACATAATTACAGTAAAGATGTGCTCAGTGGCTTCAATTCTACATCACTTCCTCTTAATCACTCACCTGCAGGTACTAAAGGAAAGAAATGTGGAAATTTGTTACTAAAATCGAAGTTCATCAAGTGAAATATAGTAGTTCTTGCTCTGACTAGCGCTATTACTACAAAAAATTGCTTTGATCCAGTTTCAATGCATTTGAAACTATAGGTTGGCATAATTACTGAAATATAATATTTTTACTCAAAAAATTGGCCTTCAAATTTATCCTAATATGGGACAAACTTTACTATTGACACCATCCAAGAGAAACGGTTTAGGTTAAGCTTTCGCGATTCCCTATACTTTGTGACGAAAAGAGAACAGACCAGGAGAAGAATTCTGTTCTGTCGAAAATTTGTTTCGCAGATGAAAACTTTTGGATTGATTATGTGTAATTGTCTCACGAAACTCCTTAGATGAAATTAAAGATAAGAATACATGAAGCTATGCATTCAGTCTATCTAGTAAAAGTCCTGGCAAGGGAAATTGGATCGACTTGATACCTAGCTCAGTCGCAGAGCCAGCAAAACCCTTTTGCGAAGTCTTCAAGCTCCGGTGAGATGTAGAAAAGGGACTCAAGCATATGTTAGAATTGAACTTTATTGCCCATCTCATTCATAAATCCGCATGTGAGTCGTATTGGTGCCAAAACTGGACGATATGAGGATATTTTACGTCGACAGAAAGCTTAGTGCCATCAAGTTCAAGTACAGCTGTTCTCTACCCCACATGAATGAATTTATAGACTTGTCAGACTATTATAGATACTCCATAGTCTATATTTGACTGAAGAGACTATAATATACCCATTTCCGCGACGCATATAAGGAACAGAATTTTTTAGATTCCATTCGGGCTGTGAAGTACCCCAGCCAATTTCCGATGCACCACAGATGTAGTACTAGCGCGATAAAATTAGAAAAAGTGTCTGTTATACCGGGAAGATATCACTATTTTTTTCAATTCCATCAAGAAAAACCTAGATCATAATTGTTGTACCTCAACGGTGAGTTATCTGCACCATGTGATTTGGCCTGGAAAACTTTAGTTTGAGTCTAATAGTATGGAAGTGGAGAGAGGTTTCAAACGGCCGCGCGGGAAAAGTTGACAATGGATTTCCATTGGTTTTTAACTCATATTGGATATTTCTCCTGGGCTTTTCACGAGTGGCGGACCTACTCAACCGGCTGTGGAAGAAATAAAATGTCCTCTGAATTCCGAATCTCCGTTTTTTAAAAGAAGGGGCATTACTTTTCTGGAAATAGACGTTAATTGAGCGTCCTACCTTGAATTTACTCGACCAGAATTACCATCTCTGGTTGATACCGATGCAATCGATATGCAACTAAGCTTCGTCCCACTGCAGGCCTAAATGGATGGCAAATTGTATGCTATGGGCTATTGGAACCACTCTTCGAGCCAAGCCGAGAGTAATTATTAAACGATAGAGCGATTTGGTGTAGGTAGTACAGATACTGCGACCGTACCTTGGACGGAAATCTTTTTAACTGCGCATCAGTCACCATTCGAAACTATATTTCATGACATGAAACTATAATAATGGCATTTCGTCGTGTTAGAGATTAAATTACCTCCAGTTGGACCTCCCCGTGACATATAACAAAGAGATGAGTACTAAATAGCAGATGATATGACTAGGTTACACACCGGCGGCGAAACTGACTTTGCCGGAGACAGGAGCTTTCCATGAATCTTAGTTGAATTTGAGGGAGAATCCTCATATATTGAAGCAGCTTTCTCTTTGAAAATGGCCTTGCTCAAAGTCCTCGATGAGAAAATGACACCCTTGCCCAAACCTTGAGTATCCCAATGATGTGTTTTCAATTTATGGATGTCCTCAAGATATGCATTGATACATATGAACCAAGAGTACTTCTATTGTGAAGGCGGTAGGGACCTTCTTGGCCTCTATTGATGCAATCTTGGGAACTGAGTGGGAATATAAGCTTCAAACCCTCAAAAAGATTGAAATTTCCTGTGAAAATGAACAATAAACAAGCATTTCTTCTATGGATATGTGCAGTATGCCTTCCCAACTAATAAGCACAAAATTTGATATTTCACGACTGAGCAGCGAAGTGTAGTCGTTCGTCTCGTGAAGATATCCGACGCTTAAACGATGCACATGCCCGCTTCTTTGGGCCCGCTTATGCTAGTGATTTTTCGTCACGCAGAATTTCCGGGGCTTCGAGTGACAGCTTGCTCTAGACAAAAATGGAGCAGTCCTTCGGGATAAATATACAACTTTTATTTATATAATGTTTTCTGTCATATACAAATGCTAATTATGTACTAATTGCTGGTTTATTCAACATATACTCTATTGTATCTGTCCTTTTTACTCCCAGATAGACTTTGATAACGTGTAGGTAATAGACTAGAGGCCTCTGAAATTATCCGAGTATTATTAAAGTCAGTAGAAATTATAATGACTTGAGCATACAAAGACATCTACTGCCTACGATTAGCATCGATGTCTTAGAAATTGCAGCAAAAATCAGGACAACTAAAATCTCAGTAACAACCTCAACTAATCTACCCAGACAAATTTTTTCAGCTCTTTGCATATTCGCCACAAGGAATATCAGCCATGCTTTTCAATTCCTTGAAGTTTCACGGTATAGTGAATCGAATGAACATCTATTTTTGAAGAATTTTTAGAGGTTATGCACGTTTTGATTAATACTTTTGTTTTCTCATTGGAACTGGGTAAGAGTGCGTTGATTAAATTTTTCCGGAATTATAGCAGGGCTCTGTTTTCGTTTTTAGTATTGAGCACACTTGCATATATCTTGCAATGCTAAACTGCTCAATCAACTGGGATCAATTTCAGGTATTCGATAGTAGTAGGCAAACATTTACATGCATACCTAAACTTGAAGTACAGAGATATTTTCGTGGCCAATTGAAGTTATCTTTAGATCACGGTGGTAGATCTTATTTTTTCGAGGATCATTCCGAGACTTATTCATGCAAGGCTCTGCCAGAAAAAATACGTTCCTACAAAAATGTCAACCACAACTCCTTTCTCAATTGGAACGCAGGCTCATGAAGAATCCTAACAGTTATAGGCTGAACATACGCAAAGAACTCAGTATACCTTGCAGTCTAGAGTATGTGTACTATTTGAGCCCTTTCTTCACTGCGTATTGAAGAATTGTACAATACTTGTACTGTATTCAGCCGTAACTAGAAGATAGCATGTCATTATTTAGAACGCTGTTCGAAACATTCCGTTCCTTTTGACACGGTCTAAGTGTGATTTAAAAATATTTAGGCCGGTCTTTGAAAATTTCGCATCGACATGGTGCGGTCCCAAAACATAGTAAAACATCCGTTTCATGTCCAAAAAAGTATTAGTTTGTCCTTTCTCCATTTTTGACTTCTTCTAGGTAGTTTATGTTCCTTTATTAAGTCTTTGATGAGTCTAAATCGCATAGGATCATTTGCATTCGCAATTTTTCGGAACACATCTCAAATTCATAAGCGCTGTAGCTTATTTGTTAAGGCCAAGAACTGCATCCTCACGAAACTGATTTTAATGCTCAATATTTGCTTCGGTAAGCTCTATCAAGTTAAAATTTTCCGTTTGGGGATAAAAAATCACGAATGGGGCAACGTTTGACGCGTAGACCTTAAGCACCATTGGCACCAAAGTCAAAATCCGAGCGATTGTGGCACTCATAAAACAGAATATAACCCGAGTGCAGCATCCAGAATTCAGCTACCACCGTAGCGAGTATTGCGGGCAAAAGTTTTATCTAAACATTTTGCAGGAATTAAAATGAGTTTGCTTTTTTATGTTTATTTCCGAAATTAAAACTGCAGTATGTACACCCCATAGAAGCGACAAATTTTTTTGTTCTATTTCTTACGTCAAAACTCTAATCACCGCATGCACATCAGACGATGCAACTAATACTAAGCCACCTTTTCTTAGCCAGCAAAGTCAAGGTGCAACAAACTCCTCTACAAAAGATTCAGATGATTCATAAAGTCGAAAAAACTCAAGAATAAAGATGCGGTCATTGACTGATTCAAGAAGACAGAATAGTCGCACGGTTACATTGAATGTTTCAAATGCCCTCAGGCATTCCGTGTCTATGTAGCGATACCGTTATTTACAAAATAGGCCAAATACCACTTATTTCCATCCAATATCACTTTACAGGGCTTAGTCATATCAGAAAAGACTATAAAAAATATTCAACGTCCGCTAGATAGATATACTGACGAGAATTTTACAAGATCGATGCTCAATTGTATTTATTCAAATATTTTTTCCTCTCTTATCGTTTATTTTCTTTACTTTCAGCCGTTAATGAGCTTCATAAGGAATTATTACAGACTATCTAGCGATTCTACGATATCCAGGACTTATTTTTTGAGAATAAAAGTCTCTAGTAATCACATTGTAGTCAAAAATTGAATCAAAAAATTCCTCAAAAGTCATTTTAATATGCAATTTCTTGTCAATCACCATTTCAATCCGATAATTGGCCATGAATTTATTTTTAGGTTGCATATTTGAAAACTAAATATATAAATTGCCGGATTTTAAGAGGTAAAACCCCTAACTTGTGGTGATTCCGCAAGGGAGCTCTTTTAATACATTATTTTCGTTAGGAAATTTTGCAATAAAATCCAGAATATCCGGGAAAACAATTCATCTGAATAGATAAGCTCAGCGAAGTAATTGGTTCACGTATTGAAATCAGAATAACTTTCTGATCACCATGAGACCAACTTCTACATGATATTTACTGCGCATATTATCCACATTGGAGTCCAGTAATTTTATTTACTTATTCATGATGAAATTTTTACCTTCAGTTCTCTGATTATGATGATTAGGTATTCTATGAGGAGCAAGGACATTTTTGAGAGACTTAAGGTTTACAAGGGTCTAAAAGAGTTTTTAAATGTTTGAATGTGTGGAAAGGATGATAATCGAGGTTTAGTACCATAAGAAGTGCTCATAAGTTTCGAAGATTCTTCGATGGATTTTCAAATAAAACAAAATAATTGAGCAGATCGAAAATGACACCTGGGCAATGGGAACTCTCTCCGATATGTTTACATTTTTTGGGGACACATGTGTGGGTTAATGATCCAGATAAACTTTATTTATCCTTTTTGACCCTCTTTCTCAGATACAAAATACTCAACAAGAAACACAAAAAGTCACAGAAGACCTATATTCACAACTTACAGATATTGACGGGCAATTTTTTGTCTAATCTGTGAATATACCAGCTCCTACTTTGCCCCGACTATGCAGGGTTTGCTCCTTTGTCGGATCAAAGTACTAAAAGTCGCATAAGACTTGACATTGTTTTCTTGAGAGAGTATTAACCAGTAGTTTCGGATGAATGGATGCTGTCGGTTACTTCTTCTAACTTGATATATATATCTAGGGTTCAGCGCGCACCTGCGGAGAAATATGACTTTTTTGCTCCCAAGGATAAAATTGATAAATTTTTACACACTGCCAGGGCCACGAATCAACTATTTGATCACCCGTTTCGATAGACTAATGACAAGCGCTTTCAGAATCTTGTTAGTCCTGATCGAAATATTCTGGATATTCAGGTTGTCAATCTTGGGTAATGAATGCATTTTCCGTACTGGTGATTACGGGAAGGACCAGTTTGATTGAAAAAATCTGATATGATCGTAAATTTTGCCCGCAGAAAAATTATCAGAAACAGTACCTAATTGTAATACTTCATTCTACGTTCCATAAGTTTTTAATTATTTCAGCGTGGCAAATTAATGGCACATTTTTTAATTCTGTGACGAGCTCTCAATAATTGATGATAGTAGATGCTAGTGTTCCCGAAGATACCAAACTCAATTATGGGACATGCATAGGTCTTAATTACATTCGATTAAGGTGACTTGGAGCTCTAAACGAGATATCTAGATATTTTTCTTGGTAATACCATTCCCTTGGTGAATATTTTCACCATAAAATGCGTTCATATGAATTTTCGTTAAGAAAATTCATATAAACGCATTTTATGGTATTTTTTTGTTTGGTAAATACATTGGGACCAGTGAAAAAAAGTTTATATAAGCTGAATAAACTGCATGATATATGGGATTGTGTTTCATCTCTCCCACAGGGAGTCTAGTTATCAGACCTTTCTGCCCTGTTTCACCTGTCCTTGATGTATCAGCAAATACGGGAATGCTTATCTTGTACTCTGTAGCTTAAGGTGGTCTAGGGTAAGATAGAGTAGTTCCAAATTTCTTAAGCCTACAAACATCATTCAATTGCTCCACAAGGCGTTTCATTTAGTGTCTGGAGTATTCTTCTGTAGGTAACTTACGAGAAAAATGCAGAACGGTGAGACAGCAGTACCAATCCATCCAACTGAGCTGTTAACAGACGCAAATTCAGACTTTTCAGAGGCTTATCAGTCTGGGAACGATGTTGTCTAGAAAATTGATAATTTATTACGTCATTTAGCTTATCTTCTACATTAGTCTCTAAAGTATGGTCCTCTTTTTGCACAGTATAGGGCAACCAAGTTGGGAGTAATTGAGTTAGACAACAACAGTGGACCAGAGAAATAGCTCAGAAAGATAGGATAGAAAAATAGCACAAAACAATCGCTGTGTCCGTCCTTTTTTGTTTATCTCTCAGACCAGATGACTTATGTATCGACTCAGGCACAATATAAAACTAGAAGTTGCTACATTATAAAACTCTATATTAATACGTGCAAACGCATAGAGCGGTCGTAACATTAAATGGAAATACAAAAATGCAACGACTAGCCAATGCGTGGCGAGTTCATATTCATCACGATTCATATCTTTCTCTCCTTCCGATGTTATCCGAGGTTCTTCTCTGTAGACTTAGTCTCGGCGACAGACTCTAGATACACACAGAGCTTGCAAGAGTAAATTTTCAACTGTAATGCCTCAGAAAGAGGACTTCCTTTCTTGGTAAGAGGATCAGCGAGATTAATGTTACCAGGAATCCAGGAGATTTGATAAACTGCTCCAGGTTGAACCTCATATCGAATACATTTTTTACCCCTACGAATCGATCTATAGATAGAGTTATGTTGTGTCGAGAGTGATGTAAAGAGATCTTTCCAGTCAACACAGATTCGTAACTTGATTTCCATTTCCATCAACTCTTAATAAGCACATGAGATAAAATTTCCTTCATCGATAGCTTCAGCTGTTGCAAGTATCTCATGACGCCTAGCCCTGTAATAAATCCATGGGATAGAATGATATATGGGATTGTGTTTCATCTCTCCCACAAAGGAGTCCATTTATCGGACGTATCTCCCCTGTATCACATGTCCTTGATGTATCAGCGCCGTACTGCCAGTGCTTATATCCCTTAAGTAATGCAGATATAGGTTTCATTGTCGGAACTGATGGAAATCCGGCAGTTTTAGTTAACAGTTCTAGCTCCAGTTGCCCTATTGCCAAATAAAAGACACTATCTTCGACAACAGGTCCAAGATCTTGCTTAGCGGGCGAGTTATGTTTAGCAGTAGCGTAATATGCAGTATTTATGGTCATTTTAAAAGAAACCGTTTTCTTCATCTTCTTTGAACCAGACTCATTATCTTGTCTAGGTGTGGACGAACCTCTGGAATCTGTAATTACCAGTATACTTTACATGTGAGGGCAGTGACCTATCTACATTGTGTAATTTCTTCCTATGACCGTATTTGGCGCATGGATCACATGGAAATTTCATAGTCAACTCCGCATAGCTAGGCTTATACAAGTCTTTCCTTTTATCGCTATGATTGCGATCACTACCAAAACCAGAAGAGCTGGCATTTAAGGAACTTGCACTTTCCACTTTCGTAGATTTATTGCAGTGCTTAGCTATATATGCGACACTGTTGTATGTAATTGCAGCTAGAAATTGATCATTGGTTGACTGGCTGTAAAGATTGGGGTCAGATGGCGAAGCAGCAGCAATAACAGATACCCTCTGATTATCATTGATAGCTGAATTTGATAAGAGCATTACATTTGTTATGCATTCTGGGCGGTTGGTAGTATTTGATATCGATTTGAGCTTGGCAACCATGGCGGAAAAGCGCAACTCAAAATTCTTCATTGATTCATTACTGCCTTCTCGAGTATTCCATAATAGGTTGAACGCTCTAAATGCTTGACTTAAGACAGACAAAGCATCTCTCTCATAAACTGATTGAAAAAATCTAATCAACACCATTTTCACTGAGGAGTTGATCATCGTTGATTCTAGAGCACAAGTCTTTCGCATTATCGAAAAGTTGGGACTTCAAACAAACAACTCGGTGCTGCGACGTTATTATGTTATTTTTGCTGGCTGGAAGAGGAATGTGAAACGCCTCCTTCAATCTGAGAGTGTTATTGTACTCTTCTTGATCTCCTTTTACCGTCTGTCCAAGGGACAGACTTTCCATCCCAAGAGATCTTTATCCTTGAAGGGAGATGCGATTGGGGCTGGGCCCATAGCTGAAGGAGTTAGAATGCAACAGGGGACCAGAGAAATAGCTCAGAATAATACCACAGAACAATCACACAGAACAATCGCCGTGTCAGTCCTTTTTTTATCTCTCAGATAAGATGACTCATGTATCGATTGAGGAACAAAATACAACTAGAAGTTGCCACATTATTAAAAAATATATTACTGCATGCAAAAGCATAGAGCGGTCGTAAAATTAAACGGCAATTCAAAATTGCAGGGACTGGCCAGTTCGTGGCGCTTCATATTCATCAAGATTCATATGGAGACAACTACGATTGCATATCCTGACAAGTTCGAAGTTTAAAGTCAACTTCTGCCCTAAGAAACATTTCTCTTGCGCTAGTCCTTAAGGATGGGTAGTGGGCCCTGCTCCCTCTATATTCTCTAGTAGCCTTCTGACCATCCTTCCTTATTCACCTCTTTTCGTTCCCGAAACTATACTTTGGTATCTTTATTTTCTCGCTTGCAACACCTCCGTTCTATGGAAATTGGTTTTGAGCATCTCACCGTGTGTGAATTATTCCTGTGAACATTATGAGAGAGGGAATATCGCGAATGTACTGGCTGAGACACAAGGCTCGGGCCAGCCTCGCGTAATTTGCATGGTTCTATGTTTGAGTAGAGATATAAGTTTTCATGATTCCTCTATATTTTGCTCACAATAACTGCTCTAATGAGGTGGACAGTACTTGAATTTTTGCATCGTTTCGCGAACATTTAAGCGCAGCAAGCAGACACGGTTAAAACAAGTACTGAAGGTTGCAAATAAACGATTAATATATGCATGTTGTGGTGCAAATCATGGCCTCGAGTGGATCAAACTGCACGAAGTCCTAACGCCACTACTTTTCAGACAGCTGTTCTAGGGAGCATAGGCGGGTGTTCGGTATGAGGTGAAGTATGTAATGCAAAGATTGAGCTCCCCGCCAACACAAATCCAGGTAGGTACGCAGATTACACCAAGGTTGAGGCAACCCCCCTCTCCTGATCACCCGTGACATAACCGCAAATTCATCATTCCAGATACTACATGAGCAATGGGTGCAAAAGCAGCGCAGGTGGTAGCGCTTGCTGTCGAGAAGTAAGATAGGGATCAAGCCAGCGAAAAGACTACCATTCACGGCGAGGCCCTGCTTCGATAATCGAAGCTATGATGGAAGATTATGCTAGGCGCCCTTGACTCTTTGGAATCACCACGCTACTCGCATCATGCGATACGACATCACGATTTATCGATCAGTACGCGTCGTTGATGGCGATTCGCAACGAATGCTGACCACTTGAACTGAAATATCGCTCTGTTCAAACCAGGCCGCGCTACCTGGTTGACGTAACGGGCCTGAATTTTATGTGAAGTCTGCAGGTTCAGGGAGAGTGATTAAAGTATGCATATCGCGGGCCGCACCATACGGGCATCATCACGGAAAATTTAATCGTACGATCTTGGACTTTGCACAGAAATGGTGGTGTAAGTTAGGTTGGACACTTTCTCGTTACCCGTAGTGCCTCCTTTTGTCGCTGGGAAAAATAATTTACTCATTCGAATGGGTTGCCTTGTCAAATGCGTTGCTACTTGTTTCCATCGTGGGCGTCTCAAGCGGACTTTTGGTTTGACCTGTACTTTGTCACAGGCTAATGGGAATTTCACCCTATGTTCCACTCGCAGTAAACTAAACCAACCCATTCAACCTATTTACAGTAGTCCTAGTCTGTGATTGCTCTTAGCAGGAAAATTAAGTATACCAACCCATTCAAGTAAACCTCATCCTACTGTAGATCCATAAGATCTTGGCAGGAAAGTTAAGTATACCAACCCATTCAAGTAAACACCTAAAAACCCAAACATTCATTCCATTCAATGAAACCAACCTATTTGCCCAAACATTCCATCCGGAAAGCTGAGTAAAACACACACCATTGAACCCAAACATTCCCCCTTTGTCATTCCAGGGGCTGCGCTGTATGAGGCTAGCAGTCTCATCCCTACAGCTCCTTAGTCAGTTTAGAGCGAGTGGTGTAAAGTTTGGGAGTCGTTTGAGTTTTGATTCAAACCATGATTTAGGATGTACAGTACCGGACGAATAACGGAGCGTTTCTACGAAGCAAAAATTAGCTGGTAGCCCCGTCGCATCGACGAGCAAGCAGGGTAACAGGTGACCATCAAGGCGGCATGTCGTTGAAGGAGAATGGCCCGTACCCTGGAATGTTTGTTCAAGGCCCTCCAATGTGATGTTTTTGCAGTTGAAGGGAAACCATGGGGCGTATTTACTTACAGACTTTGGAGAACTGTGAACCAAGGGAGTGTTGGAGGTTTGCTATGTGTACCAAAGAGAACAGCAGACGTCTTCATTCGCTATAATAGACGATTTTGTGGGCGAGCACCCGGGCGATTAAAGATGGAACGACTTTCTGTCAGGCCATTGGCTTTGACGTTCCTGATCGGTTCGGTACGATCTGGTCTTACAAAAGGTTGTATAGTACTGTGCAATAGTTTAACAATTCAGTGCTTTGGGTAATAGTTCTCGGTCCGATGTTGGAATTTAAGTAAGACTGGGCCCGTTCTGACTCAGGCCTCGGGAACTAGCCTACGAACTGTATGCCATCAGTAAAGCGGTACAGTCCAGTCCGTGACGTAAACGCGATGATCATATCCTCTAAGAGATTTACTGTACAGCTCGTAAAGATTTACCACACTCCACAGAATTAAAAAATCTGCGACAAAAAAGGACCGTTGTGGACTCTAATCGTGACACCCCAAAATGACTAGAGCGATGGTGCAATGCTGCTAGAAGGAGAAAGGGGGAAATGTTTGGTGTTTTTATTCTTGGAAGATATATTCGATCTATCCTAGGGAGAAAGGGGGGAATGATAGGGCAGTTTACTTTGTCGTCTGACACTTCTAGCGGGGGGATCTAGGCGGAGTTGGGAGGTAAGGAAAGGAGAAAACAGAAACGGGTCTGCGCCTCCGTGACCCTGTGGCTACATCGACGGGCCAAGGTACGTGAGGGGGAGAAAGTGAGCCATCAGTGGGCCATTACTGAAAACATATTTAGTCACTGTCTACATCGTCCTCCGTGCCCCGGCCTCAAGACCAACATTGACGCCCGTGAGTTCTCAGTGTGGCTCCAGTACTACCTCCAGGTCCCGCTCTTCGCCCCAGACACGCCGTGCCCACGCCCAAACTGCCCTGAGGTCCTCGACTGCCACGGGGATCACCTCATGCACTACCTGCACGGTGGGCACCGCACCCGACGACACGACCGTCAAGTCGTCCTCCTCGCCCAAGACCTGCAGAAGGCAGCCCGTCATCCGGCTATCGAGCGGCGACAGGGGCTTCACCGCACAAGGCCGGATATAGAGGCAATGGGTAGCAACGGAGGAACGGACTTTTTTGACGTCACGTTGGTCAATCCTCTTGCGCCCTCCAATAGGAGAGCGCGTACTTTCAACCCATCACCTCCCTCAACGCAGCCATCTCCGCCAAACGTAGAAGGTATGAACCACTGCTCGCGACTGCTACTAGAGGGAGGCTTGTGCCTATCCCAATATCCACCCTCGGAGGCTGGCACCCAGACGCGTACGCGATGCTAACCGATGTCGCGCGGAACGTGGCCGTTCGAGCGATGGAGACCTACGTATGGGATGGTTAGAGCGGTGCTTACTCAAAGGCACGCTGCTGCGGCCGTCATGTCCAACGCGGCATGCCTGCTCGCCGGCATTGAGCCGGCTCTGTAAGCAAGGTCATTTACTGTAGTGTTACCCATCAGCGACGACTTGTCCCGCATAACGCATTAGCCGCGTGGATATAACCGACCACATCTTCCATGCATTCAAATAACCCAACATTTCCCCCCTTTCTGCAATAGTGCAAAAATAGGTAAATACTCCTTTGGTAGTACGTACAGCACAAGCAATGCCGCGAGAATTTTTGGTCCATTTTGTAGCCAAAATCCAGTTTCACGCAGTTCCCAACTGAATAGTCTGTCAATTGTTGCAAAATGTACCCAAGTAATGAGTAAATATCTCTATCTCGCCATAAATAAGAGGGTTAACCCCATTATCAGCTTCAAAGCAATATGCTACCTGCACCTCACTTTGCTAGACCTGTTACGACAAAGGAGAATAAAGCAAAAGCAACTAACTTTTTATGACAGACTGAGTTCAGAAGCGATACGACGCCGCGATCAACGTACCCTGCGTAGGGTGTAGATGTATATAAACATGTTTTCATTCATTATTTTGCATTCGGCAAAACGCAATCAATCTCTCATTAAAGCGACATACTTGATCCTCTAACATTCACATATTTTCTCGATCAGTTCAAGCCACTTTATGAGAGATAAGGGGGGAAACTTTGGGTGGTTTAATGATTGAAAAATAGGGTCGGCTGAGCGATAATCTCTACACCTTGAAGGCGGTTAAATTCGCATTTTGGAGTATAGAATCTGGTGTAGAGGCAGGCTACGTACAGTTGACGCAGCAACAGGTTTAGGATTACTACTTTCCTTTTCGGAATTGACATTGATACAGCTGTCAGTTGTTGTTGAATGTACAAGTGAGAATGGGTACCTTTTCGTGTTTTATTTTGTTCCACTTGGGACTAACGGAAATAGGCCCATTGACTTGGGCAATCGGGGTTTGTTTATTGAGATATGCCTTTAAATTGTGTGTGGAGTCGATTCAGGTCAACAGGCACCGATGCTTCCGGTATTTTGCAAGACGGCAGTTGTGCAATTTTGATCTGTCAAGTCGGCTTGGGCATTGCTGTCCCGGCCAGGAAGCGGATAACCACCCCAGAACGAGAAGCACTCCGCAAGAACCACACACGAGCAATTCTTTCAGTCGACAAGGTGAGCGTCAGCAACTAGTTCCTCACTGGTTGCACAGCGCTTGCGTAACAAGCACCCGACTGAAGAGTCATTCGAGTGCCAACCAGATTGAGGAGAATTCACGTTTCTTGTGCAACGAGTTAGATCGTTCTACTTTGTACCCAGTCGTCGATCATGGTCATATTTCCCAAGGTGTACTTTGCAGATATTCGAGTAGAATAATGATAACAAATTGCAGCAATGGGAGTGAATGGAATTAATCAGCGCTGAGATGAATGACCTTGTACATGAGATGGAGATGTGTTGCGGCCTATTGCAAGCACTCGTAGTGTTAGTGGAGTCGTGCTCTAGGGCTTGAAGACATGAGCTGGGTTTCATACGATTCATGAGTATATAGAAGGTTTATAAATAAAAAAAAATAGGTAGGAAGCTCCAAGCAAAAGGAACTTTGCATTCCGACACCGAACAAACGTTGCATAAAACAATAACGTTGACATAATATTTTTGCACGTTGTTTGGAGTGAGAGATTCTGTGTTTTATTAGTTTTTTTGGGACTCGCGCGCCGACTTTGACCTCGCATTTTGTGTTTAAATATCGATGCAAAGGTTCAGATGGCGAACGACTTTGACAGTTTAAGAAAAATTGGTTAAACTATGATCATTTACAACACTTTATGCATTTTTGGATGGTCTTAAACCTTACTTGGAACAACCAGATGACCATGTTATTCAAGCTATGCTTTATAACGGGTAGACGCATGACCATTCCGTCTTTTGTTCTCATTGAATGGCAAAATAGTAGAGTTTTCCATCGATGAGCCGGCTTTGTAGGGTAATTTTAGAGGTATTACTGGGCACCCCGCAGGATATTTCGGGCCACAACCGACCATATTTTTCAAATATGAAATCACCCCACATTTTCCCCCTAGGAAGACGGAACGATTGAAGTTACTAGGGTCAGGTAGGCAACCTGTGAGGGATTGGGTTTTGAGTGGGGCATAAGAGCATTCAAAGGTGTGTTTCCACGAAAGAAAGACCGCTCCGTGTACGAAGCAAATGTTGAAAGAAAGTTGACGTTGCTCTGCGCTGTTCATTGATTCAACGGACCATCTCTAGTTGGTGTGGACCGGAAAATAGCGAGGTATAATCCGTCATGTTTGTGTGGAGGAGAATTATTTTCTAGTAGAAAGCGGCCTTTATGGGTGGGTTTGAGACTCTTATTGTAGTGACGTGTGTGCGTCGGAGTTTTTCATGCTGAGAATTGTAGACTCGATTCTCGCAGTAAAGTTCATTCTACTCTCTTCTATGCTCGTTTGGCGCTCGTGGTTGGTCATCTCGTGTGTGATCGACGAGAAGACGCGGGTCTTGTGTTTCCCTTGTGTGTAAAGTGCTGATTTGTAACCTAGGACGACAAGTGAGGGTGTACTGTTTGTGACGGTCATACTCGCGTCTGTAATTGTTTTTTGTGGGGGACGGGGGAGGGGGACGGTGTGAATCATCAGTTGCTTGCACTAGATTGTGCGCAAAGTTGGATGAATCCGTTTGGTCTCCCAAAAAGCGTATTGTAGTGTTTGTGTTTTCAGGGGTGGCCAAGTTGAGTACGGTATATAGTGCAGTCGGCGGCTTGCTCCCCATGTACAACACGTGTGGCACGACATGCCCCTGAGGTCACCCCCACGGCACGGCACGCCAAACCCAACCGATTGCCACGTGCGTGTGAACGGCAGCAGCGGCGCGCGTAAGCGCCAGGCACAACACAAGGAATGTAATCCAGACCCGGCCGCTGTGACCCAAACGGCATCTTCCGTCCCCCCCCCCTGCACGGCGCAACGCAACGGACGGATTGAAGGGTGCGGGAATTGCGGGCAGGACAGGGCGCGGGTGCAAAGCGCCACCAGTCACGAGAGGTACAGTACATGTGGGTAGGGCCTCGGCCGCTTGTAAAGGGCAGACGCAGCGTGTTGGTGGAGGACAAGTGTGGCACGGGCAGTGAACTGTACTGTATGTATTCACATGGGAATGCAGAGTTTGGGGATTAGTGTATTATGGTGTATGGTCGACGAGTGGTCGGCAGTCGGCAGAGGTTGAAAGTTGCGACCTGGTGTACATAGAGCACGGGGAGACGACGACAAATGCCAGATAATGGTGTTGAATCACAAAGTGGAGTCGAAGAGTCGCGCAAGCCCCCCCAAGAAAAACTTACAAAAGTATGATCCCACCTCAACATCCGCCATCATAACACCCAGTCACTCTCTGTTTCCCCATCCCCATCCTCATCAACACAAAAAACAGACCACACTCCCTGAACCCCGACCACACCACAAAACACAGACCCACTCCCCCCACTCATACAACAACCACCATACAACCCTCAACGGATAATCTCACTTTCATTTCTCACATCTCACATCTCACAGCACACAGGACAAGTCCCCCACCCCTCAGGTCGCAAGTCCCCGTTGATGCACTTTGCAACACCGCCCCAAACAACATGCCCCCTACCCAATCCCCCGGGAATTCCCACCCACAAAACCCCTCAACCTCCCCCACTCTTTGAAACACCCCCCCCTCCCCACCCTAAACGATAAACTAAACTGAACACTGTCAGCACATCACATCCATCCCCCCAAAACCACCCCACCCTCTCCAAACCCCCCCCCCCCCACACACACACCAACCCCCACCCCCCCATCATGACCGCCACCACCATGCCCCAACCCCCGCCCTCCACACCCTCCGATCCCGAAGACCCCGTCCCCCTCTACCCCCCTTTCACCGCCCCCACCCCCCGCCCATCTCCCCAAGCAACCCTTCCGCGACCTCCATCTCGGCCCCTCTCCCTCCATCGTCTCGTCCTCATCGCATTCCTCTTCTCCTTCATCACCGCCCTGTACTACCTCCAGGAGCTCATCTGGCCCGACTCCACCTTCGACCCCGCCAACGCCCGAAAATGGTACGCCTCGCAGTGGTGGGGCTTGATTTGGTTGACCGCCTTGCCCTCCACTTTCTTGGCCTTGCTCGGCAATTTGTGGTTTTCGTACAACACAACCTTGGACCGTGTGCAACCGCACCACTATCCCGTTGTGTTCGCGTCGTGTCGCGTGGTATGAATCAGGAGGTGTTGATGGAGACGGTGCGTCGGATTCAAAAGGAGATGCGGGAGACGGCTTTGTTCCCGTATTTGATCGAACTGGTGACGGATGGCGACGTGTTTGAGATGGGGAAAGAGGAGGTGGATGTGGTGCACTTGCGTGTGCCAAAGGGGTATGTGACGGAAAAGGGCACGTTGTTCAAGGCTCGGGCGCTCCACTTTGCGTGTGAGCATTCGCGGTGGGGGATGAGACGTGGGTGGTGCATTTGGATGAGGAGACGCAGCCGACGGCGTGTGGGGTGATGGGGATTGCGGCATTTGTGGAACGGTGTGAGCGCAGGGGGGGAAGGAGTTGGGGCGCATAGGACAGGGTATGATTTTGTATCACCGGTCGTTGGAGACGCACCCGTTTTTGACGATGGCGGATATGAGGAGGACGGGGGATGATTTCGGGCACTATAGCCTGCAACATCGGCTTGGGTATACGCTGTTTGGATTGCATGGGGCGTTTATTGTGGTGAGACAGGGGGTGGAAAAGGCGGTGGGGTTTGACCTGGGTGGGGCGGGGAGTATTACCGAGGATTCGTGGTGGGTGTTGCTGATGATGCAAAAGGGGTACCGGACGGGGTGGGTGGATGGGTGGTTGGAGGAACAGAGTACGCAAAGTGTGATGGACTTTCTGAGGCAGCGGCGACGGTGGTACTACGGGTTGAGTAAAGTGGTGCTGGAATGCCCGGTCAAGAAACGGTGGCGGGTGGTGATCGGGCTGAATATCGTGAGTTGGCTGGTGACGCCGTTTTTGATGCCGTTCCAAATAGGATACACGGTGTTGCTGTGGGTGCAGGATGTGGGTGTGAACGATTGGATACGCGTGTTGACCAACTTTGTGGTGGTGATGACGCTGTGGATGTATTTCGGGGGACTGTTGTTGAATCTGAGGGAGCATGGGACGAGGTGGTATTGGTGGCCGGCGTGGCTTGTGGGCATGGTGGTGGCGTTTCCGTTCTGCCTGGCGATGGAGGTGGCAAGCGTGATCATGGCGTTCTTTGCCAGTTGCTCTGCCAATGGGCGCGGGTTCCATGTGGTGCAAAAGAGTGCCATTGCAGAGGGAGAAGACGGGAGGGGGAGGAGCGGGAGGAACAGGAGGAACAGGAGGAACAGGACAAGGATGAAGCGACAGAGGAGGGCAAAGGCGAGGGGGGACGACTGGCGGCGAGGCAACGGGCGGCAGCAGCTGCCGTACGGTCGAGGATTCGGATGAGTCGTAGAGGGATCATACAGTACATTACAGTACAAAACATTACAGTAGGGCAGAATCAGATTCGAGTTGGGCTCCACTATGAATGCGTAACGTGTCTCTTTTGCATTTTATCCTTTTTTTTTATTTTTCGGCAACAAAATAAATTCAAGTTGTGTGTAGAGTTGCTTTGCAGTGGACGATATCAACGGGATGATGCCAACAGGCTGCATTTGGCGGTTTGGGAATTGGAATCCATGTGATTGGGCATCGCTGCTACTCCCCTTTTGTACTCGCCCAACGGAACATGTCATGTCGCCTCACTTGAAAGCTGTTATTCTTGTCGCGAAAAATTCAAGCGCTACAACACAGTCGACTGGCGACATTTTCTTGCTCCCTCGCTAGCGGCACCCGCGGCCATGCTCTGTTGTCACGCAAGCTGCGACACTTGGCATTGTACTTTTTGTACAGCAATGAATTTTTGACCCCGTCTCTCTCCCTGCCCACTAGCTTTCACACTCTCTTATGCACAGACCTGCCTGCCCCCTCTCCGCATCTTGAGTGTCAAACTTTTATTACAGCTTCACTAAACCGACCAGGGTCACTCACGCATCAGGTCATCAGGTGATGCGACAGACAGCGCACGGCGAGCTACGACATGGGCCGTGAGCTGGAGAACGAGGGAGGAGAGGCTGGTGACCACGCGGTCGTATTCCACGGCAGGGGAGACTCGAGTAGAGCTGCAGATATTTGAATATTTGAATTCTTGCCAAGTCAGCGGAATTATTCCGACAGGTGGCTTTCCTCTTTGCTATTTAAGCTGCGCAACACATCCGGTAAACTCAACCGCTTGAAACAACAGCGGACCCACTCATCGGACACACGTCTCGTTCATCAACAAAAAAACTATCTCAACCTTCACTGCGGACGTGGTTGTCTGGAAAACCATGGGATAGATCGGATATACCTTCCAAGAGTAAAACACCCAAACGTTCCCCCTTTGGACGGATCGTTCTACACCGCATCCCTAATCAGTAAACCACCTCAATTTCCCCCCCGACAAAACGAGATATTCTTGCAAGCCCACGCTGCGACCGCTGCCATGTCCAATGAGCCCAGCCTGCTAGCTGCCCTCGAGCCAACTCTATAGCCATCTTAAACCGATCAAAAACCCTTTCTAACTATCAACTATTTTTATGCACTTTTGACCACAGGGGGGATTTTAAAGAGGATTTTTACTCACTGCTCATCTTTGGGTTATTTTAATATATGGAAGATGTGGTCGGTTGTATCCACGCCGCTATTGCCTTGTGTGGCACAAGTCGTCGCTGATGGGTAACACTAATAACATTCCTTACAGGGCAGGCTCAATGCCAGCGAGCAGGCATGCAGCGTTACACATGACGGCCGCGGCAGCGTGCCTTTGGGTAGCACCGCTCTAACCTTCCATACGTCTCCATCGCTCGTATGGCCACGTTCCACGCGACATCGGTTTGACCACAGGCCAACTAATTCTTAAATTTGTAAGACACCCAAGTTTTCCACCTAGAAAACAGCCTACGGTCCAGCCGTCAACCAGGTAGCATTGGATACTGATGCCGCTACGGCTTGCCTTGAGTCAGCACTTCTCAACCCATTCCATACGTCTCAATAGTCCTTACTGCCACATTCCGTGCGACTTTGCTTACCCCGCGTAGACATATACGTGCCAACCTCCGAGGGTGGAGATGGGGGCAGGAACAAGTCTATCTCTAGCACAATTCGCCACCAATGACTCTTGTCTCCTCACTTTCGCATTTTGCGCTGCATTGATCGAGGTCACCGGGTCGAATTTTCAAACTATTCCCCGAAAAGATGCCAAGGGGTTGATCAAGGTGATGTAGAAAAAGTTCGTGCCGCTAGCACGCCTCATTGCGTTAGTATCGGGTCCGCTTCGGTGAACCCCTTCTTGCGTTTCAACGACTGGGTGGGTCGAGCTGCCTTTTTCAGATTACTTGCTAGAATACCGATCTCGCAGTCGTGACCCCGCGTCCTCTCGCTTCCGTGCAAGCAATGAAGGTGGTCGCCGAAACAGCCGAGCACTTCGTGGCAGTCCGATTTTATTTCAAGCGTGAATGGTATTCTTTAACAACGATATTCAGAATTGATATTATACCTCCAATGCAGCCTGTTTTCTTGCTGGCATCGCTTTTGCTTGGTAGTGTAGTGCCACCTGCGTCTGCCGCAATATTTACGAAATGGCCACTACATACAAACTGACTAGGTTCCAGTTGTCGGAATGACTCAGTGTTGATTCACCCAATTTCTAAACAGAGAAAGGAAAAAGAAACCTCAATAGGATAGGCATATGCGTTTGTTATGTTTGTTTTTTTTGACCGTGTCGGAATTGCAAAGATGAAACAAACATCCGGTAAGGTAATTCGTCTATGATTTTTTATTTTTGTTTCATTTATCCGAACGGTACATAGATTGTGGTCTAGCGCTTTGATGGCACTACTGCGTCAGCAGTAATTAGCCTGTGAGGATAGGGTAGAAGCTACTGCAGCGGAACCTTTACTTTTCTCTAAAAAATTACCGAGCGGGATAGTATCTAGTTAAGGTCAGAGAGGTCAACTTGTTCCGACTCGGGCACCCCGAAGTTGCGAAAACCTACTATTTTGTCTTCAACAGGTTATGGGCCCAAAGTCTCTCGTTTAGCTCTGTTTTAGACCTTTGTATCGCTTTGTTTGTCCGTTGTGGTCATCTTACAGTTTGTCTGACAAGGAGAAGCTCTGTATCCGCCCTCTGGATGACAAGTCTGACTACGGTCTTTGGAAATTTCGCATCGAGACCGCTTGTTCGGCGAAGAGAAGCGAGGGGGCACTGCCCTCTAGTACCGTACAGGGATCTTCCGAAGCTCAAGCAAAGTACGCTGAGCGTCAGCGTCAAGCAAGTAACATCATAGGCTTTACACTGAGCGACCACTCATTGCGTGTCGTCCGTACGGTGATAGGGTAACTGAAGGAAATGCTTGAGAAGCTGGATGCACATTATCGGTCGACTTCAACAACCTCCAAGATCTTTAAGATTTCCGAGTTGGTTTCCGTTTGTTATAAAAGCCTGAAGTCAGATATAGCCAAGCATATTGACCAGATGGCTGGCATCTTCGAGGAGTTCCGTAACATGGATGCCAAGCTCGACGACACCCTCACCATCGGTATCCTCGTGGCTTCAGTAGAGGTCCCCGAGCTTGCACCCGTTACGGAAGCTATCAAAACGTTAGCCGAGAAGGTTGTAACGTGGGAATTTGTCGCGGGAAGGCTCATTGAAGAGAGGAGAGCTCTCAAATCCGGTACGAAAAAGGTTCAGACGGCCAAGGTGGAAAAGTTGGAGTGTTTTTTTTGCAATCGTCCGGGACACAAACGTGAAAATTGTTTCGAAAACCTACAGAACCCAAACAACCGACTCGATCGCTGCAAAGATGGCAAGAAATCTTTAACGGAAGACGATAGCTCCGCCTAGGAAGATGAATAACCCAAGGGCAAGAAACCAAAATGGCTGAATGGGACAGAGAAGACGTCCAAGCAGCGCACTGCAATGCCAAAAACAAGACGGATGATCGACAACATCGTGTTGGACTCTGGTACGACGTCGCACATGACACCGTATGTGGACCGTGTGCAAAAACGAACGGATTGCGATGTCAGCATTGCCCAGCCGGATGACTCAACAGTCGTCGTCGATGAGAAGGGAGTCCGAACGGTAACTTGGTACAGTGAGGAAGGTCCTGTTGGCGCTTCCCTATCGGACACGCTGCTCGCACCTGACACTTTAATGAGTCTACTACCCGTCGCGGCCCTCGTCAAGAAGAGAATAAACGTGTTCTTCATGCATGAGATGTCGTTTTAGATTGAAACCCAGGACTTTAACACAGTTATCGGTATGCTAAGCAAGTTTGAGATGGGTTTTATTACATACCTGAACACCAAAAATCCGTTCCGGTCGACCATAAAGGACTGGATCAGGACCATGTGCGTGCGGCAATGGAGATTTCCAGTGAGCACAGTACTAAGTTAAACCGTTCGAAAAGTGATTTGTCGGAGGGAGAACCTTCCGGAAACGAAAGTAGCTTCCTGGAACTGTTGTCAGATGACAAATATGAGTACACCGACACGGTGGAAAGTGATGAGGAGCGTGATCCTCTGATGTAAAAGAACGAGAATTAGTTCAAAGAGACTGTGAGTCCCTCGATGAGAACCCAAGTACAGTACTGACCGGGAAGGGGATACGGCAAAGACCGACACGGAAATCTCATGGAACTTGCGTATAGGCCATGCACTCACGTTATCGCAAATCAAGCGTCACATCAGAGACGGAATCCTTCCCAAGTTGGTCCCCACACCAAAAGGGTGTGTGGTTTGCACCAAATCCAAATTCCATAGACAGTATCAAGGAAGTCTGACCGACACAAAGGCGTTAGTCCACTTGCACGCTGATACCAAGGGGAAAATCAGGAAGAGTTCCGAAGATGGGCTCACCTATTTTCTCGCCATCGTGGATGAGTATTCGAGGTACGTACATACCGTTCCCTTTCGGAAGAAGGGTGGGTGGAGCACCAGACGCCGTGATCTCGTTCGTCAAGAAACTCGAGAAGCAATCGGGGACGGTTGTCAGATCGTTGCACACCGATGGCGGAAAGGAATTTCAGAGGGCACAGGCCGCTCTTCGGACTGATGGGGTTGATGTCAGTACGACAACAGGTTACAATCCCGCATCCGATGGAATATCCAAACGATATCACGGAATTGTGTTGTCAAAGACCAGTGCTGCACTTTTGCGAGCTAACTTACCGACCGGGGTTTGAAATTACGCCCGCAGGCATGTGAATACGTGCAAGAACATGGTTCTGCACTTCAAGAAGGGGAAACTTCCTTTTGACACTGTGTACGGGTACCAGACCCCTGAGCTACAGTATATCAAACCGTTCGGTTTTCGTATGCTCTATCACCCCTTCATGGAACGATTAACAACCTCCAGTCAACGGTAAGAGGAGGGACTGCGCTTAGGACATAATGGTGGAGGTGTCTACCTACTGATGACAGAATCGGGATTTTCAGGGCAAAGCATGTCCGTGCGTATGAAGATGAGTTCCCTGATTTACAGTTGCTAAATAACAGTGAGGTTCGAACATCGGCGGGTGAGGAGAATGCACACTCAGATGCAGATTACGTGGACATCCCGCTACCCGAACCGGAAAGTACAGCAACTGAGTCACATGGGTCAGGGGGCGATGGAAGTGACAATGATTGGGGCGAACATGAATCATCTTCGTCGTACAATAATGGGGCCGAACATGAATCATCTTCGTCTTTTTCCTCCTCGGATGAGGCCCCTGACGATCTGACTACGGGCAAGATGCTCACTTATGTCCCCGCTGTCCAGGGGACGAACCCGAACCGGAAACGGGAAGTTCAAATCGTCCTGGTCTAAGACCTGTCCGAGCGGTGAAATATAGTGCCAAGGCATTGCCGAAGTTTGTTTCGACATTCGAAGATCCATAATTACCCGAGGCACTTAAGTAATCCGAACGGAAACAGTGGATTGAGGCAATTAACGAGGAGTACTGTACAGTACCCTCCGTGATGCCGGTAAGTGGGATGGGAAGTCTATTACCCCACCAATAGTTAAGGTCCTTCCGTTCAGCGTCATCCTCAAGTTGAATAGAGATGGGAATGGCTATCCGAAACAGTTCAAAGGCTGGTTGGTGGCCAAGAGAAACTAACAAGATTCGGAGTACTTCCTAGAGTTTGAGCTGTATGCTCCAGTCGCATGCACCGAGTCCGTTCGGATACTGTTGGCCGTAGCCGCAGTTCAGGGCTGGACGAAGAAGCATCTTGATGTCCAAGGGGCGTTCCTGTACGCAACCCTGTCCGAATCGGAAGAAGTCTGGGTAAGGCTTCCCTGTATCCCTGGGGCTTCTTTCAACTCCGTTCGGAAAATTTTCCCACTTCTGAGGTCCCTGTACCCTCTATGTCAAGCTACAAAGCTGTGGTACAAGACGCTTGCAAAGATGCTCCACCGACTCGGGTTTAGAATACCAAAGTCCAACGACTGTCTCTTTATCGGTGGTCGAGGTTCCGAAACGGTGTTCTTGTTGGTCTACGCCAACGGCATTCTCATCACCAACTCGGAAAGCACAATGTATCAAGTTAAGAGGGAGTTATCGAAGCATTTCAAGACATCCGAGCTCGGGGAATGCACTTCGATACTTGGAGTGCAAGTCCAACAACTTCCGAGCGGCACCTTCTTGTTAGTGCCACTGTTTATCAGAAAGATCATTGAGCCCTCCGGGATGCAATATGCAAAGGCTACACCTTCCCCGTTTACTTTTTCACATCACCTCTACGACGAGGGAAGTACGTTAGCCGCTACGGAGTCGAAGGAAATAGAGAAAATGCCGTATCGAATGATTCTAGGGTTGATACTTTTTCTGGCAGCCAGAATCCGACCGGAAATTGCAACAGCCGTGTCTATGCTGGGGAAGTTTCAGTCCGCACCGGACGTCAAGCATTAGAAAATGGCCAAGCAAGTCGTCCGCTACCTCATCGGTACTCAGGACGTTTGGATTTATCTACCGAAAGGTGATGGACAGATCATGCTGGAGGCTTGGTCTGATGCGGACTGGATTTGACATCACTCTCATCGCCAATACCGATCAGGTTATTTGTTGACCGTCAACGGGGATCCTGTTGCGTGGAGTTCAAGGTCGCGGCCGGTAACTACTCTATCGACATCCGAAGCGGAGCATCCGCCCCAAGCATCTGTGTGCGTAAGGTTTCCTGAGTCCGGTCGGTTCTCAAGGAAATGTTTTGTCCGCAGCGCAAGCATACTGTAATTTATCAGGACAACTTGGGAATTATCTGTTGGATGGAAGATGTGCAGGCACTCCGAAAGGTGAAGCACACCGGTATTCGCTACCATTACGTCACGGATGCAGTTGCTCACCGAAAGGTTACAGTTCAATATACTCTGTAGACAGAAAACGAGTGGACAGTCTGAAAAGATCATCATCGGCGAAGCAATGACGCAACAACGAGAATAGCTTGGTTGTTTCTCTAAGTCTGCTTTGCCCGGTCCTCGAGGCGGCGTTTCGGAATGACTCAGTGTTGATTCACCCAATTTCTAAACAGAGAAAGGAAAAAGGAACCTCAGTAGGATAAGCATATGCGTTTGTTATGTTTGTTTTTTTTTGACCGTGTCGAAATTGCAAAGATGAAACAAACATCCGGTAAGGTAATTCGTCTATGATTTTTTATTTTTGTTTCATTTATCCGAATGGTACGTAGTTTGTGGTCTAGCGCTGTGATTGCACTACTGCGTCAGCAGTAACTAGTCTGTGCGGATAGGGTAGAAGCTACTGCAGCGAAACCTTTACTTTTCTCTAAGTAGTTACGGAGCGGGATAGTATTTAGTTAAGATAAGAGAGGTCAACTTGTTCCGACTCGGGCACCCCGAAGTTGCAGAAACCTACTATTTTGTCCTCAACACCAGTAAGCATATCTGTTGAAGTAAATGAATCCAAAATGTTCCTTTACTGGAAGGGGGAATGTTTGGGTAAAAGTGGTTTACTTGAATAGGTTAGTGTATTTAATCTCCCTGATGTCTGGGCTAAATGGGGCGGTTTAATCAAATTGTCTGATAGCAGATGACAGAATAGGGCACCTCAATGGGTTGCTATACTTAGTTTTTCCGATAATAGCAATCGCAGGAGCGGGGTAAGTATAGTAGCTACTGACATAAGTTGAGAACAGAGCTTCTCTTAAATATTCACACGTTCAAGTTGTTGCCTAAACTGTGGCTCAAAACTCCTTCCAACAAACAACTGCCGTTATTCTGGACGATTCTCACCGCTTAACGAGCTAAAAATGTTTGCTACGCATCAGAAATAAGAACGGCTCCCCACGCGGCAATGCCAGAAGCAACCTGGTTGGCGAACTCGCGAGCGGTGGGGTGCCAGTCCCCCGATGCTTTGGCCAGTTTACTGCAAGCGTGTATAACTTGGGTGCAAAATTCATTGGCAGAATACCGTGCGTGTAAATTACTGTGCAATGGGTTCGATCGACTTCCACTGATCAATTCTACTGTACTCTGTTATCTATTCATTTTATCCGTTCTGACACAGCAACACCCCTTTTCTGTTTTCTCACTTGCCTTGCCAACCTTGGTATTCCGCACCGAACGACAAGCTGAATCTCTCTAGGGTACACTGACCTGTTGTGTATCCTAAAGAGGATTGTCGCAGTTGGTTGCAGAAAGATTGTTGCCAATTTCAACCCCAAAATGGACTGATACGTATTCATGTACCAGTTGGGTATCACACAGCTTATCCAACTGTGCTTCTACCAAGGCTTCACATCTTATAGATTCTTTGAGCCAAGACCGCATTTGACAGAGGATGGGTTCGCTCTTTCAGTGAAATCTGCAGCGAGCTTGCTTGCACGCTTGCTTACCATGCAAAACCTGTTCCCGGAAGTCGCTGCACTTCTCTCACGCCTCTGCAGACCTTCTGGACTGCAAACATCTCTCTCATTTGCTCTCTCCCTGCCAAAGCTTCCCACTAGTTCTCTTTCCTTTATTAAGAGTGACTCATAGGGTGATATTCCATTTAGCCTGTGCAGGGTGGCGGCTTAGAAAAAAGTGGAGTATTTTGAAATAATATTTATTATTGTGTTCTTTTCGGACTCGATGCCTAAGACCGCGAGGCCTGTTTTAGTCAATTAGATGCTTTAGTATAGATAAAATAGACCTGAATCTCTACTAACTTCAATCTCTTGCGGATGGTGGGTCGTCCTACTCTGAAACAAATAATACTGCACAATCATTTCGAAAAAATATAAATCGATGACTCGGATGGAGAAAATATGTAATTTCAAGCCCAAAAAGTATAGTAAAATATGCATCAAGTATCCAATAGGCTTTTTATGGTTACTCAGATATTATGAAGTTGATTAATTAAATTATTGAGAAAAAGTTTCACTACAGTATGATGTGACTAAATTCGTATTCACTGAGGAATTATTCAAAGCCTGCCCATCTCAAGAAATTATAAACATCCCGGTATTGGCGTGGAGAATTCCTGCGGTCTTAGTAAATTCAAAACCATTAGTTACATAACCTAAAGACTCAGTCTTTTCCGAAATGATTGCGTAACAACGTAATAGGTCTGTCTCGATCCCCGCAAGAATACTATCGGAATCCCTATTCCAGTGAGTAACCCTAAAAAAAATCTCATCATTCTTGATCTAACAGCCAAAAAGGGCATCAATCAGCACCGCCGACGCATAGGCAACCTTGGCATTCATATCGGAGCGTTCAGCAAAGCCCTCTGCCGAACTCGTATAATACAATTCCGACCCGGACTAGAGCGATTCAGATGAGGAAAACGACAGTCAATGCCCTGTTCTCGATTCATTTTACTCAGCAGGGGGTCTACAACAGTTTATGAAATGATAAAATTCAACTCGAAACAGTTTCAGGCGATTTGGGGCACATTTTACCAGCACATCAATAGCTTTCATAACATTGAAGGGGCATGCGAAGTAAATACATCGGAAAAGATTGTTTTTCCATGATGACGGTTGTGCTCAAGCATGGTGGGGCATGGAACTTCCTCGCAAGAACTTTTGGAATGAAAGGGCCGACATTTGAATGTCTCATTACTACTGTTATTCGCAAGGTGGCAGGGGCAATGTACGAATTTTGCGTCGATTAAATGATCGAGGGCAAGTCGATGAGTAAGATAACAGAAGAAGGTAAAGAGTTTAAGAATTATCCATATATACGGTACGCAACCGATGTTACTTTGTAGCAGGCGAACCGGCATTTCGAAGATTTGGAAGAGGGTCAGCGTTATTTTAGTGGCAAATACAAACTATACGGCTTCAAATTGGAGGTTTCAGTGCTGTCAATAGGGTTAGTTGTAGGGCGCAGTGAAATTTTTCTGGGTTCTGTTTCTGATGCTGACATTTTTCACATCATGTGTCAATGGCATGAGGTTGGGCTCGCTAGAATAGATGACAGCAACGGGATTATGGGCGTTGGTATCGGATCATAGGAGTATCCGGATTATTGGACAGCGCTGTGTGACAAATGATATCAGGGGGGGATGGAAATTACGCGCACTGTGCATCCGAAAAAAACCACACAACGGGTTTGTTTCGAGGGAAGAGGAGAAAAGCTACAAGCTTATGAGAAAAAAAGGGGTGTCTTTATTGAGATGTGTGGATTGGCTGGAACCCATTTGGAGTTGAAAATATGAATTCTGAACAAGCTTATTGCGTCTAAAAGGATCGTTGTTGAAAATTATTTTGGCATATGTGCGGTTTATGGAATATTATGTCGACCAAGTATCGTTGGGGTGAGCGAATTTATAAATCCATTTTTAAGATTTGCTTGGCTCCGACTAACTTGCATATCAGTTGGGCGCCACTAAGCGCTGCGGATCAGGTATTTTACCACAAGGTGAAGGACAAGCTATAAAAAATCGGAGAAAGTGTAGTGACTGAACGTGTTCGAGCATAAGCGAGGTATAGGGCAAAACGGGCTAGGCGCATGGATGTAAAATAACGCTCTAGAAGTGGCACTGTAGGCATTAGTGCCTTTGATCATGATGGGGACACGTTGAGTGAGTAGCTGCATAGTTACTGTACAGTTATTGGTAGCTTGAGTAATGTTTTTGTTTTTTTAATTAAAAGTATTGATTTTCAGGAATAAAATTAAAGCTTGGCACGTGGAGCAACGAAACTGTATGATCTTTATAAATTCCTAGAGGAATCAGTAAATACGCGAAGATTGAGTAATTGAGTTTTTACTGAAAAAATGAATGAAAGACCTAGTAGGAGGGAAAGGTTGGGGTGTTTTAATGATTGAAAAATTGATTAGTCTATGCTACGAAGCGCGTCAAGTAGCTGGTACAAGTGTTAGGCATGAGGGAACCAAGAAAAGGAATCAATCCGGCTCAAGTATCCAATAATACTGCGGATGAACACATAAATAAATTTGCATACACCTATCCAGCTGGACCCACTTCCAGTGTTTCCTGCAGAGTATTGTCTTTACTCGTCCTTACTTTCTTTTATGGACCATGCAGCTCCGCGAGCAGTTTATATTGTACCACCCCGCCAATAAAGCACAATCATTTATTCAGTACACGCTAAGAAAATGATAGCAAGGGCAATTAAATAATACAAGCACCGGAGAATATAGCATACACGGATCAATAACAGAACGAAAAATCTTTCGAGACCGCAGATTTCATATGACGACTTTTCTTCTTTCCGAGTCTCTATGCATTGATGTACGGTTGGAATAACTCGGAGTAAGTGCTTCATATCCCATTCTAATTTGACAGAGCAGCGTTTTTATGCGAATATAAAGATTCTGAGATTGAAAGATCTTTGAAAGGGGACGAAAGTTCTGTAAGACAGCCAAGGCAAAGATTCCAAGAATTTTGGGAAGAATCTGAAACCAAGAGAAGAATTTAGAAAGCCATCCATGCTTATTCTGATTCAAATGAAACCTTAGAAATTATTCAGCAGCATCGTGCTCTAAATAAAAGAATTTGTGTAGATATATAAGACGATTAAATTGGGCTTTTAGCGATTTATTTTCATGATTGAACTGGTAGGCTTAGTAATTATAATATTTGTGATGCGTTTCAAGGATTAAAACCCGAAGTGATAAAGCAGTTTGATTAACGTCGGAAAGGTCAAATGACAAAGAATTGTACGCAGACAAAACATCAAGGAGATAACAAAACTACCTTTAAGGTATTGTGATAAGACAAGTCATATGTTGACGGAAAACGTCGAATTAACTACATAGAACAGATCTTCAACGTTACACAACCACCTAATTGTAGTCCCAAGTAGATTGAATGTTTGGAATGCATTTATATGGTCCAGGTGATAGTTGAGTGTCTCGAGTAAACTCGATAGGCTAAGGAAAATTTTTAAAGAAACAGTTGTTATTAACAACGATTCTCTAGGATTTTTTCGTGGAGAAGGAGCCGGACATAAAGGAATAGCGAAGCCAGTTATTTTTTGTGAATCAAGCAACGAAATGGGTATAAAGGAGGATGAAAGAGATTTCGAGACCGGACAGAAGGATTTTTTGCAGAATAATAGCAATCGTATTCCGTTTCAATGGTTATGAATATGATTAGAAAGGGGAAAATGGCGCAATATGGAGGTTCAAAAAAATATGAAGCAAGGTAAATTAGCTTGCTTGCATATTATTCAAGCTTTCATTCTTCGTTGAAAATCAATGTGAGAAATCGAATATCCGAAGCGTAAATAGGAGGTATAAAACTGAAGTTATAGTGAATAGAAGGATAAGTGAGACTTAATTCCATCTGAATCTGCATCATAGCGCCCTTTCTATGGTTTACTGGAGAGAGAGCATTGAGGCAAATTTTTATCAAAAAAAGGTCAGTAGTGATCATCGAGTTCTTTTGTCGTGGCAGCGTAGCAAAATATTGAAATACTGAAATTAGACGATAAATGTGGCGGTAAAACGATAACAATCGCCCACAAGTCTCAAAACGGTGAAATATTGGCTACTGGAAATTGGAATGATAAAGTCCAAGCACTGCCAAAACAGAAGATCAGCAATTTTCTGAATACAGATCCCTATATCGCAGATTTCCTACCACCAGGGCCCATGGAGAAGAATATTAGGACCGGAAAAACCTAAAAAGCGTCAGATAGTATTCAGAAATTTGATAGGAAGTGCAAAGAGGTTGGGGAATCCCGTCGGCCTCCTCGGGTATGAGCTTCCGGTGTGTTCCTCGTAGTGGAGCAGTTGAGGTCAGGAAGCTAGCTTAGTAGTTGACTGTACATACTGGGAAGGTAATTTAGGCCTCTATGGATTCAAGGGGTCCTTTTCGATCAAAGAGGGTCGCTGCTTAAACTTATGAGATTGAAACTCGTGTCCTGTTGGACACAGACGCTGCCCATAGTTTCATGTAGTGGTAATTTTTTCACGGAATGGGATCTGAAATCCTGTGGATTTTTGGTCGTAAATTTTGACTTTCAGTGTTACAAAACGCTTCATTTCATGCCGCTATCTGAAGACTTTCTTCGAAATATATGTGCGAGAACTTAAAATAGGGTCTTCTTTAGGTAAAATTGGCGGTTCGGAAGAAGAAAATTGTTTCAAACTTCTCAATGAGCCTCCCGTGAACGACGTAGCGCGCACTGATGGTTTTATTTCACTTCCCGGGGACTCATAAATCGAACCGTTAGCAGCTTTATTCTAATCGGAGTCAAATGACTCTGATGGTAGGTCGAATGCTGATCATGTAGTACTGCTGAGGAATCATACGAGTCGGTTTAAAAGGAACTCTCTGAGGGTGAAAGATTCGTCAGAAAAGGCAAGGGGTCAGATTGGGACACTCTAATTTTCTCGAATGTCAAAATTATAGTGGAAAAGGACTGGAAGACGCTGTTGAGAACATTTAGTGATATAGATGTAATATCGTGGCACATCAATGGTGTCGAACCATTAAAAGTTTCAGAAGTCCATTACTTTGAGCTAATGGACGATACTTCAGTACATTGCAAGGATCTCTGTATTACTCCGGAGGACAACCTCATTGCGAGGAAGCTACTTTAAGAGCAGTTGCAAGCGGGGATAGTCAAGCCCTCGAGTTCGACTCGACAGTTTCCAGTTTTGATAGCGATGAAAAGGAAAAGAGGCCCTCGCTTTAATGCCGACCAAAAATTAGTTCAACAGGGTGATGGAGCGGGATAACTGGAAGATGCAGAAGAACGTATAATTTTTCGATGAGCTGGAAGGTGCGAATTTATTCACTACTGTGGACTCCAACACTGACTAATCGCAATTTTGAATATCTGTGTCCTTCACAAGGAAGGAAAAAATAATGTCAAGATCCGGGACGTACAAGTTTGAGGTGATTTAGCACGGAGTGATGAATGCACCCGCAAATTTTCAAAGAGTAAAGGACTAAATGTCTCAACGGCTTCATTTTGCAACGGTATACGTCTTAGACTTCGATATTTCCTCAAGTTTGCTAGACGAAAACAAGGAGCACTGCAAAGAGGTGTTTAAAGGATTCAAGAAGATAATTTGAAGCTGAAAGATACTAAGAGTAGATATGCCTTAATGGGAGATAAACCTTCTCGAGAATGCGATCAGATATACCTGGATCAAGATTGATGCATCCAAGATCGAATATATTGCAGAAGCTTCAAATTCGAGGAATATGACAGAACTAAGAATACTCTTAGGTTTTTCCAGATATTAAAGAAGGATAATAAGGAATTAAGACGAGAGCACGGCAGTTTTACCCGATGGTAGGTCAGTAAATTTGGAATTGATTTTGACATCAAAAGGGCAGAAGGCCGTTGAGCACTCGAATAAAAGGCAAGAGTTGCCCGCATTACTGGAATTTACGGACTTAAACACGTTATTCTTGATAGAGACACTTCGGTTTATCTAAGAGATGTGATATCGCAAGAGGATAGCGAAGGCAAGATCAACTTTATTCAGATTTACTCTCGCAATTTGACGGAACAAGGGCGTAGCGAATCTACCAGCGAAAGCTAGGATTTTTCGTTTTTTTCGAGTATTAAATGATCTCAAAAGTTCCTGTCTTGAACAACACCTGTTGGATGTGACGGGTTTTGGCCGTATAAAGAGTTCAAAACACTACTTTAGAGAAATATTTTGCTATTTGAAGGATAATGGCAAAGTCAATGTCATAGATTGAGGCCCTATTAAGCCTACAGGGTGATGGCATGCAATGTCTGCGGCCTTACGGGAAGCATTTGGAAATTATGACCATCTTTCAGGACAGAATCGGCCATAAGCACCATGTTACAACTGAAAAGGTAAGGATAGATCAATGTTAATGTCCTGTTTTGTATTTTGACATAACATACTGTGTCCAATCTATCGATGATTTTCAGCCTGCCGGGAGGGTTCATAATTCACATAAATGTTTGACAGCTCTCCTTAATGGATTTTTTGAGACATTGTAAATAGAATCCGCGGCTATTTAAAGACATTAAGACTGGTGAGAACTATGAATTGTCTCATTTGGGGACAAAGACTAGTTGGCGGTTGCTTGGACAACCGTGAACGCGGCAGTAGGCCCCTTAACCAAACTCAAGGATATGATCGTCCGGGCCACTGCAAAAGGTTGCGTTGAACAAAGCCACAGATTTCCGGGTAGCCTTGGTGCAGACCTTTATGAAAGAAAAAGAGGTCTAACGGTGGGCTTTTCTCTCCTACACCTCAATGGTGAACAGAGAGCAGAAAATGTGACTACAAAGATAAATAGAGCCATCAAGAGATCATTGTTGTCGAATGGCGGCGGCACAGCAAAAGAGTTTTCGCAAGTTCTATACAGATAACGCAGAGTTGGCCGCGGGGGAATCAATTCTTAGGACAGGCTGATGTTTGAAACTAATCGGAGGATGTTGGAAAGTTATGCAATAGCACTCATCCACAACGATGGACTCAAAATCGATTAGTTGATATTTGAGCCAACTTTATTGAGCGTGCGACTAGTCAGGGAAGTCGGGGCATCGACGCAGGCAGGAGAAATGAGGCAAAATTTCCAGGATTAGAGACAAGGTTTTTTGTGTACGTGGACGAACTCGACAGGAACTGGAAGTGGAAGAATATTGAATCATTCTACCATGGATCATGTAAAACGAGGAAAAATCATCCGCATTACCAGCTGGTCTTCTCAGCTGGTCTATTTAGCTGTAGAGAGATTCACGCTAAGAGGCGGTATGAAATCAAAGAAACAACAGTATCCCCTATTGATTTTTAAGTTTCTTTGTACCCTCAACGGAAAAAGTTTAGTAGTCCATTCATTAAATCTGTACGCTATTTTTAAAGACATACAAAGTTTACTCGTGGCCATTTGGTCATTAAAATCATCTTTCAGCTTTTCGGATTGCTTATATTTCATAATAGCAATGAAAATGACTGCTTTATAGTCTTCAATGACAAAAAAGCTTGAAAATTCCATCAATGAGTTTAACTTAACAAATATTAGAATTTGTGCCATTAATTAAGAATAAACTTAATTTACCTCGAAATAGAAAGGAAAAATTTGATTTTATAGAATAGAATGAACTCCGTCATGCATATGATTCAAATGAAAACAATCGTATGAAATATAAGAAAAAATTGGGTAGCCCTTCAATAGAAAATTGCTAAAAGGAAATCGAATATTTCAGTTTTACATTATTTATATTCAAAGAAACAGGACATGAACATTCCATCCCTTAAATAAGATAAGAAAGATATTAATTTCTTATAAAGGTAAATAGCAACTAGTATGTTTTCTGATTAAGACAAAATCTTTTACTTAAAGAATATATTGGACCCTAAACTATGGTAACTCTACTTAAAAAAGTTTTTTTAAATTTTTATCGCCTACAAAGTCTTCCCAAGCTTAAAAGGGATCATTTGAAACTCTACGAAAGCATCAAGAAGGTATGATACTGCCTTGAACGATAGCATATGGGCCCGATCAGCAGCATTTGCTCAAGAGTCTCAAAGTAAAACTAGATTGATTCAACTTTAAACAAAATGCGAGATACATTCCGCCAATTTAAACCATGACAATAAAAATTAGCAAAAATTGTTCAAACATGAAAGCGACAAATTTATGAGGAAAACACATGTATTGAAGCGGCAGACCAAATTTTTACATCAATTAAAGTATCTATTATCACGTAGGAAAATTTCATTCGTTCACAACTACCTGTACATCATACAGCGAGAGTTTTGATTTGAACGGACTCGTAGCAATATTTTTATTAAAGTAAATGTTGGTTTGTTGTCCTATCTCGCTCACGTGGTGACTCCAAATGAGATATCCAAGACCTTATACTTTTCTTTCAAAAACTTTTCTGTGATCTCCACCACAAAAACTAATAAATATATAAATCTCGTATACGAATCCGTGAAGTGTAGATAAAATTCCGAAAAACTTTTCGAATTCATCAGATTACATGAAACTGATTTCAAGAGCAAATTGGTTTTAAGAGGGACTACAACTGATTCAAGACATCAACATGTAGCAACATTCAAATTTGATAAGTAAAATATATGCAAATACAATGAATGCATTCAATACTGACGAATAAAAATTCGATGAAAATTTTTATAAATAGTAAATATACACTAGCTCGAGGGCCACTTTAAAGTTTCTCTTTGTAAAGAAACAAAAGTAGCATAAAAATAAAGTTTTTGCCTCTGAATTTGTAAGCAATATTGAGAATAAAGTTGACAAAGATTTTAATATGAACCAGTTTCACTTTGGAGAAAAGAAATAAAATGAAATATCGCTGCTATTGACGTCACAGAATGGTCAAAAATCTTGTTGAAACCCAAAAATACAATTATAACCAGAGGAACTACTCATTATATCCAAAGGAAGTGAAAAAGTTTAATACTAACGAATTTTTGACCCCGAAGGATCAAAACGTCTCTCTCAACCTAGATTGGAGATAGATCCGGGTTCAAGGGTTGAGTAGTAAAAAAATCAAATACCAGAAGAATAACATCTCGAGATGCACCAAATTTAAAGCAAAAGTGATCAACATTAAATCAGATTACTGTGAAATAGATGGATTCATTAATATTGGATATATGTAATGTAAAGTTCATAATCTGCATCCAATTAGAGGAGGAAATTTTGTTCTCAAAAGCATAAAATGATTCTGGTAAAACTTATTAGGTACATATCTATAGAAAAGAGATAGTTATATCAAAGAATCTCACGTTCTAATAAATCTAATTGATAAGTTCTCAATACTCAAATCGATATTCAAACCCTATAATGCCCATCAATTATACTAAATGTTTCTTCCAAATACCCTAAAATATTTTATCTTGCTTTTCGAAGAGCTTGGTTGACTTTATTTTAATCCACTGTATGAGAAAACGCGGAAGAAACTAATTTTCGAATCTTTTAATGGCCAAGAGGGGATCATTTTATTTTATGACTGCGCCTGAAATGCCGTAGAATACTTGCTCCCTTCCTGTTACAAATTTCATTCCTATGTTCAAAATTGTTTTTAACTATAGGAATGAAATCTGGGAGCAATTCAAGTAATCAGCGGCACGCTTCTGTGGTTCGTGAAATAATATATAACGCATAAATATTTTTCTTTCGTTAACAGAAATTCAGGATCAATTGGGATCGTGAGAAGGTATTTTACCAAAATTTTGAACGCCTTAAGACTGGTCAACTTCTAAAATGTAGGAATAATGGTAGAAGAAAGTAGAAGAAAGTAGATACGTTCCATATTTAACCGGTTTAAAAGGTATCTAGATATGCTTTTGGCATGGAAGTGGTACTGTAAATTTATAGTACTACAAAAGAAGCGAATGAACACAAAAAAATCCAACATGGCTTTCACAGATTACTGCCAAGTGTTTTTGCTTAACTATACACAGAAAGCGGTGAGCACACTTTATATCATTATAGTAATAAAATATTATTAGAGAACTAGTGTAAAGTGTAGTAGTCAACTTCAATACCTTTTCACTCCAGGACACACTGGTTTGTATTAAAAAAGTATGCACAAAAAACCTAAAAAACCAAAACGTTTTCTTCTATAGTAATGGCCGAATACTTAAAATAGGCCAACTGTAGGCATTGAAGATTCATAATTCACTGCTTAATACCAAGTAATCCTTATTAAAGAGATGGAATAAAGTCAATATAACCAACGAATCGATAAAAAGGTCTGTATTGCGCAATTTATTACGTGTGAAACCTAATTTATTAGTTCGCTAGGACTAATCTTCTGTAATTTGCAGCGACATGCTACTTGCAGTACATTTTGGCCAATTTAAATAATGTCTAAACTTATTTAAAGCGTTTTTTCATCGTAAAACTTCTTGAGCAGCCTAAAAACAGTACATCAAGTAGAAAGACCAAAAATAGATTATAAAAACTTTATTAGAAAGAGTTATGCCAAAACTAATAAGTATCTGCCACTGCAGATCAATCTCAACGAATTTAAGGATACTGTACACACCTTTGAACATAATGCGAGATTCTGACAATACCATTACCCTTATAGAATATTAGTTCACCTCATAAACTTTCCGCCAGAAATCGAAAGTGGATTTTGGACATCTCGGAGAATATTTATCAATATATTGTTCCATGTATGCGGTCAAAGAAAATGAAAATGAAAGACATAGGAAAAGTAACACGAAATTGCTCCTGCTTCTGTCGCAGAATGAAAATGGGCAGGGTTTTATTAGTGTTCCTACAAGGAAATGGATCTGAGTAATTTTCAGAGTCATACGATGAGAAATTGCAAATAATTTTCTGTTTATGAATAACCAATATTGCTTCTTCGCTAAGAATACGAACTGGAGTAAATTCGGAATACAGTCGAAATCTACCCTTTAATTTATTACTCATACTGGAATATGTTTTTAGTCATTAACATGGCGGAAAGAACTGATACAACAGAGAATAATTTTCGAGATCCAATCCATCTACTTTTCCGTCATCGAGAATATTTGCTCGAAATTGCTCTTCAAACTTATGGAAAATTTTCAGGTAATAAAAAGTTTTGGCAGAGGGCTTTAAAATTAACAGTTCGATAAAGCTACTCTGTATTTTTGCTTCATTACATCATAAATGTCAATTTTAAGATTAAGTGCCATTTTTCTTGTAAAAAACAATATTTTGGAGAGCTAAAAGTTTAAAGTGATACATTACATATATTTTACTATTTTAAGCATCCAAATGAATAGATCCTTCAAAAATGTTGGATTAATGATTTCTAATTAGGTTTATATAGGAATAGTAACTGGCATATAATTCAAATTAATTTCAATCAGGATTCATTAATTTTAAGTTTTTTTACTGTGAAGTACTTTTTAGACGGAAACTAGATTTTCCAAAGCAGTAGTGCGCAAGTAGCTTAAAAATTTCAACCTATATAAAGTTTTTGCTTAATAAATTCCAAAACTCTCACTAGAATATTTGAATTTGAAGGGAATTTTTACAAACTATAGAAAATGTTTTTCATATTTACTAAAGATTCTCTCGATTGTTTAAAAATTTTAACCCATTTAATTTTCATAAGCATATAACTTGAGTATTTTTTCTCTGAGGACTAAATTTTGAAAATTTATTGGTATGACACGAATCGTTAGTCAAAATTTATTTAAATAATTTTATTCATACTCAAAAAGCTAAAAATATGGAGAAAACAACAAATAATACTTGATGTTGGGATAGGTCACTTTTAAACGTTTTAGAGGAAATTTATCGGTGACCAAAATGTACAATACTCTGAGAATTTTTTCCACAAAATATAACAAAAGCAAAATTTGAAAGATTTAACTGATATTGTGGATCTGTTCTAGAGTGAAAAAGTCTACAATTAAAAATTTAAGTTTCTCTCTAGTTCGTTGTTACTATTAATAATTTGCTTTTATTTCTAATATCTTATATTTTATCCACATATGTTTTGGAAAATAAATTCATTACACAAGCTTGTACATATAAATTGGGTTAACAAGCTAGATATGTACTCTCAAAATATTCTTTATAGTAATCTATGAATATTTTGTACGTAATTGATGCGAAATGTGTAAGTTCAGTAAATTTTCGCACTTCGCACATTTTTCATTATCAGAAAAATTATCTGGCATTGAAAAGTTATCATATAAAAATATTCAAATTTTAAATTTTAAAATCATTGGTAGCAATTTAAAATATATTTCTTTAATTCTAGAAAAAGTTATATATAGTTATAAGTACATGATTTTAGCACGGTATTTAGTTTTCTTATCATAAATTAATAAAAACAGAGTTCATCAAGTATACTGTACAACTATTTCAATTCACAACTCATCTTGTGTTATCAAAGATAATCTAAAACGTCTTCGTCCTTCACTAATAATATTGAGGAAGAAAATAAGGCTATTCGAAATTGAAACCTTTATGGAGGAACAAGGGAGTTCGAAAGGTTAATAAAATACGGTACAGCTTTTGTAATATGCGTCTTGATCATCATAATTTATGTACTAATATAGAAAGCTAATCATTTCAGCGTGAGTCGTCATCTTTCTTGTATATGGAACACTGTTCATATAAACTAGATCGTATACAAATATTTTTTAATAATTTAGCTAAGCAGAAGAAAACTATATGTGAACTGTAATTCATGAGATTTTTAATACATTTATTCAAATCATCTTTGAGTGAAGACTGTTTACGAACAGAAAGCATGAATAAATGGTTCTAGTTTATTGGAAGACGAAATAATAATTGAAAAAAATGAGAAGTTCTTTTTTGGTTGCTTTATTTTTCCAATTTATTCAAAACTTTTTCACGAAGAACATTTCACGCTCTTTCTACAAGAAAGGATTTTTTATTCGTTTATAAAGAAAATTGAAATTAATTAAGCAATTAGAATGTTTGTGGTACAGGTCAGAAGGCTCGACTACTTTAAATTACTTTCAAAGTCGAAAAGTCCTTTGAAAATATCATTTGTTGAATCCCTAAAAAATGTATTTTTTTTTCCAAAACACTCTTTAAGATGATGCTGCATTTATGTTTTTATCCTACAAAGGTGAAAAATTAACCAATAAAAATAAATATAACACGAATTTAATTCATAAAATAAAATAAGCGGGCCATTTGAATATACTTTCATCCTTTCGCAAAAATATATTCTTCTTTCGTTTATGCATATCCACTGAGATATAAGAGAGGGGAAAAAATTACTTCTCTCGACATCTTCATTGCTCAAACTAATTTCTCAGGACTGCATCTCTTTCAAAAAAATGTCTGCTACACCAACTGTTGACTCTGCTCAGCCTCTTTTGCCCACTTCTCTTTCAACAATTTCAAATGTCACTTGGGCAGGTGAAGATGAAGCGCCAGATGCTCCGCCGAAAACAGGGACCATTATCAGCTCTGCTATGAACCTAGCAGCTTGTGCACTAGGAGCAAGTATGCTTAGTTTACCTTACACAATGATGATTTCAGGGCCTGTAACTTCCTTAGTGTTCTTAATAATTTTCGCGATAATGGCCGTCCTGTCTGCGCAAGCTGTTGTGAACGCTGGACTGAGAAGCAAAAAGAGTTCCTACGGCTCTATTGTTAGATTGAATTTCGGACCCGTTGAAGGAACAATCACGGAGATCTTGCTATCAATTGCACTGATTGTTGCTGCAATTTCTTACATAGTTGGACTCGTTGATCTTCTTCCAGTAAGTAACCTTATTTCTTCTTTTCTTACTTGATCCTTCTTTTCTTACTTGAAAAATACGTCTACAATAGAATTCATATTTTCTAACAAAATCTTTTTCATCTTTTCTCATCTCCCAGGATATGCTTCCGTTTACTTCCTGTCTTCCCCGCACACCAAGAATCATTGCAGTCTTGATATGTTTATTTCCGGTTACTCTCATATCAAATCTTTCAGCCTTTGGGCCTGCATCGTCAGTGGCCGCTGCAGGCTGCTATCTTCAAGCACTAGCACTGGTGGCTCAGTTATTTGTAGGTGGAACGGAATGGCATATTCCGGACAAAGAAGTGTTGACATCCGTTAATATGGCTGGTCTCATATACTCAATGCCGATGATTTGCTTTGTCTACGCCTTTCACTACGTTTTGACTGAGACTTTAATTGAGTTGGATAACCCAACTAGAATGAGAATGTCGGTTGTGAACTTAGCTACCGTAGGAATAATGCTTGGATGTTACATCCCAGTGGCTATATCTGGGTACCTTGTATACTCTGGGAAGGGCATTACGACAAATGTTTTAACCGGACTTCCACCAGGTTCTTTTACTGCATTCATTGCGAAATGGTCAATTGGAGGCCTCCTGTTAATTACGTATTCCCTATTTATCATTCCTCTTCGACAAAAACTGGAAAAGCTCTCTTTCAATCAGTTGACGAAGTCTGAGACAGATCCTCGGCGATTGGCACTTGCAGGTGCTTTGAATTTTTCAGTTGCAATTGTATCGATCGCTCTACCTGATCTGGGTCTCGCAAATACACTGGCTGGTGGATGTATTGCATTGATCATGTTTTTCTATCCAGGAAGACTTATGCTTAAGGCCCAAACTGATCTACCATTTGAACAAAGAGATCCTCTGCGTATTTGTGTTGGATATATTTTTGTTTTCTTCGGCGCTCTTATATGTCTAGTAGGACTTTTTGGAAACGCTATATTTGACTTTTAAATACGTTAAAAATAAACATGACACTGTTTAGAATCGAAAAAATTATTTTCAATGATTAGTTTGTATTTCACCACCTTCAAATCTATTTTAATTATTTCAAGTTAGTTGCATGTTACAAGATGAGTACTGAGAATAAATTTACTCAATTGGAAGTAAAATTTTGAAAAAGACTCATATATATTAGTAAATGTAATTTCGGGAAGTAAATAGATTTCCAACGGTATATTTTTAATTTCATCATTAAAATCCTCAAATTGCAACAATAGGAAATATACAGAGATTGGAGCATGCTAGCTTAGATTCTGATTTACATGTGCGTCCCGATAAAGAATTATATGGAGGAGGAAAGAAGCAATAAAGTTACTTTATATTATAGGGAAACCAAAAAAGAATGAAATATGTTTCGAAACTTTTATATTGACCGGAAAATTAATTGGAATACAAAGTGGTATCTAAATGTGATAATTAAGTGATTTTTGGGTTTTAACGTATTCCAGTCCACTTCAACCTGCTCTGAATAAGATGTCTTATCTAAATTTTTAAATGATCTAGAAATTATAAACGTTTTGATTCAATTTAAAGATTAATGCCATCTTATATTTTAGTTAGATTTTTTATTTTCGCAGATCCAATTTTTTTTCCACGGAACTTTCCATTTATGGACCAATGAAATTTGAAATTATGAACGATATTAGTGATTTTTAGTATTTATTACTTAATATGGTATTTCCAGTACATGTGGTGTTTTCATGCACAAATGCAATATTTGAAAGTATTGAAAGAGAAGATTGAATTATTTTCTAGTACAACGATACCAGAAAAACTATTAGAAACGCCTCTAAAACTTGCAATATCTATCTTTTTCGTTAATAATACTATTTATTCGAAAATGTGTACGGTCGTATGAATTTGTTTTTTCAAAATTTAAATAAATTATTTCAATCCTTATTATTTCTACATTCTTTTTTTTTGCTTACAAAGTTTTCAAATAATCAATGAAAATGTCACAGAATTGCATAAATAAAAATATCTTGGTAAGGAGAAAATAATCTTTCAACGTATTCATAGTCAAATTAAGAACTAAGAGATTTTTTATAAAAATACATTTTCTTGCTTTCACTTCAAAAAAATTATTAATGAATAGAGAAAAATCACAATTTTAGGTTACTTGAAGATTTTTCAAACTAAAAATTTAAATATACAAAAATTTAAAACTTCGAATAAAACCATTGGAGAATTTTCGTAGCTAACAGAATAGAATTTTTGCACATTTTTTCAAGACGAGAAAGCTGTTTGTATTGTTGCACACTGAACATGACTTTAACTCCAGATATTTTCAAAATTCTGTCCATAAATAACTTTAGGTAATAGAAAAATAATAGTAAATTCCAATATCTAGTGTTATTGCAAGGATAAATTTTGAATAGTAGATTTCCCAATTATACGTCATCATCTGTAGACTTTCGAAAACGTTTGGAAACGATGCCATTTAGGTCCATAAGGGAGGAAAAAGTTTTCTGGGCGAAACAAAATAATTTCAAACGGACCAATTTGAAATGGAACTTTTTTCTGTACAATATTTTTTACTGGAAATGTAATTTGTCCCGAATTTCAAAAGAAGGCAATATTTCAATATTTTCGTTTTCAATAGTATGCAAAAATTAGCAATTGTGTTGATCAAGTTTAATATTATGGGAAAAAGGCAATTTTATGTAGGAAATATATTTTACTCAATGGCGAACCTAAATTTCATTGATTTAAAAGTGTGGGCGAAAATTTAAACTTCTGCTATTTAAATTTTTGAATGACTGTATTACTCTTTTTTCCTCTTGGAAGCCTCTTTTCTGGAAAATGTGATAAGGGATAATATGCAGATTTATGTGGTATCGTATTTAAAACTGAGGATACGATTACAAGTTCTTCAGGGGTTCATTACTTCCTATTATCCAGCCAAATAAGTGGCTCATTGTCGTTTAGATATAAATTAAGTAAGTCAACATAAAATTCACCAAAATGGATCAAAGTGAATCTATCATCTTAATCTTGTTATCTTCATTATTCATACCGAAAGAAATTGGTCTCATTCTCATACTTGATGCGCTTAGCAAAGAATTAAAAATTTCAACCAAACAAAAGAGAAATCTTCCGCGACCATTAATCTAAAATCAATATTTTTGGTCTGTTATGGTGGAGAAATTCCCTTAGTTGCTGTCTGAGCGTTACTTACTCAGAGACACGCTGCCGCAGTCGTAATGTCCAACGCAGCTTGTTTCTTGGGTAGCCTTGAGCTGGATTTTTAGGGAGATGTAATAGGTATTGCTGGTCACCCTGTAGGATATTCCAGGGCACAAACAACCATATCTTTGAAATACTAAGTAAACCCAGATACTTAAAACCTTTTTCTCAATAAATTAGTTTTTTGCAAATATTTTTCGAGTGGAGATGTTAATATTTTAGATTCTTTCATGATTTCTCAAATGATTGAAGGAAGTTTACCTGACCCACTCCCAAAATGATGAGAACTTGTGCACACGGGTGGTATTTTGCATCATCGTACCGGATGTATACCCCTCAAAATGATTTCGGAATGGAAATAATCTTTTCCATGTGAAAAAAAGGTCAGCTTCATCTTCGGAGCCAATTGAATGTCTAGCCCCATTTATGAGTCTAATTTTGATGGAAATAAAAGGTAGTTACCAAATATTTTAAGTTTTCAAAATAGCTTATTTCTTATACATATCCCTTTCAGACGACTAATCCCAGGTCCTACTGATTTTTTGGCTTATATAAAGGGTACAAACTTCGTTGTCATTATGTAGAAAATAAATATAGAAAATATTTAGTTTGGCCCATTTTTAATGACCGGAGATAAGGGAGTTTAGGGGGCTTCATTTTGATAGAACATCGAAGTGAAAAGCAGTGGTGTCGCCTCTAATACCCATTACTATTTACCGAAAGGGAAGCCTTTGTTTCTCTCTACCTGAATTATATTCAGATATTTTTCAGTAAAGTAAGGTGTAAAAAAATTTAATTAATCAATTTTAATACTTTCGGAGTTATAATATAGCCTAAAATTGATGATATGACCCTTTTGAGCCTAAATATATGATCAAACTGTGAAAATAGAAAATATGCCTCTTTAAAAATCTAAATAGTACCCATTAATTAGAAAGTACCGAAAGTAAGACCAGATAGTTAGACAGCTTAAACTTAGAATAAAGCCACCTCTAATGCCTTTTTGCATATAATATTTATTCATATTCATAATCATTTTTAAGAGACCAGAAAACAGTGTAAGATGTAAGTATACATATTTTCAAATATGTATTTGAAAAAGGGAATATGGATAATCCATTGGATTCAAAAAGTTTATGTAGAAAATTTTAAATCGTAATTCCGCATAGCAGATAATAGAACTATTGACTGAAACTAAAGTGTTTGGTTTGTTTCGTCTCTGCTTAAACTTTGTAGAACGATGAATTAAACAAGCGATGGTAAAACACGGCTTCTCTGACTACGATGAGCTTTTAAATACGAAAAAAGTACATTTAATTATTGAGAAAGTATGAAAATAGATTCACAAAAGAAAAGATTCGGCCATAGTGCCAATATTACAAAAAAAATTTGAACGTGTTATCCATTTTTTTAAAATCTTCATCCAATATTAACATTATAGTTATCACTTTAACTTCGTCTACGATGATGAAACGAGAATTAAGGAAATAATTTAGCAAAAATAAATCTACTGACATAAAAATGCACTAAATTCAGTAGAATTGTACAAAATATAAATATAATGGATATACTTACCCTGTGTAATATCAAATCATGATAATTATATACATATATACGACGCGCATACAAAGTGTTTAAAGCACTTTTGGTTTGGAAGTAAGAGTTTTGTGTATTTTTATACATTTATAGTCATATTTTTCAATGGGTATTTTTCTATTTAGGTTTTGGAATAAGTAATGCTCCTGTAATAAGTATGGTTAATAATTTTCCGTGGCTTCCTCTCGAAAATAATTTTATTCCGCCATGAAATGTGGAACGTTGTTACTGTCCGGTTAGAAAGTCATTTAGTTTTGTGTGTGACGTGAATAAATAAGTCTGAATTAAACAAAAATATAGACAATTGTCGTTATGGTAAAGTTGTCTTTCACTCTTCAGATTCTCAGAAAAACTTGATTTGCTTCAAATTTTTATGTATAAGAAAACGACAATCCTCTTATGGTTTCTCACTCAATTTAGAATCCCCCAAATTTCAAACAATTTTAATTATGTAAACTAAAGCTGCAAGAATTCTCGGCCTATACAATATACTTTCATTTTTGAACGGTAATTAACATTCTTCATTAATAGTAGAAGAAAGGTTGAGAAACAAGCATAGATTTATTTCAGATATTCGTAAAATGAAAATATATGACAACTTGATTATTCACCAACTAGCAACATCAAGTGACTGTGCTTGACTTAAAATAAGCTCAGTACATAATTCCTCAGCATTGGCTTATTCCAATCTTATTATCTAAAAATGCAGTAGGACCCAACATTCTTTTCTCTGGGAAACATTTAGGTGAATCATATAACGAAATATTCATATATTATGTAAACTGAATAATCCAGAAAACCTTTTGTGGTTAGAATTTTTTTCTAAAATTTTAGATCTTTTTATATTAAAATATTTACCCCTAAGAATCAGCTCTCTTATTTTGATATAATTTTAGCCATGAAGAAGGATTTGGGAGAATATGAAATTAATTTACTTTAATCTAATTTTCAGTAAATGTTTTGCAATCACAAACTATCTGAAAAATAATAGACACCCCATTAAGCGAATCTTTTCAATTTATTGAAAGTTATGAATACTTTAAAAGATTAGAGAATTATATTTAATTTCAAGAATATTGAATATAATAGCAGTAATCCAAAGAGGGAAACCTCAGGAAATCAAAACTAATTCCATTGTTTAAAATTATGATTTGGTCCTCCATAATATTGCAATTGCTACGGAATAATTTACGTTTATAAAAAACACATCAATTACAGGCATTACCTGTGTTTTCTAATATTCAGATTGTCACCAACAGCAGAGTCTTAGCTCTTGGTCAGAAAAGGTATACTAAATAACTCTTTAGACTCCTTACAAATATCTCTAACTAACAAATTACTAATACATAGTGAAAAATTATTAAAATCAAGTTCCTTTCTTAGCCTGGATCACATTATCTGTGAACATTCACTTTATATATTTTGAAATCAATTCTTAACCGATTGAATTTTCAAAAAAAGCTTTGAACCTAACAGCCCTTAAAAACTTTTTGATCATCAGTTACTGAATGAAAAGTACCTGTACGTCACTTATTCTTAATTATTTAATCTCAGTATATGTTTTATTTGCCCAAATTTCTTTTCTGGAAGGGTTTAAGTGGCCAGCAACGGGTGTAGACGAATCAAAAGGCTATTGATATGTTAATTCTGAACTCTGAGCAAAAGAATATATTTAATTCTTGTAATTTTTTTCTGATAACCTCGGTAGAGACCTTCAGGTTAAACTTCCTTTGTATATTCTCCTCGATAATATAGTCGTGAGATTAGAACATTAGCATATACTCTACCACTGACCATTATGACTATCACATATAATCGGAATTCAATGATATGCACAGGATCTGCCACTTCTTCATTAGGCTCTTTACGTAGAAAATCACGCAAAAATTCGCATGATATCAATTAAATTTTAAAAACAGGACAGCAAAATCGTTAGATGATCTAAATTTATTTTCATTTTCAAATTTCCATCCTAGCACACATAAACGTCATTTCACAACATTAGATAGGATTTAGAACTGATACTGCTCAGTTCGAGTGCAATCTCTGGCATAGTGCAGTCGACTATACAACTCTGCCCCTCAACACCAGTCTGTGATAGGTTTTAAAGGAATGCGAGACGTTTTTCGAGCGAGTTTAGGCCCCGGTATCTTGGCCCCGTCAACGTAAAGTGTATTCAGGGTGTTAAAATCTATTATACAGAGGGTTTGATTTGTGTGATAAACGTTGTCACTGTCATTCTAGAGCAAATTCTTGCAGTTTTCATAGTTTACGTACACAGTTATGCGGACTGCGAAACCTTTTAATACGGCTGAGTTATTTTGGTAGAGAGATCTACTCGGAAAAGTCTTTACCTTCGCAGGCTTTTTCGTTGAATTTTAGCGGTGGTTCGTTTGTTAGTTTATATTGGTGTAAATTTAATGCTTCTGGATTGAAAAGCCGTCAGTTTCATACAAGTGGTGAAGGTGACATGGCCAGCGATTGTGGGGCATTGGGTGGACCTTGGCCAGGTGAGCACATTATGATAAAAGTAATATATGACTGAGTAAGATTCTGAGGAATTATTGAGCATTATGATATATAGATCGTCATAGGAAAAGCAGTACTATGCGGGAAATTATGGGCAAAAAATGCTCATACACATATATTTAGACCTATTATCCGCAATTCTGTACTTTAAACATTAGAAAAAACATATTGTAACATAATATTTCCGTCCAAAACAGGTAGAAAGTTTGAGCTGTGAAAGATGGCTTTTTACTGCTCATGTAGAAACTCACATAATAAATATTTACAGATGCCAGAAAGACTGAAACGGTATTGCGAGCGTGTCTGCTATGATATTGCCGATATCTCGCCGATGTAGTGATTTTGTTAAGCTGTGAGCGTGAATGCTACTTCCAGTGTAATGTTGGTTCTAGAAGATGATTTGAGTGAGATTGAAATTGAGGGGTGCGTTAGAAGCTTACCGTTTTGCGTTGCAGGGAAAAAATGAAGAGTTTGGAGAGCTGAGATTTTTAATCTGCAGAAATGAGTGCGCCGTGCTGTTGGAGAAGGCGAAAATGGACTACTCACAACTATTTTTGACTTTTACATTGTTATTGTTATGTTATTAATTAACTTTATACAATATGATGTATATTTCACTTTTCATGACATAAAAATCGAAGAAAGTACTGAAAAATGTCGACGAAAAAGCTCAAATTTTAGAAATTTTCGATCATTTATAAATATATATATCAAAAATGATATCAAGCTTCAAGAAAGAAGAAAAAGATTTTGAAAGCAGATTTCAGAATTTTTTGGGGAATAATAAACTAAAAAGTATGACCCTTTCTGTGCCGGACTTAATTTTTTTTGATGAATTTATGCCTTCATTCATCATTCGGGATAAACTTTGTGCTTTAGAAATGACATTTTCGGTACGAATGACTAAATTATTTTTTAACTAACCAAATAGACATCCCCAAATACTTCAACTAAAAAGTTTTAGGTGAAGCATTATTTTGGCGGAAATAACATTCATATACAAGAAGTGAGGAAAATGTGAGGGCGAAAGTATTTTCTCTCTGAAGAAAAAACGTTTTGCTCAATCAATATTGCCATATGTACCTGTTAGGATTTTACTGCAATAATTTTTATCTAATTTTTCGAACAACACGATGATATTCTGTAGATAATTGGACACAATTTTTGTTACTTGCTTCAGATTTAAAAAGAGCGCTCATGTATTGCATCTCAAAGGAGAACTTCACAATTAATTCTGATGGATTTCAACCAGATTTTTAGATGAACCAGATGTACTCCTGGAACTGTAGTATAAATAGTATTTACTTATTCTACATACGAATAATACACGAAAACGTTTAAGTTAAGAGCTCAATATTCACCGCGACTTTTTACTGAAGTATTGTTATGTATATTAAGTATGTAATATTTATTGAAAAAAATGAATAGATTTTCTTTTAAAAACCTATTCATTATTTTAAAGAATAAAATGATGCACAATATGCATAAATAATGACCTTTTGTCATACCTCAAACATTGAAGAGTATATATTTGCGAATAGTCTTCGTATCAAATGAATAATTTTTGGTTCGGCTTGATATAATTTAATCATTGTTCTGTTTCAAAATACTTAATAGTAATATTTACTAAACTTAGATGAATCGAAAAAATACTGCTGATATTCAGAAAACGTCATGAATTTAGTTAAAAAGATTCTTTTGGTATGCAGTTGCTAGATTAGAGTCTTATTCCAGAAGAAGCTGTCCGAATGGGAAATACAAATTCTCAATCAATCTTCTTTGTCTTGGAAGAGCGTAAATTGGGAAAACAATAAATTCCATAAGTTTTTGAAAATACACACATCAAAAGAGGTTCGAGGATTCTGGCACTTTTCAGTAGCTATATTGCATTTTTAATTACATTTAAAGAGCTAATAAATAGTTTTTTTCAACTTTTGGGAATAATTAAAGGTTCCATATGGTTCGTTCGAATGTTCTGTGACAATATAAGTTAATTTGGATCATATTTGTTTTGTATCCATATCGAAATGTTTTGCTTCATTATTCACTGGCGTTTGTTTTTCAATTGGAAAATTTTCATAGTGGTTTAAAATAAAATAGCCCCTGTTGGTTTTCAGATTTTTTGGAATTTTTACCACTACGTAAAGAAGTGCTCTATGATACTCATTTATCAACTTACGGCTAAACGGCAGGTCTTATTTACATACATATATGTGATATATATTTCTTCCCAGAACGTTTGGTGGGTTCCAATTGTTACAGAGGTTATAACTTGAATATCACTATCACATTCTTCTCATCATGGTTATCAAAATGGAGACCGACCAAAAAAAACCAAAAATCGTCCATAAAATATGTAAAATAGAATCCAATTCATGGCCCTACATTCACAAAACGTGTCATGCTTTTGGTGTGACTCTTTCAAAAATATCCAATTTATCTTATCCTACTGCACAAATTTCAACTTCAGGTTACTCATCATCCAGTAGTTCCGAAGTCTTGGTCAGTTTCTCACCTTTCTCGCGTTATGCCACAAAGAGTGACCAGTTATTAAGAAAATAGTCAACAGTTTCGACGGACAATTATATAACCACTGCGACAAAATAGAGTTCAAGTTCTTTTTAAATTCTGATCCTTCCCTACTTTCCCCATTCTCCTGATCTTTAAACAAACTTGTGACAAATCTACTCTCCTAAACTTTTCCACTATAGCCTTTTCAGTTTTATCAGTTTGAAGTAAGTCACTTTTGCGTTTAATGAATGCTTTTAATACAAACCTCCACATAGGTTAAGTTTTTTTTTGGCTAAAAATGTTCAGAAGCTGTCCACATCATTGGAATGTTGAGGAGTTAGGTGAATAGCTTAATGAATTGTTCATAGTCATTATGCCGCTTTTGCTTTAAAGATAGAATATTTTAAATTAAAGTCTGTCCCAACTTTTTTACGATGGATTTCTTTTTGAAATCGAGTAAGGAAAATCATATTATTTAAAAGCAATAAATACTATCCTCCTGAAAAAAAGTCAATTTAAAATAGCTATTTTGCGAAAGTAGAGTATATAAGAACTATAATCTAGATATGCGTTTCAATTAAAATATGAAATCATATGAAGTATTCTCTCTATTTAAGGAAAGTATCTTTTGTTATTTACAATCCTTTCTGCTTTTCCACAATAATTTATTGATGGATTTGGATGGTGAGAATCAGATCTAAAGTATTTTTTTGACATTTATCTTCAGTTGCATTTAACATCATTCTCTGACTACAAATTCATTGTAAATATGTTCTGAAAGGATCATAGTGATTGGATAATGCTGAAATTACTTCTACTGACATTGCCTTTGAGGGTTTTTTATCAGTATGAAACTGTAACACTGAGCCCCTTGCAGTCTGTAATCCTTGTTTTGGAACAAAATACAACTGTATTTTGTAGTTTTTCATCTATGTTGGCCTTTGGGTCGGTTCCTGTAAGGATGATACAAATTCACTGTATATAAGCGTCTACGATAACAGAAAAATTGATAAAAGAGACTACCGAGAAATTCTTACAAAATAAGACAATGTGTTCAGAACGTAGATCCTCATTACAATACTGTATATGTTTTTTCAGTATTTTGCGTAGACGAGATTATCAGATGTGCTTTTTGATCTTTTTCGTATTTGACATACATTTCAGCTATCTGCTGTTGCCTATTATACTCATTTTTGCGGGCATTAATATATATATATATTAATTTTTAATCTGTTGGTAATCTTTAAATCGATACTGCTTGCGAAATTTCAAGCTATAATTCGAAACCACGTTACGTTCAAAATATATAAAAATTTTAAATGGTATTTCAGTGGCATGAACGTTTTGCCTTTTTAAGAAATAATACTTCTCCTTTCGATGTCTAATTTCTCATTACGACACAAATAATATCTCTATTATAAAAAAATTAGAACATTGTCGGATTGGATTGGGAACAGAAAAGCACAATCGCAACCATGCTTCTCTCAAATGGTAGTAGAAGTGAGGTTTTTGTTCATTTAATGCTTATATCATCGAAACGCTCGAAGAGGCTAAAAGCCTAAATAAACAACAAAAAATATTCAAAAGTATCCAGATTTACAGGTTTAATCTTAATAAATATTCTGATCTACATTCTTTTCATGATTTTAGATTTGACCAGCTCAATATTCGATGTTTTCTGAAGAAAATTGATGGTGCAGAGGACGCACAACACTACAAAGTTACGATTTCAGTAACATTACAACTTTTTGTGGTGTTTTACGTCGTTAATCGTCAGCCTGCAATTTTTGTGATAGGGATGAGGCAGTTTCTTATTTATTTTCCTCAAAGTGAAAGTTTTTTTAAAATCTTTCAAAAGTATTGTGGAGGCGAAGGGATCTTCAATCTCAGAACTTCCAAAATTCCTTTTTTGAACCGAGCTTTACATGACAGTCGTTGATGAAATCATTTGCTTCATTGGTTATGCGTGTGTGCTTTATATGTGTTTCCAAACTCAGAATTTAAAGGTCACTATGAGCGCTTGGAAACTAGGAAGTAATTTTATTGGCCATGAAATGATTTCTTTAAGCGTATCAGACTATAACCACTCCTAAGGGGAACTTCAGGTCGCTGTACGGATCTGGAACTGGACTAGAACTCAATCTTACTCTATTGGGCGGAGGTGAAACTGAAGGAAATATGGAGGTATGCATGAAAACAAATAATTACCATTCTTTCTTAATGGAAAACTGCATATTAGTTACATATGTCGTGGAAAAACGCATGAAATAGAGCAAGAGCTGCAGAAGAGTAACTATATTATTACAAATTTAGGATTTTGGGTCTGAACATCCATTTAAAGTAGCTAGGAGTACCATAAACAAAGATAGATTAGAAATTACTTTATAATTTTCCCTCTTTTGCGACACTTTTTCGTTTCTTTGCTTTACAAATTATCATTATTTATTAAAATACTCAAGACACGAAGAAATAAAGATGATGAGATTATTCACTACTATACTTGTTCTGCCCTCCGCCTTGCATTGGGAGCTAATTAAAATCGTATAAACGGTTCTATATGCCCTTTACGTTGATTAACTTTCAGATCGGGGCATTCTATATCCAGGCTTGTTCATCCAAACAAAAAAAATTGGTTACCTTTCCCTGAAATAGTGAAGAATACCGCATATTACGCATTACTGGATTCTCGAACCCTATGTAAGACATATCAAGAATGAATGCTGTGAAATCTGGGCTTTAAAGAGCTCCTCATAGTTATTGGCTGTGTTAAACCCGCAAGGTTCCGGTTGTACGCTGGGCAGAAGAGTAAAAATTTGTTATCATTGACGCAACCAATATTCTATTGCTCTTATTACAATTTAAGTAATATAAACACCCACCTCAACAACATATCAGTTACTTTAGTGGCCATGTCTCCATTTAAAAAGCAAAAGTAAATTTTTGATCTCCTTTTTATATTGCAATAGTCGGAACCATCTCTCAATATTAACGATGATGATGAAAGGTTGAAATGGTGTCCACGTTAAAAAGAAGTACCAAATACTGGGGATGAGAGTTGTTGCAAGCGATTAAATTGTTACGATAGACGTTAAAGGACAAAAGTTAGGGTGTAAGTGAAAGAAAGGTTACCATTCTAGTATCCAAGTCTAGAAAGAAAGGCTCCGCCACCTCTCTTAGAGGCTGGAGAGCTGATCGCAGATTAAATTTGAATCTGAATCCCATTTGCCTTCCCTCTCCAGAAAGAAGCAATTTATTCAGCTTTTACAGACTTTTCCCAAACTTAAATATCTAGAAAAATACTGAAAGCGCCAGAAAATATAGAAAAGACAACATGTGGACCATGCTAAATTGAAATAACATTCTTGACAGACACTTAAGAATGTACTATTCACAATCTTCATCTCCTAGATCACATCCTAGCACTTCCTTCAGGACATAATAAGTTCAAATATAGCCCCGATATATACCGATTACTGGCTGGAGATTTCCTTCCCTTTATCGAATCTAGCTCACCTAACGTCCATTCGACCTGCTCCATGTCCAATATCATTCTAGCCATCTAATTCAATCCTTCTTCGATATGACCCGGTTTTGTATCACTTTCTTCATCCCTGGACTCATCGAACTACTCTTCTTCATCCTTGGACTTGTCTCCGCCCTCCTCTTTTTCTATTCCGTAGACAAGATTCGGGGCAACCCATTCCTGCCTTACGTTAGTCCTTTTCCAAGTCCTCCCGCCGCGTTCTGTGCTTCTATCTCTACCAAATGACTAATTTCAAGCTCCTTCAAGCGCTTCCTTGTTTCCAGAAGGGACCAGAGGGAAGACGGTGATGGAGAGAAGATTGAGGAAGCAGGGAAAAGGGGCAAAAGCTGGGTTGTCCTTGAAAGATGGCAGCAACAGAGGTTAAAATTCTCGAGTAGTTGTCGCTAGAGGACAGCAGATAAATTTAAGTCTGCACCGGACAGGTTAAAATAAGTGGGAAAGGTTCAGACTGGTAGGTCCGCTGAATTTAAAATAGGCGTAAATGAGTCTTGCAGAGAATTATTTTTGAAAGGATAGTTTATGTCAAAATTTTTCGCGTAAATATTCATTATGTAAAAAATGTTTAGGGCCGAAGAAAATTTAATAACTCGAGAAGGCAAAATAATAGCTGTCAAAGAGGAAAAAGCTACACATAAAAGGAGAAAAAGAAAAGAATATAAGGAATCAGGAAATTATTCGCGTAAAAGAAACAATAAAGCAAGAAGAGAAACATTAGGAGAAAGAACTTCTGCGCGTAAAGATAATAACCTCACTTTACTCCTTGAGTGTGGATACGCTATCTCATGTCCAGCAGGTTGACGCTCTCTTGGTAACTGTGCTTATGATTTCCTAAAATCTTAATGGAATTCATGTCTGAACCAATTGTGTAAATCTTCTCTATAGTCAGTGTAATGTTGTTTGAGGAAAGTTGGGGATCCATATTTTAGAAAGGTTGCCTCGGTTGTCCGAAGTGGTTGCTTGTAGAATTATTTGGTCCCAGATCAACCCGTCGCGCACAGTATTGCCTTGTCCTTTATTTTTGTCAAACACAGCCATGGTATACGTACCATTTAAATCATAACAATAAAAGAACAGGTTCATAATATTCATACAACACAAACTACATAAACAGAAGCCACTGAATGGTGCACTGCATGATGTCCTTTAACTCTCAATTTCAACGTGATTACGTCCGTAAACTAACATTGTTAGATTTCAACTTGACGGATGGGAACACAATGAGTCATACAGCGTTGTGGTGGCCAGAGTTGTTGTTCTAGTGGTCATACCACCGTCAACGCCTCTCTTGAGCTGCAACTCTCTTTTATCAGATCCGAAGAAGTAAAATGACGTTACATGTGACTGATCTTACTTATCAGTTCAAGGTTGCATTTGACTGATTTCACCGATCACTTCCATTGTCTGCTCTCAAACTCGGGAGTCACGTTGAGCAGTTTTAAATTTGCTTAACTCGCCTTCAACTTGGGTTTTTATAGTGGTGTGGTGAAGTGGGTGAAGTTACCGCACGGTAAATAGGATGGCTGAATATATAATGATCCGAGGGAGGATCATTCGGCCGTTCGGTTATTTGGCGATGCACGCGTTGACCCGCTTGGCGACCACGTGGCAAAACTGATGACGTAGAGTAGTGTACATCGCGCCGGGGTGAAGAATCCGTACCTGTCTAGGCACAAGCGGGCGTCTAGCTTTACGACTACAAAGGCGCTCTCTGTCATATGTGCAGATTTTGCAACTTGGCAGCATCAAATCCATACGCTTTTGCATCGCTATAACCTCATCTCTCTAAAGAGTTTTACCTTTAACTTTAACAGTTTTAGTGACCGCGAGGCTCTGTTGTATTTTCGCTTCAAAGTGGTAGGCATAGCTCGCTTAGTGCCTGTGCTAGCGTGGCCAACGCATAAGACGCATACTTCTCGAAGCCGTTACGGTGTTTCACCTATTCTTGCGAAGTGTTTAATTTTTCGTCGACTAGCTGTGTCAGATCTCTGGGAGGACGTGTGTACTCTCTTCGGTAATCATCCCTTCCAGCTGTCTGAAATCTTTTGGGAAGCTATGGACCACATTATGTCTGCATGCGGTCATCTGCTGCTTGACCCCATACCAAAACCTTATATGGAACGATTTGCAGAGGGCTTTAGCAAAGAAATACAAGACAAAGGTACACCGCTCCCCAACTGTGTCTCCTTAGTTGATGGAACAATTATCGGAATAGCTGGGCCAAAAGGGCATATGCGTCATCTAGTAGTATACAACGGCCACAAACACAAACAAGCCCTGAACTGTCAGTCTCTGTCGACACCGGATGGTATGATTCTACGTGCGCATGGACCTGTGGAAGGAAGAAGAATTGACTGGTTTATGTACATTTGCAGTGGTTTGGAGACGAAATCGGCTGAAGTGCTGGTAATCGATGGTGTGCAGTACGTTGTGTATGGAGACTCAGGGTATAATTGGAGGTTTTTCATGTAAGTTCCGTTTCAAGGAAGTATTTTAAACAACAACTAAAAGGCCTTTAACAAGTCTATGTCCAAAGTAAGAGTCACAGTTGAGTGGATCTTCAAAGAAGTCAAGATGTACTTCCCAGCGTGTGATACGAAGCGCAAGATGAAGGTGGGCGAGTCACCTATAGAATTGCTTTACTTAGGAACTACGCTTCCATGCAATTTACATAACTGCTGGCACCCAAATCAAATCGCACGCTACTTCGGAGTCACACCATCATCTTTGGAAGAGTATTTATGCTGCGGGGGCTTCCTGAGGAGTGAAGTACAAATTGTTTTCCAGACGAGCCAGTAGGCGAGTGCAAGGTAGAGTGCAAGGTACTACAGCCCCGCAGGGAAGCTCTAAAAGTTCCCTTGCATTCCCTAACGGTAAAAAGCACTGAAGTCCTCATTTGATGTGCTCCATGACGTCCATCATTAGCTCGAATTTCTTGAACTCCATCTCCTCGGCATCTTCCCTTCCCTTACAGCGCTCTTCTCTATCCTTCTCTCTTTCCTCCCTCTCCACTGAAAACTTCTCCCTCTCAAACTTCGGGTCCGTTTCAAGCGCAATAAGAGCCATGTCAGCCTCCTTCAACTTATCCGCGAAAATTCCCAGTCCAGTCGTCTAATCAATTATCTGCATTTTACGACGCTTTCCAGCGTTCTTTGCACTATTCCCAACTCCACTCTAACTACCGTCTACTTCTTCAACGACAACAGCTCCTTCCCCCCCCGCTTCCCTCCTCCGAATCACTCCTTTGTTATCTATGAAGCATCGCCATCTGTCCAAGCTAACGACCTAACTGCTCCTCCTCCTCCTACTTCCTACACATTTCCGTCTTTGCAGCGTTCTTCTTCGACAAGAAGGATTCCCTCTACTCGCGCATTTGCGACAACATCTGGTAAAGCTCTTCAAGCTCACCGCCAGCGACACCGGAATGCGAAGCATTCGCTGTGTCTTCCGCATCGAAGTCGTATTGCAGACGAATATATCGATCTTGTACGGGCTTCTAGCCCACCTTTTGCGTCATGTGGGGTTAAGGTTGACTTTAGACGCTACTTGCTCATATGTCTGCTTTTTCGTGCCATGAACTGCCACATGAGCAGGCAAAGCCGCTATCTCCCTTACCATGATGAGATCCTCCATAGGGAGATACTTGCTTCTCTTCGTACGTTGGGAAGTTGGCGGCGGAGTTTCCAATGGTGGCACTGGAGGATTTGAGGAAGGGACTGGTGCAGGAAGGGTGTTAGAGGTAGCTGGAGAGGGGGATTGGGGAGTTCACAAGACCGACCGGAGTGGACAGATGTGTCCCGAGTTAAAAGGCCAGTTGGTCAGTTAGTTTGATTTGAGTGCAGCCTCTTTCTTGCCAATTCACGCACACTTGTCCTGAATTGTTCATACAAGTGGACAGAAGTGGCGTCAGCAAATGGCCATATTTGAGCCTGAATGATCATGAAATTTAACACAAATGCGACAAACACTGAAAGCGCTGTAATTCTTTTTCGCTCAGATTTGCTCATGAATTGCTCACGGACGCAAGCGTAAGCTAGCCAATAGTGGCTCTGTAACACGGGCAAGCGGTATTGGTGGGTCTTTGTACTGAGGTTTAGTAGAGCTCTAATTAGATCTACGTATTTAAAATTAGTCACTTCTCTTATCTTTGTAGGGTCTCTAGGCTCTTTAAGAGGCTTATAATTACCGGGATCCTTTGGAGTATTGACAGCTTTGCAATTTGACATCTAAAACCTTTGCAGCATCTTCTGAATGTACCCTTGCTGGTAGAAAAAACCTACAGTAGGAAAAAAAAGTGTTTCATGGGTCTCACTACCCACCTTGACAGCTAAGAACTCAATGAATTCTCTTGGATCATTTAAGTCGAATCCTTTTGTCAACATAATCTTAATCTCATCCATAAGCTCAGTATTCTTTTCAAAAGGAGAATTTCATCGACATATGAAATAAATACACACTCTCACCACGAAAACCATGGGATAGATCGGATATATCTTCCAAGAGGAAAACATCCAAACGTTTCCCCTCTCACCACGTTGATAAACACCCATGCACTTTCAGAATGATCAAACGTATTGAAACAAATACTATTTAAGCGATGAATGATGTGTAAGAATCATATTATGCGGATTTTCTTTAGCCCATACAGACTTTTCTGTAAGTTGCATACATATTCATGGTGATCATAGTCTTCAAACACTTTTGGTTGACGCATATGAACATCTTCATACAGCTCATCATGCAGATACGCACTTTTAATATCCATCTGGTGCAAATGAGTCCCTTAAAGACCAGCAACAATGAGTGCCAACCTCACTGTAGTAAAATCAAGTACTGCTGGGTAAAGCTTTTCAAATTGCTTCTCGTTATTTTACATCCCAAAACGACAAGTCTCGTATTGTAACGATCTACAGTGCCAGTTTTATGCCTCTTAATGTTAATTACATACTTATTCGGGAGCAAATTTGCACCTTGTGGTCTTGGTACCGACGTCCAAGTACAACGTTCATGCAGCACTGTAAGTTCCTTGTTCATTACATTGATTCACCCATAATTGTCGCCGGACCGCATGGATTCCGCTGGGGTAGGTTCATTTGAACTGCTTTAACCTCAAATAGTCTTAAACCCTGTATCTTTATCCGCAGCAGTGCACCTTCTCAAGCTTCTTCACAAAGCTAAATGGTGAGTTTCACCATCACTTGGTGTGGTCAAATCTTGATTATTATTGGCATCGCTATCTACTTGAAGCGGAATGTGTTCAAAGTTTTTTATATACAGCTTATTAATTTCAGAGTCATCATTATCAATAATGACAGCCGCTGTATCATTAATAGCTTCAGACTCTGCCTGGTGCCCATTACTCCCACTCTCCTCATAGTCTTCAATACCAAGGAATTATATTTTGTTTGAGGAGCCAAAGTATTACAGTTGCCTACCTCGTTAGTTTCTGAATCTACGGGAAACAATTGTTCATTCAAGTTCACATGACGCACATATATAATTTGCTTAGTAACAGGATCGAATACTCTATATATCAAATTTTCAACTATTCCATGAATATCGTGCGTTTCACTTTTCTATCCATCATTTCACGCTTCTTCCTCTAGGAAAATACAAGAGCCTCGCATCAAAACGTGAGAAACATCAAAACATTTGGTCCTCTCTCAATGGCCAATTCGAATGGTTTTTGTGTTCAATGGGGGTTAATTTACTGTAGTAGATATATGGGTTGGTACCCAGTAAATTTTTGCCGGGGCTTAGACATCATATCATGGTCAAGCCAATTATGAAACCGTACAATGCCTCGAAAACTGTAGATGGCACTCCAACCTACCACAAGGTGGAAGGGAGGCCATGGAATGGTTTTCTCCTCTTAAAATTTTTCGAGGTATAGTATTCAATACATGTACTGCATGGAGTGCAGCTTCTCCTCAAGAACGATCGTCCAAATTAGCTTGACTAAGCATACATATTACATGATCAAGAATAATCCTTTTCATCTGCTCTACAAACCCGTTTGATTGTGGGTTATCAGCGGTAGTTAGCAAATTATCTGTGTGAAGCTTGTTAACATTACGCTCATATAATGTTTTGATTTGTCGTATAAAGCACCGTACTTTGTCTGCTACTTCGCTTTTCGATTTCAGTGTATAGACACATGTATATCTTATTGCGCAATCAACTATTAAAAGAAAAGGCTTAGCACCTTCCGATCTCTCAATATGCATAGGTCCGCGAAGATCAGGAAAAAACATCTCCCACTACGTCGGACGCACCTGCCAGAGAACTTTTGTGTTGACTGGTTGTTTTTTCCAATTGCAAATGATTTTCATATCACTGCCTCTAGCATGTCGTTTAGGTTGACTATTTCAACGCTTTTTCCTCGAGCCATGTTACGTACGGTATCTTTCCCGAAATGAACGACCATAAATTACCGAATAGCCATTCCAGTCTCTGATTCATCATTATGATGGTTCTCAAGGTCATCATTGGTCTTGAATCTATATAACATTAGTTCTGTCACAAAGTTTGCTGAAAACTTTGAGGTTTTCTTATGCACAACTCTTGCATCTAGTACATGCAATACTTCATTTTGCACTTTTGCTTTTTCCATCCTCGAATTATCGTCTTCATTGATTAACTGATATGCACCAGCAGAAATGATTAGTGTGACTCGATGAGAGTCCGACTGGGGAACTGATACTAGATTCAGTGGCATAATTGGAGCATACAGTATTTTCTCGAGCCATATCCATTTTTCAATATAGTTACTTACTAGATCGACAGTGCCTACATTTTCACTCATGACTGGAATTCCTTCACCGACTTGAATATCATTTCATTTTCGATAGAGATAAGAAAAAAACCCTCTTAGAACAAACGTGGTTATTTGCGCCTCTGTAAATTATGAAGTCATTATCTGACTTAGTGAGCTCTGGTTATGCATCTGTAGAGACCAATATGGTCTTCGGAACTTTTGCAACAACCATTCGAGGCTTGTGAAAGCCCTTCGAGAAAGCCCTTCGAGAGTTTCTTTTTCAAGTCAAAGCGTTTCTGCTTATTTCTGTACCCTGCGTTTTTTTAATGCTTACTGATAAGGATAAATCATCGGGAAGAGGGATACTCAGAACTATTTACCTCAAGAAGGAGGTGTTGCAAGCGACAAAAGTGCTACCGTGGTATAGTTGAACGAACAAAAAGGAGTGTATATGGAAGAGAGTTGAGAGGGCTACAAGCAAGTATGAAAGGGGCAGGGTCGATCGCTGATGCTCTGCGACCAGCGTAGAAAAAATGTTTTCTGGGTCTGGAGTTGACTCTGAACTTCCTACTACTCGGGACTTGACTTGAAGTTATCAGCCAACTTGCTTGACCTCTCCATGAGGAAGCAGTTTAATCAGCTTATATAGACTTTTGGCTACCACTAAAGTCCGAATAAAACTACAAAAGGTACCAGGAAATGCATAAAAACAATTTATGTGGAAAATATACTCAAAAACAAAAGATACTTAAGAACATAAGAATCAATGAGGTCCTATTATTTCCCATTCTCTAAATCAGATCCAAAAAACTCCTTAAAAATATCCATGCTGCCCAAGCAGTCCCCACAAATATCTGCGAACGGCTCATAGCTCTCTATTTCTTCCTGGGAGAGATCTAGACTACTAAAAATATCTCCATCCGGTTCCCGCGTCAGCACCAATTGTTCCATACTCTCCAATCCAGGCCCCACCACTCCAACACTTTCCATGTCCCCTTTTCCCTCATCGAACTCGTCCTGGCCCTCATCCACCTCGCCCTCGTCCTCATCCACCTCTTCCTCGTCCTCATCCATCTCGTCCTCGTCCCTATTCACCTCGTCCTCGTCCTCAACATCCTCGTCTTCCTCGTCTTCCTAGTCTTCCTCCTCTTTATTAACTTCATAGACCAATGCAGGGGCTACCCACTCCCCGAAGGTCTTCCTAGCTCCCTCCTCGATGTCCCACTCCCGCCCCTTACCTACCTCCTCCACCTCATCCTCAATAAAAATGCGACGCACAAATTCGATCACCTTCTTTTTGGTTTGTCAGTGCAGGTAGTCATCACGGTCAGTAGGTCCGAAAGGGAGTAGGGGAATAAAGTCTAGGGGGCGGGGATGGTGATTTTTGGAAATGACTTTCAAGGTGCATATATTGTTCATTTTGGTAGGCTTTGGGGAATTGGAGGCAATAGAAGGGTGTTTTGTGTGTGTAGGAGGAGAGGGGTGATGAGTAAAATGATCTGGGACGTTTGAAACTTGGAATAAAGGGGTTTAAATAGGCTACCAGGGCAGGATCTATAGATTAGAAATAGGTAAAATAAATCTGCAAGGGATTTTGTCGTAGTGCATTTTAGCCCTTATTCTCAAAAAAAACGAATTTGGAGGAGGAGTCATGCAGAAAAGGGAAAAAACACTTGATTTGGGATCAATTCAGAGGGGTGGATACAGTAAAAAGTTATCTAGATAAAATGGAAATAAATTTGGAGAGGTCCGCGGTAATGATAAGCAAGGCTCAGGGAGGACGAGGAAGGACCTGAACTATAAGCAATTTAGGACAAGAGGAGGTAGTACAGTAAACTAAAAATCTGTAGATGACGGCGACAAAAAATCCGTTCCTATCATCACGCGCCTAATACTCACCATCGCGGTGAAACGCGATGTGCTCTTCCTTCCTACAACTGTAACTCTTCCTTTGTGTCATTAAATTAGCAGCAAGAGGATTTTTCTTCTTAATTTTCTCATTAGTTGAATGAATTTATACTCATCGATCAACGGAGTAGTTAACCTATCTAAGGAGGACTTCTTTTCGTCAATGGTTCGAATAGCAGGAATAGGTGACCTATACTCAGTGCGTTCCTTAATGGAAGCAAGCGAGACCGAAATGTACATCAGTTCATTAATCGCTTGACCTGCATTTTAATGCTTGGTAAAACTAGGCTCGATATCCCCGATGTGATCACCAATACTTTCCTAACATTCGTACGTCTTTGAGAATACTTCATTTGGTACTTTGAGTTTGCTGCTAGTTGACTTCGCTGCATACTTCACAGTCAACTTTGTCCACAGTTCAGCTGGGTCTTTAGAATTCTTTTCTATAACTTTTAAAGGCTTTCTACAACAAAGTGTTCTCAGAAGTTGCAATATAGCAGAACGTAGACAACAAAACACTTCACCAATAGAAGTGAAGTTTTTTCCTCTTCTCTCATGCTAATCTACAAGAGATCGCTACATGTGTACTAAAGGAGGGTCTGCATCTCTTTGCTGGAAGCTGAGATGTTTCTTGTGCAGATATCCTCTTGATATGCGAATAGCTCGAACAGCCACAGAGATACTGTTCGAATTTAAGTTACAATTGATACCATAAGCGGTTGCAAAAATTTGACACTCAATTAATGATGAAACCTGGATTGCCAAGAAGAGTAACTTCGGTACATTCACCCATTTTCTAGAAATCGACACCCTAGTCGACTACTATGTCGAATTTTTCTTCGCAAATTCCCGGATCAGGTCACTGCAACTGTTAAGGTTTGAGTTATGAAACCAAACTGCTTCTGATTGCGGCTCGCCCCAGAACTTTACAAGGTAGAAAAACTTTCTCTTCTCACGCTTCTCCTTCAGAATAGCCTCTAATGCTTCTATGTGTTCTCCCCGCATCGATAATATCCAAAATAGGGCCATTTTCTTCTGAAGAGCAGTATTACGCTCGCAATTTGGAAACGTGAAAACATTATGAGCTTGCTTCTTTGACGAATGCAGCTCAATCTTGTAAGTCACTGGTCCCATGAATTCTTTAATTACTAAAGGACCAAAACATTTAGGTTGCCACTTCTTTGGGGATCAGTTCGTCTTGCGATATTCAAAGACTCTGTCGAGAGAAGCACCAGATCTCCAACCTTAAACGTAACTTCTCGTCGGTGCTTGTCCGCATGTTGTTCTTGCTTGGTTCGAGGAAGTGCCATGTGACCTCTTGTCAATATTGGGTATGCTTGACGCCATTCTACTACATTTTAAGCGCTTTGCCGTTGTTCCATACTTAATGCGAGTCTTCTGTTGATCGGTTTGTATGGTATTCTGTCGATATTAACATCGAACAGTGATAAACCAGTATTACCATGCTAAGAAGCATTGCATTAAAACTCCAACTGGCTTAACACAGAATCCCAATCTTCGGACCTCTTTTGTACAAAACCTCGAAGCATGTTCGATAAGTTTCATATGAGATTCTCAGACTGTCCATCAGTCTGGGGTGGTCGGCTGTGGATTAATTCAACTTAATACTCAGTGACTCAGTGGGAGATTCCCAAAACATTGATACGAACTTTGGGTCTTTGTCTGACACAATAGAAACTGGAACGCCGTGGATAGAGAGGAGTCGGCCTTGAGAGACCTCAGCTACTTGCTCGGCAGTATAGTTCTTCTGAACCGCCTCTAATATATCCCTCTTTGATAGCTCGTCAACAATTACTAAAACAACATCGAATCCATCAGTGGAAGTTGTAAGCTCTATCAGGAAATGAGTCGAGATGACATCCCAACACTTTCACGGAATGCTGAAGTGCTGTGACAAACAAGCCGGGGCTTGATTAGGGACCTTTTTCACTTGACAGTCATGGCAACTCGCGATATAAATGGCTATTTGATCACACATCTTTGTCCAGAAAGCATCCCGTGCGCAAGAGTTATAGACTTTGTCCACTCCGAGATGTCCTGTTTCGTGATAATGACGTATGGGTTCCAATCGCAATGAGGAATAATAAGATACGTAAACTCTTGTATCATGACTCCCCGTTTAGTACAGGAATCCGTTATCCAAGGAGTGGTTCACTAACTGCTGTTTGAAAATTGCATCCTCAGGTTCGGCATCATCAAGTAGATCCATAATTAACTGCGAACTCCAGGCATCGTGCGAGTAGCCCTCATCGATCCTTTGCAAGATATCCTGAACCGAGGATTGTAATGCCTTAAAATGTACCCGGGCAACATAGTCTGGACGGCGACTTATTGCGTCCGGTACCACATGGAGCTTTCTCGTAACATGTTATACTTCGAAATGAAACTCTTGTAGAGTAGCCAACCATCTAAATTGTCGACCGTAGAGGCCTGCCTTGGATTACAACTAAGGGAAATGATCGTGGTCTGTTCTGAATATAAACCGACACCACACAATTACTCATTCCATTCACGAAGATCAATCATGAAAATAACTAGCTCTTGGTCACCAATATCCCACCTAATCTCTGTATCCGATATAGGTTGAGATGGAAAAGAAATGGGGTGCTCATCTTGTCATAGAATAGCCCCAACAGTGTACTTAGATGCCTCTTTAGAGCCTCTTTAGACAAGTTAAATGTCTTTTAGGTGGACGGGTGAGCCAAAAATAGAGCTGTTGTCAACGCAATCTTAGCTTGAGAGAATGTTTTAGCTTGTGAATCGCCCAACGCAAATGTCTTTGCTCGAATAACATTCGATATTAACTGCATTAGCCCTGCATAGCCTCATACGAACCTTCTATAAAAGTTTGTTAGTCCAAAACACTGTCCCACGTCATTAACGAAAGTGAGTGTATGCCACTCTAATATAGATTCAACCAGACTTTGATTCATTTTTACACCTTCTGTGGTAATTCTTTAGCCAAGGTAATCGACCTCGGTTACTCCGATCCTGCACTCGCTACTAGGCGCATATAACTTTTGTTGGCGAAGGATATAAATCAATCGGCGAAGATGTGCCTTGTTCTCGTGGATAGACCGGCTTAGACTGAAGCATCGTCCAAAAATTAAACCAAACATTTTCCATTAAGCTCATGAAGTATTGTAGAAATAAGCCGAGAGAAAGCTGCTGGAGCTTTAGTCAAAACGAAAGTTAGGATTCTTCATTCGAAGGAACCAAATCGAGTACGAATTGCAGTCTTAGGTATGTCCATCTCTGTAACACGCGTTTGATGATAAGCACCGATTAGATCGATCTGAGAGCAAATAGTCGCACTCGCAACTTGATCGAGTGTCCTATCAATTAGCGTTAATGGGTTAGAATCTGCCATTGTGATTTTGTTAAGAGCGCGACAGTCACAAACCATTCTTAGTTTTCTATTCTCCTTTTGATTAAGAATACTGGGGCGCCATATGGTGAAGACGATTGCTTTATGATCATAGAATATGGCAGCTCCTGAGGCCCTGAAAATTACTCTGATGATAAACGTATGGCAGTATGAAAAGGCGGGGTTTCTTCTGGCTTCAAACTAATCTCAAATTCGAGATCCCTTTTAGGCTGTAGTGAATCAATTAGTTCTTCGACAAATATGTAACTAAACTCTGAGATTATGCCTTTAAAATTGTTAGAGACTTCCATCTCAGGTACAGTCGGATTAATGCGAACTTCAAAAAGCTCGGCTTTGTTATTTCGTACAAGCAGAGCTATCTTTTTCAGCTAGATCTTCTGGAAACAGACTGGTTCCCGTGTTTGGAAAGCCTTTTGCGGATATATAGTCTATTTAGAAACATCTTTAAGAGAAATGTGGACGCAGTTCGTGCGCCAATCCACAACGGGATTGTCTAGTTGAAGCCACTGTCTACCAAAGACAAGAAGTTGTCAGCCATTGAGGTTTTCGGGCTTCGAAAAAGTAAAGACATCACGAGGAGCCTTCAAGCCACTGAGTTCAAGACATCTATGAGACTTTCCATTCGTCTTAAGTACCGAATAGTTGCCTAGTTCCACCTTAGTGGGAGTGCTTTCAACTTGTAAGACGTATAGCTGAGCAGCCTTAGGGTACATAAAAACGCGTTTAGCCCTTGAACCCAGCTGTGCAATGAAAGAATGACCATTGATTTAGCTCCATATGATATGCTCTTATTTTCTCCAGCGTCAATACTGGAGAGTTCAAGTGCACTCCTGGTCCCAGCTGCACTGCCGTTTGGCGTGCTTAATTTCTTAGGGTCCCCGAACCGGGCTTCTTTCTGGACTTGCGGTAAGGGTGCTCCGGATCACTCCAGGGTGATTTAACGCATTTGCCGCAACGGTCTTTTTCGCGGCAATTTCGACCCTCACCATTCTGGGCGAGTCACCATGACTCTCCTTTAAATTTCAGCACTCGGCTTGGAGTCGATTGGGACCCAGAATTACCTGAGTCGGAATTGGTGGGAGCGTGGTCACAAGAGGTAGTGTGTTTGGAACCCTTGTTATCGTTGCCCCAGTCGGTCCGTTGATTCTTCTTGTCTCCAGTTTACTTACCCGTAGCCCACTACTCTGCGATGTAGTGCTTGCGGGCACACTTGAAGACTTCGTTCATACTTGTGGGGTCAGATTCTGGGAACTTTCCCGCGAGCCTACCCTTCAAATAGTGGGGAATGCTCAGAAAAGAATTCATAAGCCTAATTTGCAGGAGTATCACAAATCGCAATGAGATCCGTAAGCTCATCTATTTTTTTTCTAACAATTTCTTCATTTGAAATTTCATGAGTTTAAGCTGTGCTCCAGCCTTTTTGTTGCTTGGGACAAAATCCTTGATCAGATCGTTCTGCAACATAGCGAGTGTAGCTTGCTTCTCGTCCCGCTCTCCAAATCTCGTAATCCAAGTCAATGCGCGGTATGGTAGATGAAACTCTGCCAGCTGAAGGAACTTGTCCAAACCGACGTTTTTGGGCAGACGACCGACTCTGCGAACATTAGAAAATAAAATGTTCACCGTAGGTGAGTTACCGTCACTGGGCTTGCTGGCGAACACTGGAATTGGCCGGGACTTCAAAGCACTCAGCGGATCTCCACTATCACTTGAATTGGATGCATTCTGGTTTTTCAACTGGTCGATTATCTGTTGTTGCGAGGCGACCAATTCACTGAGCTCTTGAACTTGAACAATCAGTTCTTGAACTGAGGTTGTTCTAATAGAAGTCTGGGGCATAGTAAAAGCCAAGAGAAAGAAAACTCCATGCTACCAAATACAACAAAGTGTTCTCAGAATTTGCAGTATAGCAGAATGTAGACAACAATACACGTTACGAATCGAATGTTGTCCTTTTTTGTCTTCTCCCATGCTAACCAACGAGGAATCGCTACTTTTTTACTGGAGGAGAGTCTGCATCTCTTTGCTGGAAGATGAGATGTTTCGTGTGCAGATATCCTCATGATAGGCAAATAGCTCGAACGGCTGCAGAGATATTGTTCGTATTCAAAATAAATTGATATCATAAGCGGTTAGAGACATTTTACACTAGATTGATGACGAAACCTGGATTTCCATGAAGAATTACTCCGTTATACTTTTCGCCCAATACCAATACCATAACAGCAGTTGCTTTGTTCATCCTTTTCTGGAAGTTCGGCACATCTTCTTCACCTGCTTCATCGGACAAAACTTCACTGCCATTAACGATGCACATGTAGTCTTTGTTTTTAAACAAGGCTTACATTCTGAACCTCTACAGATAAAACATCTCATAATTCCTACCGAGGAAATTAGGAACTTCCTCTTCGTTCAATTCTAACATCTCCCCACTATGGACAACAACACGCGATGCTACCACTGTTAGAAAGGTTGATTCTGTTGTCCGAAGGGATTGATTTTAGAATTCTCTGGTCTCAAAGCAAACCGCTACACACAGTGTTTTCTTATCCTTTATTCTTGTCAAACACAGCCATGGTATAAGTACCATTTCAATTATAACAATAAACGTGAAGATTCATAAGATCCATACAACACAGACAACATAAACGGACGCCACTGAGTGGTGCACTGCATGGTGCCCGTGCACTCTCAATTTTAACATGATTACTGTAATACAGGAAATGGCCCTCCCCTCGTGTAATAAAGGAAATGGTCCTTCCAAAGGACATGCAACTTACAACGATCCCGCCCCTGACTCCGCTTACCGTCCTTTCCAAATTTGTCTACCATCCCTCCCTAGATATTTTAATAATTTATCCTCTCCTCCAAATCAGCTTTTTACGTATTTTTTATCTACCTTATTCATCAAATTCGCTCCTTATGTAGAAATTTCACGCACGCTACTTTAATTTCGATTTTAACTTCTTAGTACCGACTCGAGTCCGCCACTAAGGTGTACTTAAATCCAATTTACCCAACTTTTTTAGATCCACCATACCCTACACACAATACTCTCCAGCTGAAACCCTCTATTCTCCATCCAAAATCGCCCCACTCCATTTACAACCAAAATGAACAACCTTCGCTCCTCCGCCTCCATAACCTAAAATACACACCCTCTTCCCCTAAACTCCATTTCCCTACTCCCTTTCGGACCTACTGACGGTTATTAATACCTACGCCGAAAAAAAGGTGATAGAATTCGTGCGTCACTTGTCCGTTGAGGATGAGGGGGAGGAGGTACCCTGAGGGGCAGGAGTGGGAACTCAACCAGGGAGCTAGGGAGACTTTCGAGGAGTGGGCAGCCCCGGAATTGATCTACGAGGTTAAAAAAAAGGATGGGGAGGAGGATGACGAGGACAATGATGACGAGGACGAGGTAGATGAGGGAAAGGGAGACATGGGAAGTGTTAGAATGGTTTGGCCCGAGCTGGAAAGTATGGAACAAGTGGTACCAACGATGGAGCTGGATGGGGATATATTTTGTAGTTTAGATCGCTCCCAGGAGAAATAGAGAGCGATGAGCCGTTCGCAGATATTTCTGGGGAGTGCTTGGGCAGCATGGATATTTTGGAGGAGTTTTTTTGGATCAATTTAGGGAATGGGAAATAAGAGGACCTCATTGATTATTAGTTTCTTAAGTATCTTTTGTTTTTGAGTATATCGTCCACACAAATTGTTCTTATGCATTTCTTGGTACCTTCTGCAGTTTTGTTCGGACTTTAGGGATAGCCAAAAGTCTATATAAGCTGAGTAAACTGCTTCTTCATGGAAAGGTCAAGCAAGTTGGCAGAAAACTTCAAGTCACGTCCCAAGTAGTAGGAAGTTGAGAGTCAACTTCAAACCGAAGAAACATTTTTCCTACCCTGGTCACAGAGCATCAGAGATAGACCCTGCCCCTTCAATACTTTCTTGTAGCCCTCTCAACTTTCTCCCCTATCTACTCCTTTTTTTCGTACAACTATACCACGGTAGCACTTTTGTCGCTTGCAACCCCTCCTTCATGGGGTAGTTGGTTCTGGTTATCCCTTCTCCCGACGATTTACCTCTATCAGTCAGCTTGATGGCTGGCCTTGAGGTGGCCTTTCAGGTGTCATAGTTCTTCCCCCATTACTGTATCGTTATACCTTTTGGGGTCGATTATGTTCGTCTGGAAAACTTTAAGGATAGATTGAATATAACTGGCAAGAGTAAAACACCCAAACCTTTCTCCCCTTCCCCCTCAGACTGTAGCGAATCAGGAAAGGCATGTTTAAGGCATGTGCATGAATGGCGTCTATTGCAGCGACGACACAGTTCCAGTGCCCAGTCTGTTTCTCCCTTTCCGTACGGCTTGGCTCGCTGTTCTGATTTACTTGTAAGGCGAGATCTTCTGAAGTGGGTCCCTTTTTCCCAATTTTTCTACAATTCCAGATGCAGCGCCGTTTTTCTGTTGTTCCCTTTTATCTGAGACTAGGAGCGTAGACTAGAATCATTGTTGTGAGTCTTACTTGATAGCTTTGGCATGGCTATGAAAGTGCTGTTGGGCAAAAGCTGGGATGAAGGTGCAATGGACTTATTTGTACAGTGGATCTGGCATGTGGGGGGAAATTTTTGGGTTATTTTAATGCATGGAAGATGTGGTCGGTTATATCCACGCGGCTAATGCGTTATGCGGGATAAGTCGTCGCTGATGGGTTACACTACAATAAATGACCTTCCTTATAGGGCCGGCTCAATGCCGGCCTGGCATTGAGCCTGGCATGTTGCACTGGGGAATGTGCGCGGGCGCACTGCGAACGTGGTAACGTGGGGCGCTTTAATATTTGAAGGATATTGTCGGTTGTAGCCCGGAATATGCTAGAGGGTGATAAGTAATACCTCTTAACTGTGCTTAGACCAAAAGATCCCAAATCGAAATCGGTTCTGCTTTGGTGGGACACGTTGAGCAGATATTTCGTTATGGATTAGACTAGGCACACGCTCTATAGTAATAGGACCGGTAGATGATAGTTACTTTTGGATCCATAGCTTGAGTATCCGCGATATGGCGCTGGAAGGAACTGCGGGAAGGTTTTGATGTATTACTGGTGGAAGATGTATTCGATCGAGAAGGGCATTCAGATACAGACATAGTAGGGGAGAAACTAGGCTCCCTATGAGGAAAGGGTGTGTATGGGAGTTTTGGGATGCAGGGTGTCCGGTCATATTGTACAGTTTAGTTTACTTGGTTATCAGGTAGATTCTAGTTGGTGGACTCGCTGGATGATTTGTATGGTAGATTTCTGCGCATGGTTTGAATGCATGCAAGTTGATACGAGTCATAATCTTTGCACCACTCGCAGTAAAGCGACCGCATTCAACCCCCCATGTCACGATGACTTACACACATGCATGATTTCACGGTCGTTTGTTCTAGTACCATGTTGAGGATGATGCGAAATGGCCATGTATTGTAGTTCAATTTCACACAGGTGGAATGAGCACTCTAATATTGTATCAACAAGGGGAGAATAGAGAAAGTGTTGGTTGCTTTACTGTTGGAAGATACATTGGATCTATTCCGAACGGTTGCGGTCCATTGGCCCGACGGACTGTTTCTCGAGTGAGAATGATTGACGAGGGTTTTGAAAGAGGCAAACAAGACTCTTGTAAAAAGGCAGCAAACGTCATGCAAGCCATGATCAGAACGACATTGGACAGGGATGAGCGGGCCAATACGTCCGCCACAGGTGTCAGTTGCACCAGCGCAAACCCCCTTCACGCAACCCCTCCAAGTCGAACGTGGTACACGGCAGTAGATGTATAGTGCGTGCATGTTTTGTCGGGCGGGAGAAGGGTCGGAAGGAATGGGACGGATGGGAAGAGTGTGGGGTAGGAGGGGAGGTGGAGGAAGGAGTATTGGGGGGTTGGTGGGGGGTTGGTGGGTGCAGGTGGAGGCGAGCGGTGGATGGTGTTGGTAGTTTGTCGGGTGACACGACATTGTAAAGCTAGAGACTCGAGGGAATTGTTGCAACTCTACATAGAGCCCGCGAGTTGTCAACGTCGAATGAATGACACGTAGTGAATGTTGAGGGGCACTTGCGCCAAATCCATTACTGTACAGTACTGTACAGTGCAAGGATCTCAAGATGCGCCACAAACTTTTGATCCGATATCGATAGAGCATATTTGAATATTAAAGCCACGTATTGTACGTAACGGATTCTTTCCTTACACGTGTGGCACAAGTACCGGTGACAGCGGAGAGGCCAATTGCACTTTGACGGCATGCTTTACACGTGAGCTGCGGAGAATATAGGATCCTCCTGCCGACTGTTTGGAAAATTGCTGCAAACAAGGATTGTCAATTGGGGTAAAGTGTGGAAATTAAACAGTTTACCAGAGTCGAAAATTGCAATTACACTAGGTCTTTTTTATTAGCTATTTATGTAGGACCTTCCAATGAGATCCAAAATACTGTAAGCATGCTTTCAACCGGTACAGTTCAGTATGTTACGCTACAGCACTGTACTGTACTGTACAATATGTCAAAGCAAATCATGCCGTGGTACATACCCTAAGTGCTACAGAAACAAGAGTGCTTGCTTACCTCTGGGGAACACGTAATTTAATGCAAACGCCGACAACCATTGCAAAGTTAAATGCCTCTCCAGTTCACCTCATCCTCACTTGCCCCATTCCATATATCCCCATCCTTCCCCCCACATACACTTTTATAAAGCAGATCGGATGTATCTTCCAAGAGTAAAAAACCCAAACCTTTCCTCTTTTATAAAGCCGTCCTGCATCCCTAATCAGTAAAGCACCCCAACTTTACCCCCGTTTATAAATCCCCAGCTCCCACCTCCCCGCCCCCAAAACCCAACCGCCATGCATACTCTACCATTCCTCCTCCCCTTCTCCCTCCTCCTCCTCGCCCTCCCTCCCATCCACTCTCTCCCCCCCCAACCCCCTACCACCCCTAACCCGTCAATCCTTCCCCAACCTCACCAAATGCAACAACTTCTGCCGCCGTTTCTTCAACTCCAAACCCTGCTACCAAATCTGCCGCACCTACTACCCACTCCCACCCCCACTCCCCCCCTCGGCCCTCATCCCCCCCCCTCACCCCCTCCTGCCCCTCCCCTTCCCCCGACACACAGGCCGTTGTCTCACACCCAAGAACGCAAACTAGCATCCCTAATCAACAAACATCGCCGCACCATAAACCTCCCCCCAATCCCCGTCTCCAAAACACTCACCACAGTAGCACAAACCCACGCCTTTGACTCCCAACACAACAACCCCTCAAAACCAGATCCATGCTCCCTCCACTCTTGGTCACGCGCTTGCAACACCTGGACCCCCGTCTGTTACACCCGCGACCACAACAATGCCGCAGCCATGTGGCGTAAACCCAACGAATTTAACCCACGCTTCAACGCACACGGATTCGAAATTAGCGCCTTTTACAGTGCGGGCCAGACCGCACAAATGGCTCTGCAGCAGTGGTTATCGTCCCCGGGGCACAGGGCTGTCGTTGATGAGCATGGAGCCTGGGGCCCTTTCGGGGTATGGGAGTGGGCATTTTTGGAAACTTTGCACATGTCTGGTTTGCAGAGGTTGAGGACCCGGATGGTAGAATGCTGGTGTGTTAGAATGCGCCCTTGGTGCGCATGACATGGACTGGATTGTGCTTGGTTGACGCGTGCTGTGCATTGAGGGAGGTGCATGTGTTCTGGAGTGGTGGATTCTATGCGTTTGAAACTTTTCACGGTTTTGGAATGGCGTCAACTGCGAACCTTGTTGATTGGTAAAATGGATCTTGCGATATGATGTCCCCTTTTCAACGGCGCCTGCTTGTGGACTTGATTTCAGCTGCTTTCTAGATGGCGAACATGCTCAGTCCTTTCTGGTGCAGATCCTACGGTATGGCTTGACTCCAAGTTGAGAACACATCAAAACTTAGCGCCACTTGTAATAAACCAACCCCATTTACCCTTTTTTAACTGCACAAACACCCCTCTTCCGGATTGTGAAAAGGTTCAGTAAATCATGCTGTGCAGGTCCTGCGGGGAGCTTTACTTAAAGGTCATAGAACTCTCAGCCTTGGCACCAATCGCAAATTAAACTTGGCCAAAGCGGCTCTCTACCGCGTTGATAAGCCTCGCGGGGGACTTCACCGTTCACGCCTGGATAGACGGGCGATACGAAGCCGCGACGGAATTGACTTCTTTGACGTCACCTTATACTGTATCGGAATACCCTTTTTGAGTCGATTGTGGTTGTCTGGAAAACCATGGGATGGATCGGATATATCTTCCACGAGCAAGACACCCAAACCTCTTCCCCTTATTCAATCTGATATGGGTAAATCATCGGAGGAACAGATACCCAGGACCGAATAACCCAGGCAGGATGTGTTGCAGGCGACAAAAGCGCTACCGTGGTATAGTTGAGTGAACGGAAAGGAGTGGATGAGGAAGGCCGTTGAGAGGGCTACAAGCAAGTATAGAAGGGGCGGTGTCTACCACTGATGCTCTGTGACCAGCGTAGGAAACATTTTTCTTGGGTCTGAGGTTGACTCTCAAGTTCCTACTACTCGGGACTTGACTTGCATTTGACTGCCAACTTGCTTGACCTCCACAAGAGAAAACAGTTTACTCAGCTTGTATAGACTTTTTGTTTGAGATTTCTTTGAAGTCTCAAACAAACGTACTGAAAACCGTAACATGCATCAATTGGAATCGCGTGAACGAGAAAGACTAACAGCAGACAATATCAGGATAAATATCTAGATTACTTCCTTAATGTTTTAGTTCTCCAGATCAGAGCCAAACAGCTCCCCAAAAATATCCATTACATCCAAGCAGTCCCCACAAATACCTGCGAACGGCTTAGAATTCTCCATTGCTTCCTGCGAAATATCTAGACACTGAAGATGCCCCCATCCTATTCCAGAGTAGGGACCACCTGGTCCATATTATATGGCCGCTTCCCCACTTTTCCAGAGCTTTCCATGTCCCCTCCCCCTCCTCCCCTCCTCCCCCTCCTCATCCTGCTCCTCCTCTTCATTCTGCTCTGCATCCTAGTCAGAAGAATCAGAGATAAATATTACTCCCTCAGTCTCCTCTTCGTTCTCCACCGCATCTACCCCACCGTTGTACACTAGTAGCTCCTACGGATACACCCAGTCCTTCTCTTCATCCTCCTTTTACTTCAGCTCCACTTCCTCCTTTTCCTAGGGCCCTTACTCTGCCTCTTCTGCCTCCTCGAAGCAGTACCGGCGGATCCACTCCCGAACGCGTTCCCGATCTATTCTCCTTCAGTAGTCGTCATAACCCGTTGATCCGTTGGCCATCAGAGCCAGAATGGTGAAAGGACGGCGGCCTCTGGATGACTTGGTGATGGTGAGGAGGTTAGTTATGTTGAGGGGAAAAAAGGGGTGAGCCGATGGGTTAGTTGATGGCGAGGTTCTTTCTCAACGACGTCGATCTCGAACTTTAAGTAGGGAGACGTTTTCGAAAAGTTTCACTACCGTGGACGCAAAAAATGGGAGGCAACGCTGCAGCATTGAATTTAGATGCAATCAGGGTAATAACTAAAAATCTGCTTGATAAAATATCGGAACTGAATTTGGAAGACGAAGCGAATCACGAGTCTAAATTTTTCTTTTCTGAAAAAGGAGGACTAAAATGATCAAAGACAAAATAGAAATGGAGTTTCATAGTGAATTTGGATTCATGGGGAAAATTTCGTTTCATTATTTTGTTCGTAAAAGAAAATTGATGAGAAGACTTGTTTTTGAAAGATAACAGGGAAGGAGAATACGGAATTTTGTGGAGAGGAAGGCTCTCCTACAGAAAGGACACCTTTTAAAAAAATATCCTCCTGTACCATCACGTAGAAGAGTGATATTTAATCCGCTCCCCCGGTAAACGCAGCCTGGATCGCGAGTCACAGAAAGTACCAAGAATGTATCATTAATTCAGGCAGGAGTAGTTAACCTCTGTGGGATGCTAGCACCCTGATGCTTACGCGGTAATAACTGAGATCCCGAGAGGCGTAGCCGTGAGGGATACGGAGAGTTATTGAAACGTCTGTTGAGTTGATGCAATGACATGCCGCTGACGATTTCACGTGAAACACAGCCTACTCTCTAGCTTGGCTCCAACTACCTTCCTAACTAGTTTTGTGCTTATTTTACTACCGTATTTCTCCTCGGAGAATCTAGGAATGCTTCGTGTAGCACTAAAGGCTGCTGACTATGCCTTTCAAGTATCAAACCACCCAAACCTTCCTCCTTGCATTAAAGCAATCCCAATAAACTCCCAGAAAAGTCACAAGTTGGACAGTACAAGCATGTTTCAGCGACAAAAAATTCCCCAAGCAGTATTTCTGCTACCTGGCTTCTAGACTTTATTGTAACGAGGATATCAAGGAAGAAACTTTGGATACCTTCTTTACGCGCAGATATTCTCTCCTAACATTTATCTCTGAAATTTCTTGTTTCGTTTAAGCTACGAAATCCCCGTTTGTTTACACTTCTTTCTTTTTTCTTCTGCTATTTTTTAAGTACAATTTTATCTCTATCCGACAGTGGTTCCTTAAATTTTCTCGTGTTATTTGATTTTCTTTGACCCTAAACATTTTTTCATAATTAATATTTCTGCACGGAACATTCGCATTAAATTATCCTTTCAAGGGCTATTTTTACCAGAGACCACTACATGAGTATTTCTCCAATTTTTAGATTCAATAGGGTTACCAATTTGAGCATTTTGACGCTATTTTAACCAGTCTTGTTCGGGATAATAATTTTCCAGGGCCCTGTAAAGACAGAAATTCAGCAAATTTAATTCCTCTAACAGCTAACATACAAAGATTTCCCCTTTCTCCCCCCTTTTGTAAATCTCGCCATCCTTTCGCCATCACCATCCCCACTCTAGTCTCCTCGGGTCCAACTAGGATAAAGGATTACCTCCGCCGACAAACAAGGAATATCCTGATGGAACTTGTAGCTTCTCATTTGGAATAGTTCGAAGCAAATCAAGCGGTTGGGGGATAAAGACGGGGAAGGCGGTAAGGCAGAGGAGTGCTTCGAGGGGTAATTGGCCCAGAAATGGTCTACGGGATAGAGAATGAGAAGGGCAAGAAATAGTCCAACGATGGAGATGAAGAGGTCAAGGAGTCCGGCAATGAAGAGAGTGATGTCGAACCGTATCGTATGGGAGGGAAAGGAATGAGCAGGATGGATCAGGTGGTGCTGGCTATGGATCCGTTTGAAGGGGATTCGGGGGGGGGGATAGATAAATTGCAGCGCCATCGTGAGTTAGTCACGTATATGTTTGGAAACTATGTAGATACTTATGATATTATGATGTAATTGCTAGGCTCTGATCTAAGGGACGAAGATTATCAGGAGCAGTTTTGTTTAGTTTTTGTCAGGAATTTATTTTCAAATTAGCTGCGTATGCATGAAGTGTTTTTCCGTGTTTTGGCGCTTTTGGTAGTTTTATCGAGATTAAAGTTTTATAAAAGTTTCTCTGTAAGCTGAATAAATTGCTTCATTCTGGAAAGAAAAGGCAAGTTAGGAGTAAACTTCGAACCTAAAACCCTCGGTATTTTCTATACACTCTAACCGAATGGGGAGATTTGGCCACTTTAAATCGGTTACTACGGCAATAAATCTTCTGTCACTGCCATTCCTCGCCCTTATCCATTAAAATTTCATGCATTACCTCATTGGCCTTCGAAAACTTTCTTCTGGGTTATTTGGCGGTTTGCTTTTCCCTTGAGGCCATTTTTACCCTGCCGCAACTGTAATTTCGACTGCAAAATCACCTCTGAGGACAATTGGAACCGATAATGTAGATGTCCATTCGTAATAGACAGGAGTCTCAATGAATACAAGAATTGAGATCCAAGACGGAGGGCGCATGCTCGACGAGTGCAGCGATGCCAATATGTCTACAGATGCGGGCGAAAACATTGCGAAGGACGTGATGCCAGATAGTCATACCGTCTTCATACTTTCAGATCCGGGAATGGTGGCCGCTTGGATCCAATAGGGACGCTAAGTCGACAGAGCGCTGGCGGAATACTGTAATTCTAGTACATCCAGTGAATATCGCGATACTGAGACGGATAGAGAAAGTGACTTTCCACCCAAGGAAAACCATGAACGTAACGCGGCCAGGGTAAGGGAGCGAAAAGAAAACGGAAGGTGAGGAGGATGTACAAACGGGGAGAGACTGCGCTCGGTTGGTTTCTGCAACAAACATGAACAAGTTTTCAAACCTTAAAATAATGTGTTCAGTTGTGAACACAGATTGGTGCCTTTCACCCTGGGCGACCGAAGAACAGCGCTCGAAAAGAGCAGTAGCTGTTAGCGGGGAAGACAGATGCGGATGGCGGGAGGATAGAGAGAGACTATAAAACGGGGGAATTCTCCGAAGTTGTGGTCGTGTGGAGGGGTCTGCAGGTCTGAGATAGATGAGACGGAAATAATTCATCTCAGGTGCTGCATAAGCAATCTCGATAATTTCCAACGTTTGTAGGAGACCAGACAGCCCATTGAAAACGGATGAGAGGCCTTAAGCCAGGCCAGGCCTGATCCAAACAAGGAAATTTCAATTGGTGGAACGCTTCCGTCTGCTTCTGATTGGAGCTGGCGGCGAGTACCCCAGATCAAGTGGGGGAAGCGTAAGTTTAAAGCGCATTAATTATTACGCGATCGCGCAGAATCGGTGATAGGAAAGGCTAATTGTGCATCTTTACGATCTGGGAGAGATTAGAAGATGCTGTCCACCGCAGTTTGGCGTTCTGTGTACATCTCGAAAATAAACGTGTCCGAACCAATAGAAAGTAAATCAAAGCAGAAGTGGGGGTATAAAATGGTTGAGTAAATGAGAATAGGGTATGGGAAGGGGAAAAACTCATACTTGAGTTCCGGAAAGGTTCAGCCGGAACCCAAGGGGAACTCCTTCGAGCTGAATAAGATAGATGACAGCAGCAGATTAGAAATGTAGAAAGAAAATGTTGCCCTCATCTTCATATCATGCATTGAGAGCAGGTGGGAACTTCTTACGTAAAGAGAGAATGAGAGGATGAAGATCAAGGTCAAGCAGCAAATGATCGAGATGATCTCCAGGAGATGATATCCTCAGGGCCAATTATCCAAGGACGGACATGTTACAAACGAAAAGGGTGCGACAGAAGTATAGCTGGGGTATCTGGAAGAGGAGAACGAGAAAGAAGACGCCGCGAGTCTACAAGAGAGTACAGAAGGGGCAGGTTCTTCTAACTAAGCCCAGGAACTAATTTTTAAGAAATTTTCTTTTGGAGGAAGTTGAATTTCAACCTTTGGACTACTTGGGTTTTCGCTTGAAGTTTTCTTCTAGCTTTATTGCCCTCTCCTAGACGGAGCACTTTAATCAGCCCATATAGACTTTTTTGCTAGCCCTAAGATCTCAAATAAACATACTAAGTATCACAAAATGCATTAAAGGGAATATCATGACCGAGATAGACTACCAGTAGATACTATCAAGATAGATATCCAAATTTATTTACAGTTTCATCCTAGATATCAGAGCCAAACAATTCCTCCAAAATATCCATAAACTCAATGTAGTCCCTACAAATTCCTAAGAACAACCCAGGATGAGTGAGAGCCTTCTCTGACATATTAAGATCCTACAGGACCTATTCAAGACCCTCACTGTCCGGCCCATTCCGGGCGGAGGAGTCCGAGATTAAGATTATTCCCTCGATCTCGCCTCCGTCCTCTATAAAAGCTTTCTCAATGTTTTGAGGCAAAAGGTATGAGCGAAGGACGAGGAAGCTTTGTGCACCTACAGTATAGAAATTAGGCACCAGGCGAGAAAAAACGACAACGATAGGTGTAACAGGGTGAAAAGGGGTAGTAGATGAGAAGTTGAGAGCAGTGATCCTAATCCCGCCATCTATTTGAGGCGTCGCCAGTGAATTATGAGTACGGCGGTGTTTGAATCCACCTGAAGCGTCTGGTGGAGAAAGAAGAGGAACTAACGGAAGAATAGCATGAAATCCTTACAGACTGTTGAAACTTTTGGTATCGACATTCCGAAGAGCTGTTGCGAAGGATCAAGTAGGATACCACATGCATTTTTCGTCTTCAAGGCAACATATTTCGGAAAGTAGATCTTACCAAACAGCAACAATATGATCAATCGAGAGATCATTCTCGGTATCTAGTAGGTCTCTAGAAATTAAAAGCGGCGGCTTCGAAAATGTTGGGGTACGTTATTACAAAACCGGCCCTTTCCAAAAATTCCTGTTCCTTTCATCCCGAGATCCATTTTTGACCTCTCCCTATTGAAACCGGTCAACTTACCTTTTCTGTCAACTAAAAAGAAATCCTGAAATCCTTTTCTTTCATGAATCGAAAATCACTGTATGAATTAGTTTTCTATTTTATGTTTGAAGCGGTTCAAAAGTCGAACTATTTCGACTCGTCCTCCGCTTAGTTCTCCAAATTCAGTTCCGATATTTTATGAAGCGTATGTTTTATTATTGCCATAAATGCATGCAAAATCAAAGCTGCAGCAATGCCTCACATTTTATTTCGCCCAAGGCCGTGAAAGCTCTCGAATACATTATACTATTTAAGGTTCAATATCAACATCGTTAAATCAACACTTCTGCCATGAACCACTTCATCGGCCCTCCCACGTTTTCATAAACATGACCAACCTTCACCCCGCCCTCACTATCGTTCAGCCATCCAGACCCCACCTTCACATCAATGGCCTGAGTTTGATGTCCAATGGACCAACTGACTACGAAGATTGCTGCAAAAGGATGGAAAGGAATCTCGTTTAGGATTGGGTCCGTCGTCATTGCTTTGAGGATGAAGAAGATGCAGAGGAAGAAGAAGAATTAGAGGAGCCGGAAGGGGCTGAGGCGGATGTGGGGGACCGGAAAATGAAGATGATTGGTTGGACCAATGGAAGCCGATGATTTACAACTGTAAGAGAGTTGCCGTTGAGGACAGAGATGGAAGTGAGGGAGGTCTCTTAGTTCAAACTCCTCTGCTGGAGATGAGGCGGAGTTTTACGACCGTGAGGAGAGGCTGGAGGATCATGATGTATCCGAGGAGACTATTTATCATTATGGACCGTTAGAAATAATTTGTGAAGACTGCATTGAAAGTGTGGTTATTTGGAGGAATGTTTTGGCTCTAATCTCGGAGAAAAAGATTTTGAGTAGTATATTGACGCATTAAATTTGATAGTATCTACAGTTAGTCGTTCTCATCGACGAGATTTTCTTTAATACATTTTACGATAATTAATATATTTGTTTGAGACCTTCGGGCTAGTCAAAAAGTCAATATAAGCTGATTAAACAGCTTCTTCTAGGATAAGGCAGGCAGGTTGGGACAAAATTTCAAGTCCAGATACAAGTAGTCTAGAAGGTAAAAGTAAAAGTCAACTTCTACCCTAAGAACAATTTTAAGTCGCGTTCCACTCTAAAAATTTAGAAATGATTGGGATCGGTACTTTGGGTGATCAAATAAGAACCAGAGAACGCGCTGGCGGAGATAATAGCACGAAAGGGGGATTATTCGTGTATATGGAAGGTAGAGGGTACAGAGAAGCGACCGAATCTACTCTGATTCCCTCCGAAAAGGCCGCGGGTGGCAATGTGATCAGGAGGGGGAAATTTTGGGATTTTTTACTCTTAGATGATGTCTTGCACGCGCGCGATGCAAATGTTTTTCGTCGTCGTCCTCTGAATCGAACGTCCTCTAGCGCCTTCCAATTTACGAAATTGCTTATTCCCACAGACCTCACTCGTACTCTTTTTCTTTGATCAGCCCCAAACAGATACCAACTTTCTTCCCTATCCCTGCTTACCCTTTCTGCGGTCCTCTCCAAATTCACTGCTATTTTATCTAGATATTTTAATACTGTATCCGCCCCTCCAATTAGATCCCAAATCAAGTTTCCTTTCCGTTTTTGCTTACCTCCTTCTCCAAATTAAATTTTTTTGAGAAACAGGTCCAAGTGCACTACTGTAAATTTCCTTTTAGATTTAGTTTATCTGTTTCAAATCTATGGAATGCGCCCTCGGGAGACTATGTAAACAAAACCCTTTATTCTAAGTCTCAAACCCCTCATCATTATACTCACTACTCCTTTACAACTACTCATTCGAGACAACATCATTCGCCTACCACTCCCTAAATTCCACCAAAATGAAGAACTTATGCCCATCCAGCGTCATTCCCGAAACTCGCTACCTTCTCCCCTAGACGTAATCCCCCTATTCTCTTTCGGCCCTACTGACCGTGATGAATAAATCCAACGCCAGACTAAGAAAAAGGTGATCGAGTTCGTTCGTCGTCTTTCATCGATGATGAGGGGAAGGTAAGTGAGAGGCAGGAGGGGGTGATCTAGGATGGAGCTGGGGAGACCTTTTAGCAGCAGGCGGCTCCGAGATTAGTTTACAAGAATGATAATAAGTAGGCGGATGATGAAATGTAAGATGAAGAGGAAGATGGGGAGGGGGACGAAGAGGGGACGAGGAGAATGAGCGAGAGGGGGACATGGAAAGTGTTGGAATGATAGGACGGGGACAAGATAGTATGGAGGAGGTTGTAACGACGCGATATCTTTAGTAGCTCAGATATCTCCCAGAAGGAAATAGAGAATTGCAAGCCGTTCGCAGATATTTGTTGGGACTGTTTGGTTGGTATGGATCTTTTGGTGATTTGTTTGGATCCAGTGTAGGGGATTTAAATTGTAAGGACTAGAATCATTTCCACGTCTACTTAAAGTATTTTAACTATGCTTTACTATATTCAAAGTATCCTTTATTGAGACTCTTACGTCCACAGAAATTATTTCTTTAAACCATATGATATTAAATATAGTTTTCCAAGACTTCGGGGGTAGCAAAATGTCTGTGTAGTCTGAGTAAACTGTCCTCAGAGCAAGGTCAAACAAGTTGACAGACAACTTTAAGTAAATTTCTAAGTAGTTTCGAAGGTGAGACCCAGTAAGCGTTCTTGTTACTTTTTAATAGCGACCGTAGGTGGTAGAGACTGCTTCTTATGAATACACCTGTAGACCCTTTGTCCTCATCCATTTATACCACTTCCTGATCCTGCAATTATACCACGGTAGCACTTTAGTCTACCGTCTTGTATCACCTTCGTTCTGGGAAAATGAGCGTCAGATATCTCATTTCCGCCGTTTACCGCTGTTAGAAGATATATCCGTTCTATCTCATAGTTTTTCAGACAACCATAATCGCCTCAAGAAAGCATACCGACACAGTAATGGGGAAGGGACTGTACCTAAAAGCTTATGATCTACGCGGTCGTCGTCAAGATCGCGATGCACAGTGAAACCTTGCCGATCGAGGTGAGGGGCTTGCGAAGAAGATGGGTAGCACGGTTGGGCTGCTAGTGCTTGGACCACTTGCAGTTATGGGGCCGGTGCCGTGACCGCAAGATCTTCGTCGATCGATCTAGCGGCAGACGCAAAGGGATAGCAGGATTTGGTACCGTCAACGCCGACAAGCGCGTTCAGTGTGTTTAGGACAGACCTTAACTGGGGGTTATGCTGTAAGGACGGCTTCAGCGCGTTGACAGTAAAGGTTTGCAGTGCACACGACCAAGGAATCGAACGCGGTATGTGAAGAGCAGCGCCGTGGTTGCTGTGGGTGGCAGCAGAACGGCTTGTTTTTGGCGCCATGTAGTGTGGTATTACGAGGGTTGGACCCAGGGCCGATTGAAGAGAGGAAACGAAAGGGCGAAACGACACATGTAGACGTGAGATCACTCGGGTAGTCGGGAGATCACTGCAACGATAAGATGCTACACCGGAGAGGAAGTATTTGAATAACAAAAACAGGAGGCAACAAAAACAGGAAGGATGGACGCTTTGCGCGATGGAAAGCCGGCGAGCCCTAGTGCAACACGCCCGCAATGGCGGCCAGTGCGACGGAGACGACAAAAGGGATAAGGAGTAGAGATGACAGAGGATGAGAAGGTTTTCGGAAGGCGGTCAGGTATCGTAGGGTATCAATGTGTACAGTGCCGCAGAATACCATACCCTCTTGTACAGTGAGTATATTCGACAGGAATGATTTATACATTGCTTGGACCATCGGTACATGTATTTTCAGATTTACAAATCCAAATGGGTTTCAGCCAATCCATACATCTCAATAAAGAAACCCCCTTTTTCCCCTAGTCTAAATGGGAAAGAGGGGATTGCTTGCTTCGACAGATGTATTGGTGGTGATCCAATCACATTTCATGTCTGAGTGTTGCAATGGATGCATAAAATCACGTGAGTATTGCACATGAGGCAAGAAAATCAATAGAAACAAGAAATGCGTATGATTTACTTCCATTGTGGCCTTCCATTGGATACATAGCTCCCCCTTCACACCACGACTAAAACACCCAAACCTTCCCACCACGACGCCAGATAACGGCCCCGACATCTTTCAAAATTAAACCACCCCTCAGTTCCCTGCCTTGCCATAGGCTTTTTATATATGAGGAAATCTACAGTAGACCGCAATGTAGTCGGATCCTGCTGAAGACAACCGTTATACTGATGCCATACAGTTACACCATATGTGATAGCGGACAGGAAAATAGAGCCAAGATTACTGCGATGCTTGCGATTCTGTGCTGTGTGGCGCAGGGGCAACTGCATGATACGAGAACTTTATCAAACATACACACACTACTTACTTGAGGTAAAACGTAAGTGAAGGAATGACAACATAAACGTTAAGTGATACAGGTGTTGACTACGCCATTAGTTTTGGCCTAAGTTCGAATCAAAGAATAGTGGGAAATGAACTTATACTTAACGAATGCTGCGGCTTACTCAACAACAACGCTAACAAGACGGATATGGTAGTGGAATTGGGGAAAAGGTTTGGGTGTTTTACTCTTGGAAGATATATCCGATAGAGGAATTTGCATATCTACTGCAATAGAGAGGTTGTCCAGTCAGCAGATGAAAACAACCTTAAACGCCGACACCGAATCCAACCCTGTCTGAGGTGCTGTATGTCTCGACATGGGATGGACCTGTACGCGCTTTAATGCCACAGTATTGCTTTTCTGGACTTTCACCAGTGATATAGGAAAGAAACTTGTCGAAAATACTTGCATGTGCTACCCTGCCGAGGAATGGGTAATGACACTTTGTACATCGCAATATTCCAGTTGAGCATCGAAATCCAGATTGTCAACAAAAACATCAGTACTTGACGATCCCACTGCTGTTCAACCAAGATGGGAGAATTTGGGGTGTTTTGCTGATTAGAGATGTATGACGGCTATTTTCCGAGTCTGGGGGGGGGCAGGTCTGTGTATTGGAGAGTCTGGAAAGGCGACAGAGTAAGGCGGGACGATCTCTCAAGGCTAGTATGAGGCCAGCCGTAAAACCTGTTGCCAAAAGTGAGTTTTCTGCACTGGCAAACCTTCAAAATTCAATACCTTGCGTAATTGCAGCCTTTTATCGATTCATCTTGCCATCATTCGCACATGCTTTATAAAAGACACTGATCAACTGCGCGTCTATCAGTTGATTCCTAGCAGAAAAAACTCCTCCATTGACCGACATACTGCTACAATATTTTAAACAAACTGCATCCCTTAGTCATGCTGCCACGTTCCTCAACCTAGAACTCAATCATGGCTCTCCAAATTCACCAGCCACCTCAGAATTCTCTCGCTCTCTATGCGCCCCTACGATAGCCTCCAAAACATTTTAAATTTCCTAACCAGCTCTTCCACATCGCGCAACCTGAAGTCACCTCCACGCAACTCTCCGTATCTAAACCTAGTAAACCATTGTCAACCTACCACAATGATTCCATACCTCCCCCTCATCCAGCTCTCTCTCCTCATCCTTTCCCTCCCTACCTCCCACGCCACCCTACCTCCCTTCTCTCTGCCATCCCTCTCCATCCCCTTTCCCTTCCCCTCCTCGACCGCCAAAATGGTGTCCGCAACCGTGCTGACTGCGAAGAGCTTTGCCGCACCCACCACGGCTTTCCACGGTGTCTCGACCTCTGCGCCGAGCTATTCCCCGACCAGCGGTCACCCTCTACAACTACAGTCATCCCAAATCGCTCAGCTTCCAAAACTACGAAGCGAAAGAAATCCCGCAGAGGCGCACTCACCCCCACTTGCGGTCTCTCATTCCCAAGACACACAGGCGTTTGTCTGACATCTCAGGAGTGGAAGTTGGCGAGACTTATTAATGATTATCGAGCATCACTGGGCCTGCATCGTGTACCAATTTCAAAGACATTGTCTACTGTCGCGCAGTGCCACGCATTTGACTCTCAAAAGAATAATCCGACCTCCAAATCATGTAACCTTCATTCGTGGTCTGGCGCTTGTGCTACGTGGAGTGCAGTTTGTTACACATCGAACCATGCTCAGGCGTCGAGAATGTGGAGCAAACCGTCGGAAATTAGCCCGCAGTTTACAGGGTATGGCTACGAAATTAGTGCATTTTACAGTGCTGGAGAGACTGCGGAAATGGCTTTGGACCAGTGGCGACGGTCAAGCGGGCATAGAGCTGTCATTGTTGAGCAGGGGTCTTGGGGGCCATTTAGAAGTATGGGCGTTGGTATTTATGAAGATTATGCCCACGTATGGTTTGCTCATGAGGAGGATCCTGCAGGCGTATGGCGCCATGCTAAAAGTAGAAAATGCTTGGGCGTCCTTTTGGTTGGTCCAGCTGTGGATAAAGAGTTGTGCAGTTAAATATTATCTTTTACAAGGGAGCTTCCCTTTTCATGTTCCTGCTGCTATGTAGTGTTGGCGGTAAAGCGAGCGCCACGATATCCTACTTGCGAAGGTGGCTGTAATATAAATAAAACTTTCGCTGAATCTACACAAAGAATAGGTTGTCCGGTATACCTGTAACCTCGAACGGCTCGGTGATTTCCTGATTCTCATCAGTACCGAGAAGCCCACTTGCCACATACATGCGACCGCGGTAGGCCAATAAATGTGCGTAGTAGGCTGCGTTTGTCATGGATACCGATTTTGTACACCTGGCAAACCCATGACACAGACGGTAAGCAAACAGTTGAAGGACTCTGGAATCGATATTGTTATCGTCGTGAATGATGCTGTACCTGCAAGGCTTGTTAGTCCCTTTCATGCCTTCATGTGAGTTGAGGTAAAACTCATCAATAACCCCTTGTGACCTTTTCAACGTAATGGGATCCTGAATTACTGCACCAGGGATAATATTCTTGCTCCTCGAGTCGAAAATCTGGCTGCTTGCAGGATCACCTTCATCCTGAAAAAATCGTGAATGGTGACGTTTTGTGATCACAATAAATGTGATATTCGGGCTGTACTGCACCCCGCTTTCCCGGTATATCTCACGCAGTGATTTTACTTCGCTCGTTTTCACTTCATCGTACTGGCCCTCCGAGACGCCATCCCGGAACACGATAATAGTCTGCGGCCAAGATTTTCCCGTTGCTTTCCGTCTCTTGTCAACTAGATCTTTGAACAATACACCAAGACTGTCAACGATTTCTGTTCCTTTCTTTTGTAAATAAACCTTTCCACAGTATTGCATGAAATTGTCGTCAATACTGCCAACGACAGCTGCCACACTAGCCCCTCTTCCACGCGCCACCGTATGGGAGACATCTAGTCCGACAATCATCGTATCCCCGGGGATATCCAAACCGCTCCTTTGACCAGCTCCTGACCCCATCGGTTGAGGCTTAGGAATGAAATTTACTCCGCCGAGTTTCGTGTTAATTTTCATGACCAGGTTTTCGAAGTATTTTCTATCCACTGGAGCCCGACTCCTTCTGTTATTTCTGGGCATAATGGAGACCTGTGTAACTGTACTCAATTCCAAATCAGCCATGGCCTTGACTTGTGAGTAGAGGGGACCAAGTTTCTCCCTTGCCCTTATGATGACTATTTGCCGATTTCGGTGTGCCGATAGCCGCTCTATCAGTTGCCTTCTCGAGCAATTAATTATATCGACCGGAACATCATCCACAGACATACCACACACGTTGGCAGCTTCAACGAGCTCCCTTCTGAAATCTTGAACGCCTGGGGCGCCATCCAAGTTGATAATTACCCAGTCATTCATTTCTTTTGGAACGATGAATCTGTACCGGCGGTTGCTCGACCAATATCCACTGCGGACGTTGACTGTTCTTCCATGACCATATTCAACTGACTGAGCTTCCAATATGTCAACCTCGACCTTCAGAAAATGTCTTGCCAAATTAATATTCAAATTGTTGCACATGTCCTGCAGTGGGGGATCCAAATTTGCAAGCATCTGTTGAATATCCGCCTTCCTCTGACCAGGTGGCTTGTTTGCCCTGTCGATGAATGCCCTCTTTTCTTCATCATCCATATATTCCCCGCGACGCTGATCTTTAAGCACCACAAGCATTTCAATGGGAATATGTGTCTTATGACCGGGCTGCACTTGTACGCATGGCAGGGAAGCATGTTGAAGGCTTTTTCCATATTGATCATGGAAGTACTGCCTAACTGATATCTCTCCTCCATCACGGGCGAATTTGATGATATCGGAATCATCGTTAAAGCGTACGATACGATAAGTACGAAAGTTATGGATGGCTCTGACTTGCAAACCCTCTAATTTTCGAGATGTCTCATTCCACCAGGCGCCATCGCTTTGAATGCCTCTCAAAACCTGTCCCCTGAGCCTGGAGAGAAGGCTTGCGAGTGGTATGCTATTATCCGGCACAGTCTCCACTGCGTTCATTCCATGATTCCTGGAGAAGTCCCATAGAGCTGTCAAATTGTCAACAAAATTCAGATAAAATTTGTGTTGATAGCTCTGGTACTTTGATAGAAACCGGGATTTGCTTTTGAGCGCACATCTCCATTTTGATTAAAATTGTTCGAGTCGGGGAAATTAATCACAGAACTACTAGTAGGGTGGAAAAAGGCGCTTCCGAAACCCAAGAAATTATTTTGGATAGCAGCCTCCGCGAAAAAAAGGTTGAGCGCACGTAAAAATGGCTGCCCTTTGCTGTGACTAATTTCCGTCAGTTGACTCGATTTGCCAGTTTGCTGACCTTCCCGGATTGGAGATATCATCATTTTAACAAATGTGGTGACTGGACTGCATGTCTCTATATCCTGGACATTACGTGCTTCATTGAGAACTTGATTGGGAAGTTGGCGACCGAGTGAATACAGAGTTGCGCGACCATCATAAGCAACTATGATGTCTTTAGCCAAGGAGTTTTGAAGAAAACTCTGTAACCTCTTTCGATTGTAGTCGATTGGGTCTGTTTTGGAACGATCCTTGAAAGTACCGCCAGGAACTGGAGTGTCATTTGCAGTTCTATCTTGTCGCTCAATGGACACAGTATACTGGTAGACGCATTTGCATCTTGAAACATTCAACTCAAAAAAATTCGTCAAAGCCTTTCCCGTAGTAACCATATTCCGGTTTATTTGTCCTGGGGGCCGGGAGTGGGGGCGATGTCCATGACGCGAACCTTGACCGCCATTATTCCTAGGTCCCGGTCCGCGCGGTCGAGAGGGAACCTGGTAATAGGGTTGTCGGGGGCCTTGTCGACGATTATCTCTCCTTCTATTCGGAACGTGTGACCATTCACGATCAGACATTTTGACGGGCTTGGAAATTCGAGAAGTCTGGGGTAGAAGTGAAATGGATGAAAACAGGAGCAAGATGATACCACTTTCGTAATGAGCGGATGGAGTGACTGTGAGAAGAACGTACGAATACGAAAGAGCAAAAATAGGGTTGGGATTAATTAGAGGGACGTCTGAGGTGTGGAGATATGTCACTCAAACTTCTTGAACCTTTTTTATATAGGAAATAGGTTTGACCCATGGGGAAAAAACGGCGAAATTCACAGAAAGATTTGATGGGATTCGCTGCAGCATGTGTATTTGTGCACGTGAAACCGATTCATGTTTGAAATGACATCATTAACTCAATACACACATAAATATGGTTGTTGCTTGGAAAACTTCAGGATAGATCGAATATATCTTCGAAGAGTAAAAATTCCGAAAGCTTTTCCCCTATCGTGCACAAAAGGATACGTCACTAGTACGGTACGTGTTGGGAACCACGACATAAATTGTACAGTACACGTACGAACCACTTATTTTTTTTTACCGTTGTACATGCATCGCTCGGTGCTAGTGCACAGTGTACTCTAATAATTTTACAACGTTTAAAGGTTTACCACCACAATAAGTTTACATCATGAAGATCCTTCCGCAACGTCCTGCCCGTGGGGTGTTGCTACAGCACAGCACTGCAGTACTTTACTTGCCAGCAGGGCTAAATTACTACTTGCATCTTTGTCTCATCCAACAAATACATCTGTGTACCTAGTAGCGAAAACGTCAGGATAGAATCGGAAATTTGTATCAACTGAGAACTGGCTAGCAGCGAAGCCTTGAAGTATTCAATGATACCTAGCTTTAATAATCTTCTCGTAGCTTTTCGAGCCTTGCAGTTGTCTTTGAAGGGGGCAAGTGGAGCTGGTACGTGGCGAGTGGTGCTAAGGTTGAAAATCTTATGAAACTGCGTTCAAACCATGTTTCAGGATATACAATACGAATAATGGTGCCTTTCTACCAACTAAAAAGTAGCCCTAAGCCCAGTCATTAGCTACGGCGTTGGAAGTGACCATCAGCGCAGTGTACCGTTGAAGGACATGTTTCTGAAGTGAGGTGATCATTCTTACATGACCTGGCAAGCAAAGTGGCCCTAAGGGCAAAGGAGACCACGGAGAGGTTCGGAGGGTTTGATGCAAAGGTACCCAACAGCAGCTTTCATGTCCAATTCGGTGGCCTGATTGATGGATGGGGAATTAGTGGGGTAGTTTATTTCCTTGTCTGACACTCCTAGCGGTAGGAGTCTAAACGGAATTTGGAGAGAAGGATGGATTGTCTTCAGGTGGCCTCTTAGGGAGCGTAGTCCCTCCTGTAACCGTTTAAGGTCCACTGCTCTATTGGATTACGGAGCTAGCTGGGATGATAGCAGGTGCGCCTTTAACAGCACTGGCTAAACCAGACATGGCGTTCACCCTATTGCAGGATAGATCGGACACATCTTCCAGGAGTAACACCCAAACATTTCCTCCTGTTGCAGTAAGTGAGACTCTTCGGCGTCTTATGATCGGAAGCTTTACGCGTCGTGTCCCCGCAAAGACTACGGGGTTCTTTCAACCGCTTCAACTTGGTATAGCGATCAGAGCAAGGACAGATGCCTTGGTCTACGAGATTAGACGAGTCGTACAGATCTTAATAGCTCTAAGCTGGACATGCTGTCCGTTGACCTGAAAATTTCCTTCAATTTTTGTACCAGAGCTGTATTTCTGGAGGGAATCAAAAAATTACTCAGGTATACCCTTGGGTTTACTAGTGTGTTAGGGATAAATCAGCAGGGGAAGAGATCCTCAGAACCAATTACCCCAAGAAGGAGGTGTTGCAAGCGACAAAAGTGCTACCGTGATATATTTGAACGATCAGAAAGGAGTGGATAGGGAAGACAGTTGAATGGGCTACAGGAAAGTATGAAAGGGGCAGGGTCTACCACCTATGCTTAGTGACTAGCGTAAATAGATTTTTCTTGGGTCTGAAGTTGACTCTCAACTTCCTAACTATCTGGGACTGGGCTTGAAGTTGTCTGCCAACTTTCTTCACCTCCACTAAAGGAAGCAGTTTACTCGGCTTATACAGACTTTTGGCTACCCCAAAAGTCTCAAACAAACATACTAATAACCATGAAATGTATTCACGGTAATAGTGTGAAACAGAGAGACTATTAGAAGATATTTCCTCAACGTAAATATCTAGGTGCCATACCCATTCCAGCCACCCATCGGCCAGGGGTGGGAATTGATGTGGCCATTATATAGACCGTTCAGAGTCATTCGTAGTATCACCCACAACGTGGAACTGTACTGACATCTACTATGACAGCGTGTCCTAAAATAAAAAAAATCAATCGATGAATTTGCCACACTCACCCAAAATAAAAAAAATCTTGCAAATTCAGAAACTGTAAAAATATCTTCCCAATTTCGATACTGTATACAATTATGGTCCTCATCTAGTTTTTTTTTCGTGTGCGAATTTGCGCACATCATAGTGCTGAGGCGCAGAGAATGCTTATTTATGTACTAGGTTCGAAGTATTGCGAAACGAGATTGGAGCCCAACATGGTGACTCTATCGGAATCCCCTCGTTTTCTTTCACTCATGATCCACTTGCTGGTTACAGAATTATGCGAGGTGCTTCGAATATTGTAGATGAGTCAGAAGTTACTACGAAACCGACCCTTTCTGCAGATTCCTGTTCCCTTTATCCCAAGATCTATTACTTACCTCTCCTTTTCAAAACTATCATTCTACTTTTCTTTCTACAAAAAAAGAAATCCTACACTACTTTTCCTTTATTAACTAAAAAATCATCACATGCCTCCATTTTAATTTTTATGGTTGCAAATTTGGTCCTCATTTTTTAAAAAGAAATCTTTCGACTCGGGATCCACGCCGTCATCCAAATAAAGTTCCGTCCGATATTTTGTCAAGCAGAATTTAATTATTGCCCTGAATACATGAGAATACGAAGCCACGATATTGCATCTCTTTTACATTCCTCAAGGCCGTTAAAATTTTCGGGGAAATACTCTATTTAAATCTCAATAGGAGTGTCGTTGAGGTAACCTTGCTTCCATAAGCTACCCCATCAGCTCACCCCTTTACTGCCAACATTATTAATCCCCGCCCGTCCCCACTATCGTCAAGCCGTTCGGAGTCCGCCGGGTCATGGACGTTTTGGCCTTGATAACTAATAGGCCAACTGATTACGAGGATTATTGTAGAGGATTAGACCGAGAACGTGTTCGGAAGTCAGTTCGTCGTCATTACTTTCAGGAGGCAGAGGGGGAAGAAAAGCCAAATTAGCCGAAGGATGCTGAGGAGAATGTAGATTATCTGGAAGAGGAGGATAATTGGGTGGACCCATGATAGCAAGTGATATAACACCATGAGGGAACTGCTGTGGAGGATGGACGCGAGAGTGAGGGAGTAATCGTAGTGCCTGACTTCCCTGATGCGGATGTAGCGGGGGTTGGGGTCCTGAGGAAGGGTTTGAGGACCTTGATATGTCTGAGGAGACTGCCTACCATTCTGGACTGGTCGACAAAATTTGTAGCTGCTGCGTTGGAGTTATAGAAATTTTGGAGGAATTATTTAGCTCCGATCTCGAGGAAGAAGATTGCGAGGAGTAAATCAATATTTTTATCGTGTTAGCATATCCTAGTAGTATTTACTGTTAGTATTGTAACTCCACAATATTCCGTTTAATGCTACTTATGGTGCTTATTATTTTAGTTCAAGACTTTAGGGTTATCCAAAAAGTTTAAAAAGCTGAGAAAATTGCTTCCTCTACAAAAGAGCAAGCAAACTGAGGGACAAATTCAAGTGCATAACCATGTAGAGTAGAATTTTAAAGTCAAACTATGCACCTGAGAAGCATTGTTTTAAGCTAATCTCTGAGCATAGGTAGTAAACAATAACCTTCTACACTTCTTCTGGCACGATTCCATCCCTTTCTTACTAGATCCCCTAGTTTCTACAATGATACTTACTTATAACTCTTGTCAGTCCTAACGCCTCCTTCTTTGGATACGTGGCTTCGATAATATCATCTTTCGCCACTTCACGCGTGCCTAAGGACCTGGACGCGGTCATTACACAAGTATAGTACATGATAGGTATATTTGGCGAAGATAAGTCTCTGAAAACGAATTGTCCTACGATGTAAATGTTGCAAGCAATTAGTACCGTGATATATTCGTAGGGACATGGACAAGGTCGTAAGGACTGGGGATCAGAGGGATAGAGGTGAGCCTAGAAGGTTCAAGTTCTACTATTTGTGCTCTTTGATAAACTTAAACGATAGGATTCTTAAGCAAGAAGTTTATATTCAACTTCTCAGCTATTTGGTTTCGTATTTGAAATTCCCTCAGCTTACCTAACTTCTTGTAGATAAAACGTAACAGTAAGGAAATGTTAACTTTAAAGATTACCGTTAAGTCTCAAATACACATAATAATAAACATAAAATTCACCCAAGGGAAGCTTAAGCACGATAATAATAACAGCAGACACTTTTGGGATAAATGTATATATTTGTTCCTCTCAATACCCATATTTGAGGTAATAACCAGACAATTCCTGCATGATAGCCGGATCTACAATAAAATCCCTAAAAATGCCCTCGCACAGCTCAAGGTCGTTTAGAACCTCCCCAGAAATATCTAGATTCTACAGTTCTTTTTCGTTATTCTCAAGCTCCCCTCAATCCCAAAACGAAGAGTCAGATATACACATCACATTTTGTACAAATTCGAGCTCAGATTTGACGCACTGTATGCCGCGTACACGTGCAATTAAATACCTAATTTTGCAGTCCATTGGACTTTCGCAATTCAATTTTTATTGAGGCTCTGTTGTATTCAGGTTGTTATACAGATGCGCCACGTGGAGGCGGAATGTACTCGCTACGGGGATAAGCGTGTGTTCGGCAGTCCCATGTGCGTGGTTATGGATTAGTACGAGCTGGCACAATGGTGAAGATTGTTTATCGAAATATACAATGTACTTCTGAAGTGGTGAAAGGAAGGGCCTATTCCGATATTGTGCAAGGTCACAGCATGAAGGGAAGCACGTACTGTGAATATTTGGATAAGGGTGTAAGGAAACCAGCCGGCTCAATTGCGCGCTTTAGATTATTTCGAACTTACTCGACCGGTACAATAACACCTTGGACCAGATAAATAGCCTGTCGCCGCAGCCACAGCGACAGAAAGAAAAAAAGAAAAGGGAACCAGGAAAAAAGGCGAATGGGACCTTTCTCCGCCCAACTATTACTTCACAGCTGAAGTCAAAGTGGATATATCGTTAGCTTAAGTAACCCACGACCACACATACGCCTTAGGTATTGCTCGTAGTCTGTTGGCGCATGCACCATCAAAGCTAGGCGGTTAATGTGACGCAAGGCTTTGATTGGATTCCTGTTGGCAGTGGGCCGGTGGAACTGGTTCATGCTTACAGGAAAGTAAATGCGGGTGTCAGTGAACTTTGGGGTTGGTTAGTAATAGAGGAGAATACTCAATACATTTTCAATAGATTTTTAAAAGAGGCATATCTTCGATAATTTTCACGACCTTGGTTGAATTTAAAAACATGCGAAGCGATGCTGCTGCTTTGTATTTTCATGCTTTGTTGGCAATAATAAATTCTTCTTATTAGAATAACGGAACTGAATTTGGATGTCGAGGCGGATGACTAGTCCAAAGATTTCTTTCGGAAAAAGGAGGACAAAATGTTCAAAAAAATATAATTGAGTTGCGCAGTGGATTAGTATTCATAGAGAAAAAGGAATATAAAAGTGGATTAAAAATAGATATTTTTTCGTTGAAAGAAAAGGCATCACGACTGGTTTGAAGGAAGAGAAGTCAGGAATTGGTCTTGGGATGAAGTGAATGGTAATTTGCGGAAAGGACCGACTTCGTAGTAACAGTTTCTTTCCCTAGCTCATTTACCCATTTGCATTCTCTAATCATGAACTTCAACCCCAAAACTTCCCCGACCGCGGCATTATCTTCAGAGTGTGAAATTGACGAAATACCATTATCTGCCGAGAGAAATTCGAAGCTGGTCCAATCTTGATCTCTGTTTTGGGAGGATTCAATCTCAGAGTGTACGCCTTTGTCTTCAAATTTGCCCAAAATGTGGCCCTGAATGCAATGGGGAGCTTCTAGAGGGCCAAAATGGTCCTCATGCATAAAATCGATCCACAAGCTATACTCTCTAAATATCTTTTTTGCCTCATCGCCTATCTTGATCCGCTGGTGTGTGTAATACGTAAAATGGTCCTCCCCTTGTGTAATACAGGAAATAGTCCTCCCCTCGTGTAATCCAGCAAGTTATAACGATCCCGCCTCCGACTTCGCTCACCGTCCTTTCCAAATTTGCCTACCATCCTCCCTAGATATTTTAATACTGTATCATCCCCTCCAAATCGGCGTTTTTCGTCTTCTCTATCTACTTTCTTCATTAAATTCACTCCTTATGTAGAGGTTTCACGCAAATGCACTACTGCAATTTCGATTTTAACTTTTTCCTACCGACTACAGCCCGCCTCTAAGGTGTACTTAAACCCATTTTACGCAACTTTTTTGAAATCTATCAACCCCTACATACACTACATTCCCCTTCACACCCTCTATCTGCCATCCACAATCGCTCCACCCCATTTACAACCAAAATGAACAACTTTCGCCCCTCCGCCTCCATCACCATAAATCGCCACCCCCGCCCCGTAAACTCCATTCCACTGCTCCCTTTCGCACCTACTGTCCGTGATGACTACCTACGCCGACAAACAAAAAAAAGGTGATCGAATTTGTGCGTCGTTTGTTCGTCGATGAGGAGGCGGAGGAGGTACCTGAGGGGCAGGAGTTGGAAGTCGATGTGGGAGCTGGGGAGACCTTCGAGGAGTGGGCAGCCCCGGAATTGGTCTACGAGGTTAACGACGAGGAAGATCATGAGGAGGATGAGGGACAGAGAGGCATGGGAAGTGTTGGAATGGTGGAATGTATGGAACAAGTGGTACCGACGATGGAACCGTATGGGTACATCTTTAGTAGTTGAGATATCTTCCAGGAGGAAATAGATAGTTTTGAGCCGTTCGAAGATATTTTTGGGGACTGCTTGGGCAACATGGATATTTTAGAGGAGTTGTTTGGATCTGATTTAGAGAATGGGAAATAAGTGGAACATAGACTGTTTGTTATTTTCTTAAGTATCTTTTTTTTTGGAGCATATCGTCCACACAAAGTGTTTTTATGCATTTCCTGGTATATTCTGTAGTTTTGTTCGGATTTTAGGGTAGCCGAAAGTCCATATACGCTGAGTAAACTGCTTCCTCATCGAGAGGTCAAGCAAGTTTGCAGACAAGTTCAAGTCAAGTCCCGAGCAGTAGGAAGCTTAGAGTCAACTTCAGACCCGAGAAACATTTTCCTATGCTGGTCGAGAGCATCAGTAGTAGACCCTGCTCCTTCCATACTTGATTTTAGTCCTCTCAACTCTCTTCCATATACAATCCTTTTTGTTCGTTCAACTATACCAAGGTAGCACTTTTGTCGCTTGCATCGCCTCATTCTTGGGGTAATTGGTTCTGGCTATCTCTTCTGCGGACGATTTACCCATATCATTGTGGTCACAGGTTCAAATGGGCGTATAATCGTTCGTATATTCTCCAACGCCTTTCTCCAAACTCCGCTAGAGTCACTATAGAGGTAATTTTATATGGAGAGGAACTTGGGGTGTCTTTGTGCTTGAACGATATGGTCAGCTTTGGACAGATACAGTTTATTCTAAAGGAATGTTTTGCTAAAGTTGCATTCTATTCATAAATATATAAAATGATATAAAAGCTTTGCTGATTCATAAATTTAGAGGCAGTGGAAGTTATTAGCCGATAGGGGGTACCTAAGAATGAGGAGCAGAGATGGAAGAACGTTATCACATGACTGGCGTTAGACTCGTCGCGAGACCCTTGATCTCGGAAGAGATTGCTTCCGTGGCTTTCTCTGAATGCAGACCCACCCACAGGTCTCCATGGCCCTCACAGTGACATGCCTGACCACTTAGTTTAACAATCATAAGCGTCCGGATACGCCCGCCTACATAAAGGAATCCGAACAAGTCTGGTCCTGCAATTATCTGTGATGAACGCTTCTTACACTCTGAATTTTTAAGCTTTGGATACATTCAAGGAAGTCAATGGAGTATAGTAGCAAACCATTTTATTTAAAGAACCGAGCGGATAACCGAATGTGACAGCAAAGGTAATTGTGCCGCCGCGGTTCCCTATAGCCCTAATGTACGTTCTCGTGTGGGGATTACCGAGCAAGCCGGGTTCCGGGACCAGGTATATAGGAAAACTCCGAGTCCCCAAGCGATCACGAAAAGCCTCTACCTATACCCAAGCGGGACTGAGCTCACCTACCCTACGTCCGTGAAGCTTCCAGTTCTTATGTTTTATTATGTATGTATCATCCTCAAAATGGCACCTACTTGGCTTCCCAAAATTTAAACGCCGCTTTTGAATTGCTTTTTGGTGAGAAATATTGATTATGTACTTGAGTGCTAGGTATTCTTTTATTACTTCGAAATGTGTTCATAAGATACCCAGCACTCAGTCTCGTAGTATCTTCTCTGGATTCACTCTGACTTCTTTCCTCCGGCAATTGAGCACCACAGGATAGATCGGGTATATCTTCCAAGAGTAAAACACCCAAAGCTTTTCTCCATTGAGCACCAACTAACCTAGGCATTGTGACCCACTTTGCTAGTCAGTTTATTGAATATTTATTGATAATTTGGTCTTTGGATTACACATATCAGTAGGATGAATGCTTTGATGTCATAAAATCTTCCGTGAGTGGCTTATCACAATTGATCAAAATACAGTCTGTAAAACCATAACATGAAGATAAATATTAACATCGAGAACAGAATTGTATTCAGTAGTAGAATTGCACCTGTTGTAATTTCAACATCAACAAAAATCCAAACCATTACAAAGCTCCAACAGAAAATATGGGTATATTACAAAATGTTTCCCAGTGCCTAGGAAATACTCTCATTCCGGGTCAGGTGCGCTGCAATTCCTGTTCCCGTCGGCCTCAGAGTTCCCTCCACTGCTTGATAATTTCGAAACTCCAGCGCTCACCTGCAATTACGACGATGGACAGACCCGCAATCATTAGGTAAACAAAATTCCTTGTATTGCTGTTGTATGGAAGTCAAAATTTCTGCCCTCGTTTAATATCATGTTCCTTTTCCTCCCAGTCATATTCACCCTCGTCAGCATTCGCACCATTTCGCACTGATCCGAACATTCCCCTTGGCTTATGGGCTCGGCCCCGCGATAAAGCTATGGGCGTCAATTTAAACCACCCTCATATCAGTTCGCGCATTCTCCGCTATACCATTTCCGGCGGGAGTGCCGCCTTGCAGGACGAACGCCTTGAAATATCCCACTACGGCACCGTGGTTCTAGATCCTGAAATCTCCACTCTCTTTGTCGTTATTGAAGTTTTCGCTGCGGTTGGCGCAGAGGGCTCAACCTGCCTCCGACGGCTTTCCGTCTTCACTGCCGCCCATCGTGGATCCACTCCTCAAACAGAGCTCAAAATATTCCTAGCGCGGTTTTTCTTTTGCCTGCGTGAGATAAAAGCCCGTCAGATTCTCACTTGACGCTTTTCTGATTAGTCTTTCTACACTCTACCCTTTGCATCTGGCATGTCTTGATCCGCATCGGTAAAGATTGACCACCATACACGGCGTTGAAAATGCCTTGATCAAAGCGGAACTCAAGACACCAGCCCTGTTCAAATACAGCATATCATGATTATCCTGTACTTTTTGTTTCAGCAGCGAACTGCGATTGCAACCAATTGCAGGAAGCTGTACCCACAAGAGCTGTGATAATTCTGTGCTAGTTCTGTGCTAGTCTTCCCGTAAATTTCTCTCTCCTCATAACTCACTAATCTCTCTGAAAGACAAACTGACAGTAGCAAATACGTGGACAATTTCTAATTTTAAATAATCATGTTTCTCATGGATACTGGAGACATATTTCAGGTTAAAGGAGAATAATAAATACCGAAGGCAATTATTACACCATTTTGACCGGAATAAGATTATAATTAGGAAACAATAACTCCCTTTTGTCAAAATTTTCCTGTTTGATTCTGAAGAGTTTTCAGAAAATTCCAACTGCTATAGCTATGTTGGTGGCTAATGTTTATCCGCCATATAACTGTACTCATATGAGTACAAAACTCTTCGTAGTACAAATATTTACGGTGAGGCAACTAAACATATTTTGGAACCATAGGTATTTAAAAATACTGCAGAAACAGAGAATTACAGTAAAATTTTGTTCAATAGCTTAAAACTCTAGATACTTTTGCTAAGACATTCACCTGCAGTTTCTAAAAGGGTAAATTGTGGCAAATAACCTCTAAACTTGAAAGATATCGAGTAAGAAAAAGTGGAACGTACTCAGAACATCGTAATTGATTTTCCAAAACGGTTTTTGATCGGGATTTATAAGTATTTAAAACACGGGTTAGCTCAAAAATGAGAGGAAAAAGTATTTTTGATTAATAATTACTCTTGTGCGCCTAAAATGAAATATGGGAAGCTTCATGGGACAATTAGTTGTTGATATATTTAGATTACCAATGCCAAATGTTTTTGATTATCGATGTTATTGAAGTGTTTTTTTGCATTGTATGCAAGTGTTTTTTTGCATTGTATGCATATTATTAGCGTTCTTAGAGTGTAATCTAATGTCGAGGAGCAAAAGTTTTAGGCCTTGTATATTTCTAAGCGAGTACTAGTCTTTTCTACCATGTTAAAATGTATTCCAAAAACGGTTTAAAGGTTGAAATGACTTTGACTAACATTAGATGTATTAGCATAACGCGATTTATACGTGTGATAAGCAATTAATTTCTTGTGGAGCGAAAATTAAGAAGACAAAAACTTTTAGTGATAAATAGGCAATTTGTAAGCGCAACTGCAATAAGACAAAAGGATCATACTTTTAAAGTTTCTTAGTCATCTCAATTAAATTAAAGTCATGATCGACGTAGAAACTGAATCGTTTGCGGAAAGGACATTAGAGTAGGTAATGAAAGAAACAAGCCTACTTTTAAGACATATGTCCAACAGTTCTCAATTTTAACTTTTTATCGTCGAAGGTTATTTGTTTCTGTTTACAAGTCAGATTGAAACTTTAAGAAAGAGCGACATCCCTTATAAATTTTAGTTAAGCCCAAAAAGTTCTCTGAATGGTATTTTTTTCATTTTTAAGCTCTGGAATATTGATTAGAATTGTGTGTAATATTAAATAATATGGTAAATATTTTGGAATGTTTTCTTTCTGAGTAATTCGGTAACTGCTCTTTAGTTATGGATCAACTAAATATAGTTCAATTACGGATTTTACCTGATTTACCGTATCAGTATTTGATTTATATTAAACTTTAAGATCTACTGAAAGTCTTATATGTACAATGCATTTCACATTTTTGTTAAATGATAGTTTTCATCTTCAATTATTATTAGAAACTTTAAATCTGTAAAATTATCTTAGCAGTAGTTAAAAACCTTCTTTGAGAGTCATATTATGGTTACGGTACATATTCAATTATGAAAAAATTGCAGGCGTTTAGTCAGCGATAGAACATAAAAGTGCCCAGTTCGGGTACCACTAATAGTATTGAGGTAAACATTAAGGTTTTTTTAGTAAAGTCTTCACAATTGGTTAAGATTTTGCAAAAAATAGGTTTATTTAAGATGAACTCCCTATTCAACTATTAAAATTTGCTTTTTATCCTATTTTAATTTTATTGTTTCGAAAAATATAACTCTTGATTTGATTTGTAGTTTTTGGAGATAAATTACGTAATCAGAGATTTTAGTGGATTAAAACCTGTTGCAATTGTTACCAGGAACGTTTCTAGTTAATAGAAATTTTACTTTACTATAGATCTGGTACCATATATACAAAAATATTCCTAGGGGTTACATTTTTGCAAATTTTCGTAAACCAAATCTTGCCCCCTCGCGCACTTATGTTGCTTATTATTCTCAGGGAATAAAAAAATTAATTTTCCTTATAAATTCAAAAGTAATCTAGTGATAATTGATACAAAAGAGGTTTGCAACACTTCAAATATATTTCCAATGGTATCCTTTCAAGATTTACTTCCATGATTAAATCAAACATTAAAGAAAATTTTCGCTTTTTCTGCATTCACGCGTTACATGATCTTTATTTCATCAAAAAAGTTTTGCATTGATTAATGAAAAAATGAAGTTTGGGTAACTTTTAGGAGTATGCAGCAAAAGAGACGTAATAATGGATAATATATGTTTAAAGGTCTTTCTTTGAGCATTTATATGAGATAGAATTAAAAATTTCTTACAAAAGTCTTTATTTTGGATCACTTCGGAATATAAAATTTTCAGACAGCAGCTTTTTATCATCAAAGCAACTAAACACTAGTTTATTTTGTTCTTTATCATCTTTTATTCTTTTATTAGTATTCAATGCCTAAAATTAAAAATTAAAGCATAGGAAAAATAAGTCGGTAAGTCACTTATTAAATAGTGTTTCAGTGTTTTTAGCTATCGTCAATATGTTTTTGATTTTAGCTTAAATAAGGGGTAATACTTAAATAAAGTGAATGATAGTTCCTTTATTGATATGTAGGTTAAGTTTGAAGGATTATAGAATATGAATAGTGTAGAAAATCGGACTTTTTAAGTGATAGACCAAATTTCCCTAATCTTTGAGAGAAATTATGTAGATGGGCTTCAATTTCTCCTCAATTTATACACAAGGCTATTTTTTGGGTAGTTAGTAGTTCATACATATTCTAGTATTCTTTCAAGTAATTTCATCTCTATATGTATTTTTGAGACTGTTTCTTACTTAAAACGACTTTTAGATATCTAACTAAGTTCAATTGATTTTCAATTGGCTCTTTGAGCTCATTCGTAGAAATTACCCTGACATAAATAATCAAAAGTCAACTGGTGATGGTATGACATCTGGACTGCGCTATGACTATCAAATATTACATAAGAACGGTAAATTTACTTTCAATAGATTTATCCATTTTTATTGGAACTATTCTTATTCTAAGATTGACAAATCCGAAACCATTGTATCTAATTATTTGTAAATCCTGGTTCTTTGTGTTCGAAATGCAGAGCGAGAAACTTACGTCTAATGGAAAAGAGTTTCAGTATTTAAATTATTTTTCAAATTCTTGATTATAACTAAAGGCAAATTTGAGGACTATTCTGATATGTACTCATCTCGAGGTACATTAAATTAGCCACACCCAGAAATTGCTAAATTGCCATTGCGCCAAACTAGCTTGTTCAGAAAAATGAGGAGATATGCCAAAATTTCATTTAGTCAGATTCATCTGTATCATATTTAAATGAATATTCTAGTGTCATCCCTGCCCATTTTGTATCTCCAGAAAACCTTGGCTTGGCTTGGTAGAGTACAATCTGCAAAGTTGCCATCCCGCACTAAGCATTCTTCATGACTCAGACTGATCTCTAGGCTTCCGTCGAAAAACCTTCACCCTCCCACGCTATGAAAAATGATTCTAGACCATCTGCTTACGCCCCTTCTCCAGTAGCATCAAATAAGCACAGGTGTAATGAGCCAACAATCGCGTCCGCTCCCATATGTGTTGGTGCGCTTGCAATACTTCGACTTGCTTCGTTTCTTTCTGATAATCCTACAGCCCAAACTGCGCCATGCCGCCACGGCAGTGGCTAAGGCCGCCAAAAATGACCCGTCACAGCTCCATTGATCGAGTGCCTACGGTATCGATGCATCATAGGCTTGAAGGAAAACTATCGAACTCTGTTAGTACCATCGGCCTTTTTGTCGTATGGACGTCAAATGGGGTGCATTTGACCAACTGGTTCGACCTTCGCTATGTCGAACAAGATCAGAATATTTGGTTTTCATGACCCAGATTTCCAGCGTTATGATTGCCTATAAATTTGGCGAAATGATTTGGCAATTTCCAAGTGCGCCCATCAGGTTGGATACGCTGTGGTATGAACTCAAATCTATTCTTATTTTCTTAAGGTAGGCAATAGTTTCATTTAAAGCACACGACTAGTTATATATGGTCTTGCGGGAAATGTTTTTATGATATCTCGTCCGTCTACCAGTAAAATTATTCTAAAATGATATAATAATTCCTTGCACTAATATTATGTTTTTCAGACTACTGGAAATGTAATACTTATTGTTTACTTATTCAAAGATGCAATTGTTAGCCTTTAGGGGTTAATAGTTATTGAAGTTAAAAGAATAAAATTACAACCAAACTCAAATATTGCAGATATAAACTTGGAGCAGGTTATAATACATTTCTCGGCTCAACACTCGTCGCTTAAACCATAACTATGAAAATACTGGCTATTTAATTCATCTGAAAAAGGAAATATTTTTGGATCATACAGATATTTTCTGGCTTTTACATCAAAATGGAGCCTATACTGCGACAAAATTATGAATTTAGCTGGTGCAGTTCCCAAGATATGGAAAGGGTTCAGAATAGTTTACCAGACCTAAATTTAATTTTGCAGCCTCTCTGAACTGAGAATTGCAAAGTGCAAGGTTTTCGGGTGAAAATTATTCAATTATTTGCCATTACATTATTATTTTACTAGATTGTAACTATCTTTAACATTCCCATCAGGAAAGTAAAATTTTCGCATCATACTGTTTCGGGTGTAATTCTTTTCTTTTCATGTAATTTAAATCCACTTCTTGTTACAGAAGCAAATTCAATCGCTTTTTTATGTGATGATATACATCTGTAGATGTTCCACGTTGAGAAACAAATTTTCAAAACTTTCAGTAAATCTTTTAAAATTAAAACAACTGTTTGATGATCAGCAATTAAGTAGTACATATTGTGTTTTTTTGAAAAAAGTGCAAGCAAAAGATTTCAAAGCAAAACATTGAGATAAAAATTGTAATGATTTTTAGATAAGATTAGAATATTATTTTTTTAAAAATATTTTAGAAATAATTTCTTGTTTATTTTTGTGCTGTTTTCTAATAATTTTACGAGACATTGAGTGATAGTTTATCTTAATGTGGATCTCGACATATTTCATATTTACGTAATTTTATTTCTCAAGAATATTAAGGTCTTCTTTATTGATGTAATTATGCATATATGATTATTTAACAGAGAATTAGAGATATATTACACTCATGGTGCAAAAATATTTATTATCAGCTGTTTACATTACCACTGAATACTATTCGGGACCCCTTCAAATATCTGATTTATGTTTCGTCACCAGAGACGGCTTGAATGTAAACAGTTTCTTTTTTTCCGCAAAGACATTTTTTCATCTTTCAACCGGAAGCCCTAAATTTGTAGTGATGAATCAAAGATTCAAATAAATAAACGATTTGGTTTACTCAGTTTTTTCAACGTCAAACTAGTTCATACAGAGTATTGCTCGTCAAGTATAGCTTTTCAAAACGAAACTATTAACAAAATACTAATAATATACTGTGTATATTCCCTGGCCTATGTTTTCGAAGACGAAAAATATGTGGTTGAATAGAATTATTACACTATATAAAATGAAAAAACGAATTTAATTAGCTTAGTATCTCAAAGATAATCTAAAACCCATTTGAGCCTCAAAAAAGAACATTTGTAAGATTAAAGGTCAGCACAGCAACTCCATAGATCTAGAAATTGACCATTATTTAAATGAGTCGACGTACGATAGCTTATCATGAATACATTTCAGTGTCTTTATATAAATATGCGGCAGATAATTCAAGGAGTGCCTTTAAGGCCATGGAAATCAGCAAAAGTTCTTTTGTAGTAAGTATCAATACTAGTACTTTTCTTCGGAACCAAAATCTTGTAAAACCCATTTAATTTGTTGCAGAAGTTTCATCGTCATTAGAGTACCTCTTTACAAGCTTACATAATATAACTGTAATTTTCTCAAGTATTCAGTATGATAGGCCAACAAAACATATTCTTACATTCACAAGATCGAATAGGCCCAGGTTAAAGGTACAGTGTTTACTGAAAATCTCCCGTCCATCAGAAAAAAGAATAAGGCACCCAATATATTCTGAGTGATGTCGGACTGATATCAGACTGAAACAAGGAAGGTTGTTGAATGATTCGTGACAAATCAAATGGAGAAAAACATGAATTGCTTGTGTTTAACGACAAAGTTCAGACTGCGTGATCACTACCTGCACACCCTCACCTGAGCCAGCAGTAGTTTACTGTTTCGGTTAGTGTGAATGATGTTCTACCCTCTGTATTTGGTCCTTTTCTTCATAGCTAGTCCTATTTAACTACAGCATGTACCACACATCGTCCATGTGCATTCTAATGTATTCACATTATTCGCACTGACATTCAGCGTTTCCTTGTTTGACACATATGAATTGCATTAGGCAACGGACACATTGAGGAGTCCGCGCTGCAGTATATTTACACATTCAATACAATTCCGAACAGTCGGGAGTTGTGCACGAACATTTTTTAGATGATGGGCCCCATGACCCTTAACCAACACTGGGAGAGCCAACCGCGGCGTTGCATGTTGGTAGGCTTTTCCTAAAACCACCGGTGAAGTTAGTAGCTGATCGAAAACGTCTGAATGTTGTTTTTTGGAATATAACTCGGTTCTATCAGTCTCTACAGAAAATAATATTTGTCCAATTCATATGTGCCCAAAGTTCCGCGACCATGATCTGTCACTGATAAGAAGACCATATTTTCTTCCAAAGCTGCCCTTGCAAAAACTCAATACCGAGGGGACTCATGATTTACGTACGATATAAGTGGGATTGAGGCTATTATTCCATGACTAAAATCCTTTTAGCACCCGCTGCTTGAGACTATTATTTTAATCTCTATATAAATATCAATATATTGTAATGATTTACGTTATTTCGGGAAATTTGTAATTTGCAGCATTCAAATTGATACAAATTCAAAGCAATAATGTTTTTTACGATACTACAAAACACATTTTAAGTAACAATTACACAAAATAAAATATACTGTTCATGTAATCCTCGAAAAAAGATTCCATTCGAACATTCGACAACAGATCAGATGGAGTGGTAAAATGATGAAACGCTTTTTTGGTTAGCCAATTTAAATTCAGCTTTTAAAGCTATTGTTACCAACAATTCCTTTGTTTGAAGGGTACCACAAACTCTAATAGTATAATTGAAATGTCGTTATACTATATTGCATATTAGCTGACCACCATATATACCTCTAAACAACTAGATCCTGCCCATGGCCGAAATTCTCACCATTTTAGCGCAATCTATAGTATGAGAGATGGTTACAAAAGTTATGCACAATATCCCGTTGAATCAAAATTGAAGGTCTAAATTAATTATCACACGAAAGCGCTGGAAACTCTGATTTGCCGAAGTCCAGTTTCTGTCAACCTGGTTGTCTGAATGATGCCCTACACTATAAACGATATCCATATCATATATTTCGTGATAAGGGCGATAGGTACCCAGTGTCCGCTTGATAGTTTCTGCCATCTTAAACAAAAAAAATGTAAGAATATTCGTAGCAATGCTGTACTTTTTTGTGTGAAGGTATTACTAAGCGGATATAATAACACATACTGAAAGTCCACATGACTTTTTCACCTTTTACCCATGATGTAAAATAGCTCAACTCTATTTGCCCTTCGTAAAACATATGTTTTACTTCGTATTAATGTCGTTTATCATTCCATTTTTACTGATTTTAAAAACCACTAGACACATTTCTCTCACCAAAGCGCCCTCGAAATACGAAAGGATTTAACCAAACATGCCAAAAAAAAGTAAGGTTAGGGGTTTATTTATCAATTTTTAGTTATTCTACCTAAATCTATTCACGTTATTCAGTGCTTAAACACCAAAGTGCAAGGTATACTACGCAAAAAAGAAGTTTACGAAATACAAAGCCATTATCACCACTTTTAGTGACTTTTCGACCAATTATGGCCTTCAGACATTCAAAACTTCTACTTGTCATTCCTCGAAATCATACCAAGATTTCATCTCTGTTTTCGTAATCCTTTCAAATGCCTGTCAGTGACTTACGCTCTTCTGTCTTTAGGGTATTTACGTCATAATCTGTCGCCAGTAATGGGCTTGCTGCAGCTATTAATACTACTGATACACTCACTACTTCCCAAAGAACCCACTTTTATGAGTAGCAACATAAAAATGCCTGTTGAATTAAAACGTATACTCGGTCAGATTAATTCCTTAAGTTCCCATCACTATTTTTGCACAGAATTTCAGCCATCATTTGATCTATTTACGCATTGTTCTGCTGCCTTTTTAATTTTGAGATTAATTGCTTCTATTTCACCTCGTTCAGGATTGAATTTCTAATACATAGCTTCTCCACTTATTGAACAGGCAATTATTGTTTCATTTTTTCCACTCTTATACTGTTAAATCTAACACTAATCTTTAAAATTGAAATATGGTGATTCTACCACTTTCCGAACAATTTAGAGGCCTCCTACTAATGTAGGATTTCAACAATTCATATGCGATGATCTTCCAGTTCAGTATATTATTCATTAAATAGTATGAGAAATCTTTTCTAATACTTATTTCTCATTTTATTCTCATTTTTCTTTTTATCTCACAGTCTTACTGAAGAAAAGTTTTTAAAATAATTTATAGAGATTTTTAGTTATGTTGGCTCCTCATAAGTCAGTAATTTGTTATTTGCAATTTGGGCTCTGAATTTATTTATGTACATATGTATTAAGACAAATTAGAGTAGAATATTTTCATGGGTAATAGACAACCAATGGATATATTTGGAAGAAAATTCTCATCCAGAGATTGTTGTACCTGGTGTTAGACGGGTACAGTGCAACACAGCTGAACTGCTGATTTTTTGCACTTGCGTGGATACCAGAGTGCCCTGCGGTCCTCTAGAAGAGGTCTCTGACGCCCTATAAACATGTAAAATAGGTAAACAGAAGGAGTGAGATGGTTTTGTATAGTAGGAGCTCCTGCTACGGGAATGCCAAAAGTTTAGGGTATCTTAACTAACACTTTTACTGTTTCCTTTTCGGAAAAAAGCATCGTTTTATATATCTGAACTCCAGCGAGTGTGAAATACCTGGAAAGGCTCCTTAAAATTCTATGTTTTACCGCTAACAAATATGTTTCCAACGTTGACTTTTAAACTTCTCCGTTCTTCCAAATAGAGAATCGTTCACCAGTTCATTGATCAACCTTTCTGCTGTTGTTGTCTTTGAGATAACAAGAAAAGTAGTAGCAATTACACCTTTGGCACTTTGGCACCGTCAGCTAATTTGATCCACAGAAATTAAGGTAATGAAGGGATAGTTGAAGTAACATAAGTTATTTAATGGCCATTAAGATAATTGAATATTTATAGGGACAGAGAATAACCGCGTAATTTTTCCAGTGTGGGCAAGAAAGCAAGAAAACACTTTTTTTCCGTACTATGTACCTACTTTCAGCATCATTCGTTCCATATAACACGACTAAATTTCCCTTGTTCACCCCTTCTGGATAGTACAGTAACTTTTGAATGCTCCTGAGCGTTATTTTTGAAATCCAAAGGCAACTGAAAGTCTGAATATGAAAGAATGAACGGCATACGAAGCCTTTATTTTGTCTAAACGTATTATTGCTCCTTTTCTATATCCCACGTCAAATTTCCATAATTTGATGTTAAAATATGTACAGAGGCAGAATATTTTTGAAAATAACTAAAAAATACTCTCCGATAAAGCGCTGGGCAAGATAAGCTGTTCCAATCCGTGTGAGATGCTGGTACATGAGAGTTTTTAATTCTAATGATCTCTTTCGTTTTAACCTTCATTCTTCCACGGTCCGTCACATGCTTAAGTGGTCTTAGAGATTAATATACGCAGATATGGTTGTTTAGTTTAACCTTAAAGTTAAGTCATGATCCTTTTTGGTTCACTCGCCATATTTAGTCTTTATGGATTTCCAAGGTTTCTGTAGACATCAAAATCGTCTTTGACCGCCGGTTCCAGTGCTAACCGCTCCAGTAACTGTTTAATAGTTTTAAAGAAGCTTTATGGTTCATTCAAAAGGAAGTACTGAGTCAGTATTAAAATTACTTATCCTATTTTGTTGGTGTAAATATCCATAAGTGTTTGTTTTCTCAAACTGATATCTGACAGTAGCCCCTGTGCAAATTTACATACAAAAAGTATTGTCATTCTTTCAAATATTCCAGAATTCCTTCCGCGTTTCGTATGGTTACTCGATCTACAACCTTTTTTGATTCAGAAGGCGATAGTTAGGAATAAAATTCCGTGTTTGGTATTAAGTTGGATTATTTTCTTCGCCAAATAACTATGATGAATAAATTAACATTATAATTCCTTTTCTTGTCAACCTGTATACTTCCTTTGTGTAGCATATATTTCTTCTGCGTGACAACAAGTCAAACTTTTCGAAGTTTCCTAACAAATCCTTACTAAAGTACCGTAGTTAGTGGGATTTCCCATTTGTCCTCGTCTTCATGGTCGATGACCTTCCTGGTTCTAATTATGAGTTCTTCACCATTAATGACTTTTGATCGGCTGTTGAGATTAGATGTAGAAGGTGCCAGAATTTAGTGGAAGAAAATCTTGAGACCTAAAACATCAAACGGAGGAAGAGGCGACTTTAACGAAATATTCTAAGTGACCGGAGCTCTAGGAATAATTTCTAACATGTTTCGTTCTTTTCTGGGATTCCTTGATAGCACGTTCTATTACGAATGTATGTTTTGATTTTATTCAACTTTCCAGGTTTTCTGCGATGTAGGCGATATCAGAGTTTTCTTTTGTATATATTTATATGATTTTGGCAATTATAATTAGGATCTATGCTCCAATTTTCCAGCCTGGCGGCCTCTTGACCATTTTTTGACCAGCATTTAATTTTATGGTACCCATTAAGGCCGAATGTCTCACTTTATTTGTTATGATTAGGGATCTAAGGAAATCAATTACCATAATACTTTGTCTTACGGCAAAAGAAGCAGATTTATTCTATTTTTGGACCTAAAGAAATATTTGTCTAAATAGTTAGAGTGAGACTCTAGATTTGATAGTATAATGTCCACATGATTATCAAATCGGTCGTCCATTCCCTTTTCTAGTGTTCTGACGTCGCTCAGAGCATATTGTGCCTATGTGCTGATAAAGCATCTCTGTTATCTTTTTTAGGTGTAAATTCATCTTTCTTTGAGAGGTATTCCATCGACTGAGCCCCAAATGACTACATTTTCTCAGAATTTCTCACATACCGCACCATAGTATCCTTGAGATCTCCGAAAGTGTATGGTCAGCTAATAAGAACGTATTTCCTCCCTAAGGAGCTCTTTGACTATCACAACTTTGCGAAGCATCCCACAGTTTGACTCTTCCTTGAAGCGTTCTATCTCATATGAATCGATTTTAAATGAAAGAACTCTTCAAATCTTATAGTTCTAAGCGGGGTTTCTCTACAACGAATCAAACTATCGGTCTCTACCTCTGGGGTGTGTTTCTTGGTACAGCACTCACAAATCAATTTAATTTATTTATCATTCTCTTTGGAATAATATGTGGTTATTAACTTTTACTTTCGAAAAGACATCAAGTCATCCAGAAAAAGTTAAAAATATTTGCAGACCTCTCTCCATTATTCCTAGCTTGTATGACAACATTAACATACATATACAAGACGTTTTCCGCTTGTTATCGTGATATCCTCTATCTAAATGTAAGATATGGAAGTATCCATCATGAGAACTTAAAGAAAATCTTCCTTTTTCAAATAAATTAATCATTGACAGTATTTATCATTTGAAAACCCTCCTCAACAGTGTCAAAAAATAAAATAAAACTTCTTCCTACATAAAAACTGTAAACAGAGTTAGTCCAGTATATATTACTGTTAATAGGTGCAAGTCATAGATTCGGCTCCAGAGGAACAATCAGGGGCCGGTAGGATACACAAAGATTGTTGGTTACCAGGTACCGTGTGTCTATTTTACGTAGAAGCGGCCTAGTTTAGCACATACTACATAGGCTCGAGCTATGTTTTTCGGCTCCAAAGGGATATCTGCGAGCCCGTTAATTGATAGTAACGGTTTACTTTCATTAATTACATCTCTTTACATCATAGAACATGCCCAGTATAGGATTTTCGATAGATAAAGGTAAGGTATCCGACTTCCGAGAAGTAGTTGGAAGGGTCATTTCTTCATAGCCTCCCCCATCCATCAAACGAATACTGGACTGAGAAAATATTGATTTTGAATCTGTACACATACGGACGGTAATCTTCTGGTTGAGGATTTTGTCGATGTCGGTTTTGATTGCATGTGTTTAATCCATTAAATTCGCAAAAGCAACATTTACGCCATCTGGAACAAATCTTACCACCTTCAGCGACTTGTGTGTGCTGAATTACATGATATTGCACTGTTCATGATTGTCGCACAATGAAATATGAAAGGCAAGTTGAGTCGATAAGTCATCGTTGTCTGCAAATTTGTTGTCGCTGTAGACTTATAGATAAAGGGGGGATTGATCCAACGGTCGCTTTAGAATTCTATGATCAGGATACTTGTACCCTTCCCGTGTGATTCGTTTGAAAAATTTGATAGTGAAAGGGCCGAATGAGTAGTCTGTTATCTGATAATCTTTGTTCACACCACAAAATATGCCAAAGTCAGTGAACGACAGCCATTGGAGTCGTTTGCGCAGCGAATTGTGTTCCATGAGTGATGCATCTAGTGGAAGCGGCTTGGTTCTACGGAAATATTTGGTTTGAGACACGTAATTGTTAATTTTGTGCAGTAATGAGTTTCCATCTGCTTGGAAACTGGTACGGTATTTGAGATATTACAGTTCCCCTGTACATACTGTATCTGTATCCAGACTTGTTTATTTTCACCTTTTTCATCGTAAGATCCCTCCAAAATCCTTAAATTCTCTTTATAGGCATATACATGATATACAGCGATGACGATGTAGCCAGCGGCTGGTTGGACACGTTCTCTTAATTCCCATTGGAGGCTAAACTTTGCACTGCTGTCCCTCAGTTCGATTATAGCAAAGTAAAAAGCTCACATGAGGTCGAATTGATTGATTATGGGTTTCTAATGTGCAGTGAACGAATAGATTGTCCCAAACACCAGTAGAGACGGAAATTGATCATTAAATTCGGTGAAATCATTCATGGCCTTAATAATCAGCTGGGGTGGGTTTGCCTTAGCAGCACCGGAAAAGTCTTCTGCGATCTTGTTTTAGATCCCTCGAAGGATGTCCTGGTATCGCTCACCGTTACCTAACGCATTGTGAAAGTACAAACCAGAGATATTTAACTAAATTCCAGTGTAATCCGAGAGAGCCTCGAATTGCTTGCCAGTAATATCAATACCATGACCGATGCGCATTATTTCCCGGGTAACCACATATTTTGAAACCATACAGACAATAAAAGCATTCCAGATTGCTTTATTAGTCTTATCTGGTAGGAATGTATCAGTAGAAAAATGGGTTTGGAGATCGACGGCTTGCAGTCCTTGGCATCTCAGCAGTCAGACAAGGTCAAGAGCAATTTCATGATTGAATAAAAAATCAAATCAACTAGACCTGACTCGAAAGCCATGCGTCATTTTTTATAGCGTTGACAAGTTTGGCAAGCCTTGCTGATTAGCTATAGCATCGCAAGAGTTCCGAAGAATTTATCCACAGGATTGGTGCGCTTAAGAAGATTGTATTGTTTTGAATCCGAGGGCTGTCATTAACTTCTGCGAAATCGACTCAGTTTCTCTCGGGTGAATAAATCAACTTTGGTGTTCCAGTCAGCTTCATGACGGTTAAATTACGGATTATGTGGAGTTTTCAGCCGTACCGCTTACCAATCAACACATGTTCTACAGTTTCAGTTACAAGCCGTCGTTTATCCATGATATATAGTTCAAGTAAAAATGGGTCATCAGCATCCAAAACATCAAAGTTCATTTCAATGAAGGTGCCATCTGGATTTAGTATGCGTATATTGACAGTTCAGGGGCTATCGTAAATGCTTTTGCCAAACTTGAAGCCAAAGTCGGACGGAGATAGCGTCACCTTCTTTTTTATCTGACTGTATCGAGTTTTAGCCTACCTCAGTTCAATACGTGGTAGTCGTGCGCCGATATGGGCACGCGACGATGAATGGCTCATCTGTGTTAGATAAATGAGTGTTGCAGTACTTGATATGAGTAACATTTCGGTTGGCAAGGTAAAAAGGCAGTGTTCGCCATGATAAAGACGTCAAGGATGCCTTTTTGTTTTCCTTCAGTGCCATACTCGGATATCCATATTTGTAGGATAATCCTTATTAAAAAAAGCAAGTGAAAATGTTCATTATCATACGGTAATACATTAGCGAGGGACACAGGTGAATTGAGCCTACTGCAGGTTACAGAAGAACTTATGCGATTGTTTTTTTAACATTAAGTGACGTAGAACAGGGCTTGGTGCAGTGTAAAATTTAGGAACTGAGTCGCCAGCGATAGCAGAGTATTCGTTCCCAGAATAATTGCCTCGATTCTTGAGGTTCTGCTTGTAATATTCAAAAGTTCTTGAGAATTCTTGAGGTATGATTCGGGAAGCCACGAGTTCTCATGATCTCCGTACCCTTTCCATTTGGAAAGGAATTTGTTATTTCCACGTCCTTTTTTATGAGAGAGTATAGATTCAACTTCGTATTACTCATATCCATCTTCAAATTGGAGAGGTGGTGGAGATGGAATTTGTCGTTGAATTCATCTTAAAAGAACGGTGTCAAGAGGCTAGCCTGGAACGCATCAATATTCCTCTGTCAATTACCTGTTGAGATAACTGCCGACGATACGTCACATCGTTAATGTCCTCTTTTATTTTAAAGGGACCACAATGGTTTGGGTACAGTTTGCGTGATCCAGCCGCATCTTCAAGTGATAAGTTTTTTTGTTGACATCCAAACCTTATCACCAATCTTGATCGTAGACGGCCTTTTTTTCTTGTTTACATATTTTCCGGTGGACTCATTGGATTTTCGGATCTGATTCTGGGCTTTCCTTAATGCTTTTTTCATATTTTTTAGGATACCTGCTGCCACTGGATTGTCTGACGCTAAACATCTAAGGGTACTGTTCGTGGTTGAATTACATAATTGAGGTAAAATTGTGAGAATGTTTTTTACAGATGAATTGTAAGCAATTTCAAAGTCTACCAGGTAATCATCCCAATCGAAATTGTCTAAGCTAACGAAAGTGCGGATCACTTCTTCTATTTTACTGTTCATCATCTCCGATTGTCCATCATTTTGTGGATGGTAGGCAGAGGAGGGGGATATCTTTGTTCCTGGTAGAGCAAAAAGTTCTGTCCAAAACTTGCTCATGAAGATGAGATCTCCGTCACATAAGATTTTCTCTGGTAATCCATGATTTCGGTATACGTGATTCTTGAACAGCAGTGCTGTTTTAGGAGCATCTGTGTTTGGTTTCGTTGGTATTATTCTGATCATCTTAGAGGGTCTTTCAACGACTGTTAACAAGCCGTTGTTTACACTTCTCGACTTTGGGAGAGGTTTGATGAAATCCATGGTTATGGGGGTCTATTTGGTTTTAGGTGGTTCTAGTGGTTATAAAAGACCTTCGGGCTTCTGATTGGTTGCTTTAATTCCCTGGAATTGGCTGGAACGTACGTATCGGATTACATCCGATCTTAAATTTTTCCAATAACACTTTGTTGATATTGTGTTGATATTTTTGCTTATTCCTGGTGTCCCGTGTTTGGCTTGCAATGATAGTCATGCAGAAGCTTGGCTCTAAATTTTCCTTCTAGTACATTGATTTTCTTGTTTCTAAGTAGAAGCATCTTTCGACGCTCAAAGGGATCTTTAGGATCTTGATAATGGGTTCTGAGGTTCTCATCCCTACCATAATTTTCTGCCAACTTCACTTACTCAGTGTTCGTGAATTATATGGTCGAAATGTTTTTGGATTCTGACGATTTCTTGGTAATAACTTCTTGGAGTAATGAATTTTTTCGGTGATCAGGTGACGGTACACATTGTGATCGCCTCGATAGTGCGCCCGCCACTACATTTGATTTTCCTGAGATTGGGATTATCTTGAAGTCGAAATAATTAATCTTCCCAGCCATCTCACTTGTTTCGAGGACAAGTTTTCTTGTGTTTCTAGGTATCTTAGGGGATATTGGTCCGAGTGAATGGTGGATGAGTTACCATAAAGATAGGATCTCTACCACTTTACCGAACCTACAATGGCCAAAAGTTCCCTTTCATGGGCCTTATAGTTTTGTTCCGCATCATTAAGAGTCCTGGACGCAAAAGCGGTCTGCCTTTTTGAACCTAATTCTTCCTGTTCAAATACTGCACCAAGTTCATACTATAGTGCATCTGTAATTACGTAGATAGGCAGTGTGGTGTCGAAATTTCTGAGAACCGGTGCGCTACAAAGTGTTTGCTTGAGTACTTTGAAGGAATTATCCTGAGTGCGGCTCCTTTGGAAATTCACTTTTTCGTCAATTCTGTCAGAGTTTTTACAAGAATTGAACAGCATTTTATGATTCTCCGGTTATAATTGACAAAACCAAGAAAAGGCTTTATTTGTTGCTTATTCTTTGGTATCGGCCATTCGATGACTGCACTTATGTTATTTGGATCAACAAAAATACCACTGTGAGAAATGATGCGTCCCACGTACTCCACTTGTGTAACTCCAAAAAGATATTTAGATAATTTGCCAAACAACGTTTTTTTTCTGAGGATTTTGAGTACAGTTCTAATATGATCCAAGTGATGCTTCCACGTCTTACTGTAGATGAGAACATCATCCAGATTGACGATCACAAATAAGTCGAGCTGATCCTTGATAATATCATTCATTAGGTTCATGAAAGTTGCTGGGGCATTAGTGAGTCCAAACGACAGAACAAGAAATTTAAAGTGACTGTATCTTGTTCTGAAGGCGGTAAATGGAATTGAATCTTCGTGTAGTCTAATCTGGTGATAACCAGATATAAGATCAATTTTGCTGAAGAACATTGCTCCTTTAAGCTGGTCGAAAATGTCGTCAATTCTTGGTAAGGGATAGCTGTTTTTTACAGTAAGCCGGTTTAAGGCCCTGTAATCCACACACATCCGTAGACTATCATCCTTCTTGCTCAAGAATAGAAAAGAAGCTCCCCAGGGGCTCTTACTAGGTCCTTTAAACTCAGCTTGTAGTAGTTCGCCCAACTTTTTTAGAAGTTCTGTCATTTCTTTGTCAGAAAGTATACAGAGATCATTCTGCTGTGGTTATGCTCCTTTCTTTATTTCTATTTCAAAGCCCTGTTTCATTCTCGGTGGCAAACCTCTTGGGAGGTTCGCTAGAAGCATATCACCAAATGTTTCCTAACTCTTCTGTATGTTGCGAGGGTATACTGGTGCTCTTGGTTCACTAGAATTTAAACGTCTAAGTAAAACTGCAAATAACTCTTTTTCTCATGAAAATCAGTAACTATGGATTTGAAAGATAAAAAAGGAATCACTCCGACATCATCAGCAATAAATGTGAATGAATTTCCCTTATGATCGATTTTCACCTCATTATTAAGGCAATAGATTTTTACCCTTTGCGAGTCGCACCATTTTTTCCCAATAACTGCATCATAACGCTTCAATGGGCTTACCGCAAAGTAAAGAGGTTCAGTATAGCCGGTAATATGTACACTGGCAGCATTTAAAAATTCTTGAAGTATCTGGTCCGCACCGGTGGCCTTTCAGCAAGCTCTCTGGAATCTCGGGTCTTTATTTGATTTTTTTGCAAAATGATTCACTCAATAAGTTGTTCTCACCACCAGGGTCTATGAAGATGTTTTGCTGGTCCACCAGCAATTGTACCCTTGGCAATGAGAAGGGCCTCGTGATTTCTCTCGAATGCAGGGGAGAATGTTTCACTGAACGTTGCATTCGATCTGATGGTAAACACGATGGACCTTTTCGTTTGATTCAATGATAAATCTCGAGTTTTTTTGTCTGGTACAAGGGTATCTAATAGTTTTTCAATGACTGGAACTGACTGGGGGCCTTCAATCAGTTCCTCCTGACTTTTGGGCAGTTCTTGGCCATGTGTCTTTTCTGTCTGCACCTGAGACAGAGACCTTCGCAAATAAATCTTTCACATTCTTCTTCGTCAAGCTTCTGTAAGTCGGGGTGTTTTTTTTCAGCCCCGGTATCACTTCTACGTTCTCAGTTTCCATTGGTACTGGACTGTTGGTTCCACCAAAAGAGCTTCCGTTTTCATTCTTTTCTCCAGAAGACTTTGGTAGGTTACCGGGTCCAGAACGCCGATAGGCCGACTCCACACGCTCAGCATCTCTCATTAGGTCGGAGAGGTTGACGTATTCTTTGGTGCAGAATGCCTTCCAGATATAGGGCTTTAAACCGCGAGAGTAACGATTTATCTGGTCTTTAACTGCAGTATCGGGGATATTGAGTATAATTTTGTTGAAGTATTCGTTGAAGATAGGAAAGTCTTTGACTTGTTTCCAGCGTAAGAGGTTGTCTCCAGCAATCTTCTCCTTGTTCATTGTTTCAAAACGCGGGATCAAAGCATCCTTCATGGTCTGAGAGTAATTAATTCCTTTCCGTTCTGCTCTCTTTAAGTGGACCATCCACCATTCATGAGCATTGCCAGTCAAGCAGCTGAGTGCTATGTGTAGGGGTCCATTGCCATAATTTCCCCCGAGGCCGTTGTCCATTTGAAGACACCACCTGCCAATGGATCTTTTCCTAATGAATATAGTTGGCTTGTTTTATTTTGGGCCAGCCTGACTATCCACTGGGGAATTACTCGACGAACTGACCTGGTTTCGGGCGTTTACGAGTTGAGATTCTAAGGAGGATACCTTTTGCGCTGCAATAGAAAGCTCTGATTTCTGTGTGGCAATCTGGTTATTGGCATGCTCGAGATTCTGGTGTAACTGAAGCTTCATTTGCGTAAGGTACTCTAGGGTGACTTCCAGCTGATCCATAACGATTAGGTTCACAAAGGCAGTAACGGTGTTTGACCTAGTATCTGAGAAAAGTTTCCGACTTTAGACGTATACACGTAGTGATGCGTGTACACCAATTCTGTATCACCAGGAGTAATGGAGAGTCTCCTAGATGGTGCTTGGGCTAATTATCCACGATGCGAAGCCTCCAGAAAACTGTTTTTTCAAAATACCAAGAAGAAACTTTACTTCATTGAGTATCTATCGTGTAAACTGCAGAACTGACTATATGGCCAAGAACTAACCGGATGTTCAACGTCAGGCACGTGCAGTGCGGCTCGCTATAGAATCGTCATTGCAACAGAGGACCACAGTGTGCAACTAATGCGCTGATAAATACGTCTGCGGATTACTGCTGTGGTTGTTTTGAACTAATCTGCGATGCGAGGGATGAATTCTTTGAGGAACAGAATAGAGGCGGGGGATAGGGCACCCAAGGAGTCAAAGTCCAGGTGCTGAAACTTGAAGTTTGGTTCCTGGAGGGTGTTGTGCAAAAGGGGCGGGATGCGGTGTACAAGTTTGCCCTCCAGGTCTTTGACTTGGTCTCGGTGGACAATGTCGGCGGCACCGCCGTCCATTTGTGTGCCCTTTTCCGCATGCCTTGTTTGAACGGCGAGACAACGGTTAGGTCGCAGGCTATTATGCGGACCTGTTGGCCTGTGGGCAGGGAGGGTGTATGAGAATGTCTGCAGGGAGGATATTCGTTCCCGGTACAAGGAGCGGGACTTGATATTGGCAGTCCAGGCCTGCAGCGCGAGCAACGTGGTAGGCGAGAACTTTGAGCGGCGAGTTGTGGCGGTGCGGGCGTTCGAAGCCGGCCGAGCAGGGGTCCGCCGCGTGGTCCCCAAGTGCGTCCATAGTTCGGGTGCAGTGGGCGCAGTTGAGAGGACGGGAGTCGTCATATACGGGGAGGCCGAGGTGCCGGCCGATCATGGTCTTCCAGTGGGCCGAGGACACCACTGTAGCGGTTGTGAGATGGGCGATAAGAAAAGCGGCGACGGGGCCTTTCCGGAACGCCAGGCCGCGAATCCGATGTCGAACTTCTTGAGTGCTGTACTGAGCCGGTTTGGGGTGTGTTACGCATGAGTCTTCGCGCCAGTGGACCCTTGCCTGTGCCTCCTGGTGCACACCATTTAAGAAGGTTTGGAGGTTGGGTGGTTTGGCGGCAAGCAGGCATGGGTCTAATGGGCCAATGTAGACGGAGTACGGACGCTCAGGGATTCATTGCAGGAAGTCACGGACTCGTGGCAAGGCTTTTCGGACCAGGAACTCCCTTTCACCCCGGTATCGGTGACCAGAGACGGCGGAAGAACGTTGCGTGGTGTAAGACGCAGATATCTCACGTAACGGAACCGCGCCGATGATACTAGCTGCGGCTGAGCCGTGTAAGAACGGGGAGATGAGGGAAAATCCCTGACCTCCGTGGCGAATCGGTAGTGTGACTTGGTCCCATGCAGGGTCTGCCAGGGCTATTCCGTGTAGCTCCGAGTAAGACGACCTCTGCAGGTCGTCAGAGGCATGTGCAGCGATAAATAAGTTTAATGCATTCAGTATCTACTGAGGACTGCGCACGTCCTAGCTATACGGCTAAGATCTATCCGAATGTACCTCGTCGTACATGCGCATCGGGGCTCGGGACAAGATAGCTTGAGCAATAGATGACCAGAGATGGCAGCTCAGTCGCTGAGTGATAACTTTATGGCATCAGTAGAACGGGTGTCCGCTGCAGGATCCGACTATACTGCTAGCTAAGTGTTAACCGGGTGGTCCACGTCGGCCACGTGCAGCGACGCTGGCAGATAAGGCAGCGGGGGCTGATTTATAACCTGGTTGGCTCTCTTCGTAACTGCAATTTTCGATCCTGGTGACCTAGTAGTTAAGTGTAAGCAGATCCTCATGAAGTGGTCGCGGGTTCATATCCGCCCGAACAACTTACAAAAAGTTCCTTTTCTGACGTAAGGGTTGACGTCAGTCACGTTGGGTGCGTTACAGTAGCCCTTCTTCCGATTCTTGCTTTGCGCTGGTTGTCCTGTCTAGGTCCTGATGGCGATACGGACTTAGAATTGTAATTCCTACTACAAGGATCTGGGGGCAGCAGAGGAAAAGTTGCAATCAAAGCGGAAGGCTGAACACAACAAACAAACGGAGTTGATTTTGAAATGAACTTTTTGCTCTATTTTCCTTTTTTTTACTCAGTAAAAAGCAGCTTTAATGGACAAAAAGATACTAATTGCGACCCCTGACTGTGAGTCGATGCTGAGCCCCGTTTTGATGACGGACAAGGTCTTGTCACTGACCAACGCAATATTGCGGTCCTTGCACTTGTACTTCCTCTTGCTTGTACGGCTGATATTACGAGATGAACAGAGGTGCTCGAAGTATTGAACGCGACCGGAGAATTTGACTTGACAATGGCGACAATGAAACGGAGAGGACTTCGGATTCTTGTTCATCTGCGGCCTTTTCGAAGTCATAGTCTTGCGTATTCGATGGTTTACCACCCTTAAGATCGAAACAGAGGCGGCATCCGGCAGCTCTTGAAGCCTTTTTGGAGGAGCCCTTGAACTTGCCAGTAACCTTGGCGTGTTTGGGGCGGTCGGACGCAACTGCTTCCTCGGCACTGGGGTAAGGATCGAAAACTAGTCGAGGGGGTAGGGCAAGCGATCGAAAAGGGGTGCAAAGCTCTTCGACAATAACAAGGGGAGGTGCCACTGAAAGTACTCGGGGTAAGACAGGATCTTGGCAAGTAGGCGTCGGTGTCTTGGGCTCCTATTGGGCTGGGTAGGACGATCGTGGTTTTTGGAGTCGACGGACGAGGCGGGGTCTTGGGATATTCTTCTTCGCCAATTGGTAAGAATGGCGAGGTGGGCGGGGAACGAAAGTCGGCGAGGTCTTCTGAGTCGTATTCCGACGGCGATGGAGGGCGGCCCTTCGACTTCTTGCTCTACGACATTGGGGGTTACCGCGTAGGGGGCAGAATGAAAACACAAGGTTAGTCTCTGTTTGCAATCGGGCAGCTGAGATAAAGCTAGTAGAGATTTTATCCCAACTGGCGGATTGGAAAAGCGCAAATGAGGCACAACTTACTTGCGATGCTACCACGATGTGGTGTGTTAAGCGCACACGGGCAGATCAAAGTAGAACTTTGGTTGAAACTTTGGTTGAGGCTGGCTGGGCTAAGCTGGCCGCTCCAAACCAGGGTTTATATAGAACTGAATATAGCTGCAAACTGAGGGTAAATGCAGTCTAACAGTAGCGAATTCAAAGGTATTCCCGTAAAACAGCCCTGATGGTATCGTAAGTAGCTCTTTCAGAATTGTAGTCGGCACGTGACATACTCTGACAAGATGTAAGAAGTACATTGGTCCAGGTAGCATGGGATAGCAAGGCGACTTTTGATTGGTAAAGCAATGATATAATATCCCAGTGTGCAACTCGCCCGTAACTATTCCAAGTGTACCAATGGGGACAAACGCTGTGTTCAGAACTGTAAGGATATTGTAAATCCTAGTAGCTCTGTTTGCAAGGCTACCAGTGGTTTTAATCTACAATACAGTACTGTAGATGCAGTGAATTCTTGTAAGGTCTGTGAAGTGAAATACAACAGCGAGATTCTGAACTGCTTCTCCTTCGTTAGCAGAATCAGTCATTGATTATTTGATGTTTAGTAGCAATACCTCTTCTCCTATGTACTTCATAAGAATTGGCCTGCAGTGGCGTTGTTTCAATGCATGTTCTACTTGATCCCAGCTTTGTATGATGCGCAAAGAAAATCAATGGAAACTCAATGCTTCATTTCGTAATGTAATGTTTTTAAGAGAGATATTATGGCTCTTTGGGATTTTTTGACTTTGCGGAGATGATCGAATTGAGTCAGAACCATAAAGTGTTTTCCTTTGAGGCCCCATCAAATTTCAAGAAGTATCGAATATAGAAAGCATAAATCTTATATACCCCATTTTCATCCTCTTGGTCGAAGAGTAAATGGTTATATACTATTTGTTGATTATTAACTTCTCCTTTTGTAGTTCGCGGAAGTAGCGAATAATGTTCCGTTGCAACGTTTTGTCTGGTTAAAAAAGTTCCCATTTGATAAGCTCGGGTGGATTTGAAGGATCCTGGGGTTGATCTACCACTTTAAAAAGATCTGAATAACGTACTCGCGAGAACGTTAAGGTCTAACTTTACTTTTTAATGTGTTTAGAACGTAATGGCGTCTGAACCTTTCTGATTTGCTGGTTTTTTGAGGTATCATGAATCGATTCATTGATGAGAAAGGATTGGTAGTCTAACAAAGATAGCTATCTTAAATAATATTTTGTTAAATTCCTTCCACAAAGCTTAGTCAAGCTATGACCACGCAATAAGCAATCAATTATTGCAGAAAAGTAAGTGTAAACTGAGTTGGTCCAGTATATAATACTGTGAGTAGGTCCAAGTCATAGATTAGGCTCCGGAGCAAAAGTTAAGGTCCGGTAAGATATACAAAGATTGTTGGTTATCAGTTGTTGTGTGTCTACGCTACGTAGAGCCGGTCCAATTTAGCACATACTACATAGGCCCGAGTTATGTTTTTCGGCTTCAAAGGAACAGTTGTAAGCCCGTAAATAGATGGCTACGGTTGCCTTTCATTGATTAAATCTCTAAACATCATATAACAGGCCCAGTATAACATTCAAGATAGATAATGGTATGGTGTCGGACTTCCGAAAAGCAGTTGGAAGCCGGTGAGAAATATAACGACTATTAGTTAGGGATTCACTTGTATCTGATGAGAAAAAATCTAGTCTCTGAGAGTAACCAACCAACACCTCTAATCAGTACAGTAAGACACCCTGAATTCCCCCCTTATGACCAGAAACTCTACGCCACATTCCGAACTTGCTCAAAAATAATTATGACTTTCGATTTGTTCAAATTTTGTTTTCTTACGTATTGGGGGAGAAGTAGAGTACCTTATATATAAACTGTACAGCCAGTGTTCCAAAAATACTAGGCCGTTTTCGTAGGATACAATACTATCCATGTGGAATAGAATGATATGATTATATATAATAATGATTCACTATTATTATGTTTAGTATTACACATGTAAGGGGGGAATTTTTGGTTATTTCAAAGTATGTCATATGTCTTCGTTTGTCTTTAAAGCGCTGGAAGTGCTTTGGCCGGGACAATTCGTCACTTGGTAACAATTAATAGCTTTCGTTATAGGGCATGCATGTCACATAAGTCATAACGGGCGCAACAGCGTGCTTTATAGATAGCACCGCTCTACCCTTTCTATATTTCTCCAATATTCAAACTTATGAGTCCCTCGCGACATCACTTAGCACCGCATACGCGTCTGGATGCCAGCTTTCGAGGGTGGATACGGGGATAGGCATAAGTTTTCCTCTATTTCGTATCCGGCTTAGCATTTTCCTCATATTACGACAAATATCTTTGTCATAAAATATTTGCAGTTAGTGAGGATTTAAAAAAAGTTTTTTCTCGGACCAGTAAAAATTTAATAGAAGATCTATCTTCAAACATATAATTGCAGTAAAACGTTACTCATTGCCTTTAAGCTACACATCAATGCGGCTGAATCACCCACTTGTCGGTTCTGAAAGGATAAAATGTAATAAAATGGCACTACGATAAAAGATTATTGTGTGAATACAAGTGAATCTAACTCTAATTAGCGTTGAATGTCTGAAAATTTTGTTCTTGTCGACATTCAATACCGTCTGAGGTGTAGGCTATCAAAAGAATAGAAATTGTACTTTTTACTTAAAACATTACCCGTAAACGTTGTCCTATTATAAGGACATTTTTCCTCTGATCAGGACAATGGTCCGATAGAAACTAAGAGAAGTCGCAAGAAATGGCTCAAACCTACTGCGCTTTGCGAACATTGTTGCATTGATGTAGGTGAGCGGATTAAACATGCGCGCTCTGCTATTAGAAGGCGCAAGGAAGTTGAAGAACGTGACATCGAAGAAGTCTCTTCCTCCATTTCTACCCTTTGTCTGAATTGCTGGCCCTTTTCTGTTAATATGCTCTCAATATCACGGTGGCGGTCTGCTTTATGCAGATCTTGGGTGAGGAGTACGAATTGACGACCGTGATGTCGGGTGTGCTGCCCTCTATCACTACGAAACTTTTTCTTTCCGCTATTCCTGTGCCCTTCATCCCGAGATCTGTAATTATCTCGGTATGAAGGGCCCTCTTTCTCCAAAACCATCGTCTTCTTTTTATTTTAACAAAAAGAAAACTCATATTCCTTTTCTCGTATGAATATAAATTCACTGTACGACTCCATTCTCTATCTTCCATCTGAAGATTTAGTCCTCCTTTTTCAAAAAAATTTTGGACCCGTGATTCAATTCGTCCTGCAAATTCGGTTCCTATGTGTTATCGAGCATATTTTTTATTATGATCCTGCATGTAAGCAAATTCAAAGCCACGATATTATCTCTTATTTTTTATTTCGCTCAAGTCCGTGAACATTTTCGAATACGTCACCCTACTTAAAGGGCATTATCAACGTCGTTAAAGCAACACCCCTTCCATCAACCACCTCATCGAATGACGCTCCTTTTACCCGCAAAAAGACAAGACCAACCCACGCCTTTCCGTCACCATCGCCAAGCCATCCAGATCCCATCGTCGCCTCCACGCTCTGACCTAGATGGCCAATGTTCCAAACCATTACGCAGATTAAAATGGAAGGATGGACCGGGAACGCGTTCCGGAGTGGGTCCGCCGTCACTGCTTCGAGGATGCAGGGGAGGAGGAGGAGAACGTACAGAAGGAGGAAGCTGAAGCTTTCGTGGAAGTATCGGAAGGTGAACAGGAATAGGTGGATCCCTGGGAGCCACTGGTGTACAACAGTGGAGGAGCTTCTGTGGAGAACAGAGAGTGAGAGAGGGATCAATTGTTATTTTGGGCCTGTCTGATGGGGATGAGGCGGAGTTTTAATGTCGTGAGGAGGGCTTGGAGGAGCATGATATGTTGGAAGATTCTATCTATCATTCTGGGATATTCAATGGCATTTCTAGGGACCTCATCAGGGATATTGTTATTTTATAGGAATTGCTTAGCTATGGTCTCGAGGAAGAAGCTAATGAAGAGTAAATCTAGATAATTATCCTTGTAGAATCTACTATTTGCCTATCTAATCGTCATGGTTGCCTTTAATGCAATTTATAGTGTCTGGTATGTTTATTTGAGACTTTATCGTTAGCCAAAAAGTATATATAAGTTATGTAAACTGCTTCTTATAGGAGAGAGAGAGCAAATTGGAGGACCCCTTCAAGTGCAAACCCAACCTTTTTACAAATTGAAAATGAACTTCCGCCCTAAGAACAATTTCGTTATCTTCAACCCCTGAGCATAGGTGGAAGACCCTGTCCTCTCTATACTAATTTGTATCCCTTGCCTCCCAATTATTGTTAACCTTTTTTCGTTTACACAACTATAGTTCGGTAGCACTCTCTTCGCTTGAAATATCTTCGTCTTGGGATAATTGGCCCTGAGAATATCATCGTTTGGAGATTCCCGCCAAATAATAATTATGCCCTTTTACTTTGGTTACCTAGAAGGGCTGCGTCTTTCATGTGTCAATGATGGAAGATTAAAGCCCTTACGTGTGACGTAGTTAACCATTATTAATTTGGAAACACAGCTGACCTTGATTCACAATCATTGACACATCACAATGATTCCCCTTGTACAGAAAAAGTGAAAATTCTTATGATTACTGTAAAACTGTGCAATTTCAGGTTTGCGTATCTCCAATGTCACATATTCTCAATAAATCGAACTTAAGGGGTCCAGGACTTCTTGCTTCTCGGATTTCAAATGCCCTTAAGTTCGATATTTCGATACCATGAATCATTATTTGGCATTTTTTCCATCAAATTTTATGCGAATTGACAAAGGTGCATATTCAATTTCATGGTATGTTTGCACTGTGGCGAAAATCTGGAGGGCAGTTCTTGTCGCGGGTTAAAGTTACGGATTCCCAAGGTCCATGCTTTATCCTCTCTCGCCGACAAAGCTTCCCGTCTCCATCGACAACTACTACCTCCAGTAATATCAGCACAAGGCCTCTCCAACCCGTCTTACTCCTCTTTCAAGATCGCTACACTGTATTTTTCTCTCATCTGAGTATTGCGCACCCTTTTCATAGCCCTGAATTCCCTCTCACACAACCCCTCGTGCTCCGCACCATGGTCAATCCATTCGATCTCCAGCCAGATCATCCCCCTAGCACCCCCATCAGTGTATGTATGAACTCAACCAAAAATGAGCCGTATGTACGCCATCCGTCGATGCAACACTTTCAATATATCTTCGAGAACCCGTTTACAGTACCAGATGGCATTAAAAAGGAACAAAACGACATCTTTAGATCAATACTCTCAGTAGGCTGCTGTTTCCCACAGAGTTAGCTCCGATGAGGCTATTTAAACATAGCTCTCAAACTTTTTACAGTTCTACGAAAGGGTTGTCGACAGCGCAGAACACGTCAGATCTTCTGCATTGAGTTCGATTATCTCTAAGATAAGAGGCCAAGATGGTCACCCATGTTTTCTACCTCTAGTTCAGAGCCCATTTGCAGGGTGGCGTTTATTATAGCGTCAAGACAGGCTGGCAGATAGGGATAATTTCAAGTCTCTTGACAGTTTCCGACAGATTCCTTGAAAAACACAGTCTTTTCCGGATTTTGTTTTTGACCTCTCATTAAAGCTGCTTAAAAAGCCGCTGACATGAAGGAGGAAGCTTTAGAAGCCTCACGGAGTAATGAAAGGTAGCCGGATGTTGCGAAGGAGAAGATAACGAGATAACCGAAGTAAGTCAGCCCAGAATAGGAAGCTGCTATAAATGGGCGCCAAGCGGAGACGAAATCGCACGCGATTCTGCAGCTCACCTGATAGGGTACTTTTGAGCACAAAAGTTAGCGGCCACAAACCCAAGCAAGCAGAAATGCGACAATAATGCTCTCTTCGTGATATTTACAAGGACACAAGGCTGAGAGGGCCTCGATACGCTGCGAACATTGCAACGTATTCCTTTGCGTGAAATAAATGGAGCGGTATAGAAAAACATGACGGGATGTATGGCATACTGTAAAGGTATTACGAGAGCGAAGAATTTTTAAGAACCCCTCTTCATCACCAGCCCATGAATTAGATAGTAGCGATGCCGAACGAACGATCTCTGTACCTGATTTTGCCTCTGGTCTTGCTCAAAAGAGAAAACAAAAGGCAATGGAGAAAAGAACTAAAAAGAGTCGGGTTACAAATCAACGGTCTATTAGCAAGGTTGCACGTGATGATAGTAATGGCGGGGTAGGGACGAGGGCCGTGTAGATATAGACGAAGTTGCCGCTGTTAGGCAATTGAATGCCAATGATGATCAAGCAGCCGAAGGCTCGAACAAAGGGAATACCAGCCGGTGGAATCCGAAGAGGAAGTGGATGATGACGATGAAAAGTCAGGCAAGGACACACACACTGAAGGTGAAAACATTCCAGACGGCGACGTGAAGGCAGTCGGGACTGAGGTGAGGCCGGAGAGGGATGTTGACCCAGATGCGGTTGACAGTAATAGACAGGATGACGACATTGAGCTAGTGGCGCTGCGTGTAGACGATAGCAACAGAAGAAAAATCCATCGGGAAGAGGATGAGGGGATCGGCAGCGACAAGGAGTTGGAGGAAGAAAAACCAGAGTCGTGGAGAAAGGAATGGTACAGAGAAAAGTGGGACGTGGGCACAGCCTACAGCGACCAAAAATCATCAAAAAGAAGATGCGAAGTAGCAGGTTAGGAGAATGAATACCTTACCATAAATGTCCCGTAAACACCTGTTTTTGCACTGGAATCGAAGGTTTCTAGGTTCGATATATCACAAATATTGTAGTTTCGAATTATCGAAAATAGTTTTCATTAAAATCGATAAAACGAAAGTAGGCATAGTTTCAATAAATCGAGCTTTACCAAAAAAGTTGGGGGGTTTGAAAGGTTCTGACGGCTCCCGGAGGAGGCTTTCTCAAGGTCGGCAGATGCTTTTTGCGTCAGATCTTTCGCTATTTCACAGAAGAGGAACCCGCCGCCTACCTCTTGTCGAAAGGAGGCAACGTGAGCTGAATGCGTGCTGCAACTTTTGAAGTAGTGAATTTGGTTTCGATTTATCGATATAAGGGGAGCGGCATTATGGATATCTATACCGAACATCTGAGCATTTGAGCTACTGAAAAATAGGCGTCAGTTCAGTCAGAAAGCCAATGATGTTGGGCATATCCAAAGATGAGGCATCTATGTGAGAGAGCATGGCTCTCGCAATAGAGTACTGTTCGTACTACGCTAGGCCTGTGATGAAGTACAATATCTCGCGGTACTGCCTTACGAGCGGAGAGATTATGCAGGGGACAAGTCCGATCCCATTGGGTAGTCCGTTAGCGGCTAACGCGCACACTAGCGGTGGTATGACATCAGGCTTTACAGTGTCTTGTTTCCTTTTGGCCCAGTGATTAAATGATGCCGTGCGGCAAACTGAGGTTTGTGTTTAGCAAAGTGACCTGGCCATCATGACTGCTGATCCATAGAGAAATGCAACGAATTTGGTGGCTTTTATGCTTGTTGAAGCGCATTGGATATCCATCTATCACACTGGGAGTTTCAGATTGTATAAGCAGAGCCTGACCAACTAATTTGAAATATACTGTGAACGGGCAGGCTTCTAGCCAACTCTTTAGGCCAACTCGTGCCACACTACCAATTATGTTGAACACGTTTAGATTTTTTTAGATTAATGATCCAAAAGCTCGATACTCTCTCCTCTACCTCTACCACTGCTCACTGGTATTGATCTGTTTTCCCAGAGAGCCAGTCTGAGCATCTTGACCTACCTCGAATTAGAATAAAATCAAAGGTGGTGGTAGATCTTTATTTGTCATACAATGTCGCACAGAGGCGTGCGGAGGGTATTTATAAATTAACTACGGATGCGGGCGGCGGGTAGAAACTTGTCGCGCCTGCATTATTTGGAGACTAAAATCAAAGGAGGGTGATAGGGGTAAATCGGCGGGGGAGGAGATCCTCAGAACCAATTACCCTGAGAAGGAGGTGTTGCGAGCGACAAAAGTGCTGCCGTGGTATTGTTGAACGAACAAAAGGGAGTGTATATAGAAGAGAGTTGAGAAAGCTACAAGCAAGTATAAAAGGGGCAGGGTCTACCACTGACGCTCTGCGACCAGCGTAAGAAAACGTTTTCTTGGGTCTGAAGTTGACTCTCAACTTCCTACTACTCGGGACTTGGCTTGAAGTTGTCTGCCAACTTGCTTGACCTCTCCATGAGGAAGCAGTTTACTCAGCTTATATAGACTTTTGGCTACCCCTAAAGTCCGAACAAAACTACAGAAGATACTAAGAAATGCATAAAAATACTTTGTGTGGACAATATACTCTAAGCAAAAGATACTTAAGAAACTAACAATTAATTTGGTCCTCTTATTTCCCATTCTCTAAATCAGATCCAAACAACTCCTCTAAAATATCCATGCTGTCCAAGCAGTCCCCACAAATATCTGCGAATGGCTCACAACTCTCTATTTCCCCTGGGAGATATCTAGACTACTAAAGATATCTCCATCCGGTTCCATCGTGGGCACAACTTGATCCATACTCTCTATTCCAGGCCCCACCGGTCCAACACTTTCCATGCCCCCTGTTGCCTCATCTTCCTCATCCTCCTCCTCCTCCTCCTCCTCCTCATCCTCTTCTTCCTCATCCTCATCCTCCTCATCCTCCTCATCCTCCTCATCCTCCTCATCCTCCTCATCCTCCTCATCCTCCTCCTCATCTTCCTGATCCTCGTACACTAGCTCAGGGGCTAACCATTCCTCGAAGGACTCCCCGCTCTCCTCCTCGACCTTCTCAGCCTCTCCCGGACTTACCTCCCTCGCTTCTTCTTCTATGAAGAGGCGGCGCACGAACTCGATGATTTGCTTCTTTGTTTGCCGCCGGATGTAGTCGTCGGCATCGGTTGGCCCGTAGGCGGCGAGACGAAGGCCATTGATGGAACGGGAAGGGCGGTTTTTGGAAATAGGGACAGAGGGGCGAAGGTTGCTCATTGTGATAGAAGTTGGGGAACAGGAGGCAATGTGGGGTGCTTTGGGTGTGTGGGGGAGAGGGGTGATGAGTAAAATGATCGGGGGCATTTGGAACTTAGAATAAAGGGGTTTAAATAGGCTCCCGGGGCAGGTTCTATAGATTAGGAATAGGTAAAATAAATCTGCAAGGGATTTTGCAATAGTGCATTTGCGCCCTTCTTCTCAAAAAAAGGCGAATTTGGAGGAGGAGGTAAGCTAAAAGGGAAAAGGGACTTGATTCGGGGTCGATTCAGAGGGTTAAATACAGTATAAAAATATCTAGATAAAATGGAAGTAAATTTGGAAATGACGGTTGGAGAAGTTAGGGGCGGGATCGTTGTAGGTTGCTGGATTACACGAGGGGAGGACATTTCCTGTCTTACGTGAAGGGAGGACCATTTCCTGTATTACGTGAAGGGAGGACCATTTCCTGTATTAAATGAGGGGAGGACCATTTTTTGTATTACACGCCCCCTTTCTCAAGGCGAACGTCCCGGGTCGTCACTGCTCTTCTTCTGCTTCCGTTAGTGTTCGCTGTCTTATTGATAAGATGTATGGTCTCTCAAACGGGTACGGATGCAACTGATTACCAATATGATGCTCTAAAAAGTAGGTTCGCATTACTGGTACCTCACTTTGTAGCATAGCCTCATATATTGGTTTGATCACATCGAGGTGGGGTTGAATACATTCTTCTTCCGTGACTCTTCCGAATCTTCCAAGAGTGAAAAAATATATGTGATATGCAAACTCTTCTGGAAGATGCCGGAGGAATGGATGTCGATAAGAAAAGAAGACGCGCATCATCAAGAACGAATCTTCGTAAGATAAGTGCGGTCCATGTAGCGCCCTAAAACATAAACAGATGCTTATCATGAAATAAGAAATGACCTGCGCATCGTTCGCATCCTCGGAGATATTGCGCAGCCAAAAAGATAATCTTCTTCTTCCGACTGTATGCTGTGCATGGTTGTGAAGCAAAGCTAGAGATGAAGTTGTGGTGGACGGTCCCGATGAATGGCCGCGACCAGCTCCTGACGTACTGGGACCTGCACGAGGTCCACTCGGGGACGACCGGAACCTCTTCTGGGCGGGTTGTTGTCTCCTGAAGGTCCTCCTCTGGTCATCATCACTGCTTCAGGAGGATCCTCGCCGCCTCCAACGTTCCCAATTTGTGGCGGAGAAACGTAAGGTTCCCATAGAGGATACGGGACCAGCCTGTATTCCATATCCGGGGGTAAGGCGTAACCTCTCAGTCGCACGTCTTGGTTGTTCTTGAGAAATACGTAAATTGGACGGATAATATTCAGATACGTTTGCGACAAGTCTCCAGCAGCTACCATTCCATATCTTCCTATAGAGTAATGATATATTACCTCCACAAACTCTGGACCTGCTTCCGTGAACCTTCCGTTTTGGAATGAAAATAGAACTCTTATTAATAGTCGGAAATCTTCTTGAGGTAGCAATGGTCCGTTCAACGTACGAAAACATAGGCATATATTAATGTAGAAATGGATGATTACGTGGAGTTCGTAGTAGTCCCGCGTAACCGAGATGATCCATTCCCAGGCCCTTTTTCCTCCCATAGGAATCATTCTATAGTTAAAGATGAGTATGCCCCGTGGTTGCGCATAGTCCTGTGTGAGAAGGAATTCTTCAGGCCTCTGATGGTAAGGGACCAGACGACGTGCATGGATGGCCCTCCTTGATCTCTTCCCTGAGCTTGAACAGAGCTGATAGTGCGGGTGTCTTTCCTCCGTGACGATGCAAGGGTTCGAGTACTTGGTTTGGAAGGCCGGCCACTTCACAGCCTGCTGCATTGCTTTTCCATGTACTACAAGTACTTTAGAGCCAACTGAAAAGGTTCTGACTGCAGGTTCTGCATCCTTATTTCTTGTCTGTGTTAGCGCGCGGTGTGATCTCCAGCCTTCGGTGGCCAGTATTCAACTTCCCTACTCTCTTCATCGATAATATTTGTTTCCATGTCTCTCTTAACATTCTAGGAGCCCTTCCGTACATTAGCTCGAATGGTGAGCGTCCATTTCTTCCTCTTCTTCGACGGTAGCCGTATAACACTTTTGGTAAGGCATCTTCCCACTGGATTTCATTCTCCAACATAGTTTTCGATATTGCTCGTTTGATGGTTCCAACCATCCTCTCCGCTTTCCCGTTGGACATAGGAGCGTATGCGAGAACGGTCTTCAGCTGAATCCCTTTCTCTTCCAAAAACGAAGCAGTGAAGTTGCAGTAAAACAAAGGGCGTTATCCGAGATGATCCTTTTTGGAAGACCAAACGGTTCAATTATTTCTTTTTCGATGAATCTCAGTACCACCTCAGCATTTGCCTCCTCGATTGCAACTGCTATTGGCCATCCAGTAAGATGTTCCACCCCTATAAGGAGATATTTGTTTCCGGAAGAAGTTTCCTTGAACGGGCCGCGAAGTCAATTGAGAAGGTTTCAAAGAGACCGGAAACTGGAAAACTTAGAGTTGTCTTATACTTCCGTATTGGAGTGAATTTTTGGCAGTTGTCGCAGCTTTTCACGAAGTTATAGACGTCCTTATGGATACCGGGCCACCAGAATCTCTCAGTTACGAATTTTTGGTTGTTTCGAGATCCCAATGCCCTAGCTCATCATGGAAAGTCCTCAATCTTCATTCTTTCTTTCAAAGGGGCCACTAGTCGGGGACCGGCTTTAGTGTGCCGGAAAAGTTTCCCATTCCACAATGTAAAAGCCTTTTGATTCCTGCGTACCCAATTTCGGTGTTCAAGATCAACCTTTCTCATTTCTAGTCCATCGAGGAATTTGATCAGTCCGTGAATATTAGCTTCGTACTCGTTATCGTTCGGCAACTGCAACTCGGCGACTCCGACGATGTCCTCCGAAGCTTTTTCATTGGAATCAGTGCGTCCCTCAAGCGGGATAGGTAATCGCAGGCTGATTATTGCGTCCGGGTCTATACACAATTTCAAACCGATATTCTGCGAAAATGTCGAGCCATCGGGCCAAGCGGTGATGTACATCCTTCTTTTGGAATGCTGTTTTAAGTGCCTGGTGATCAGTTATCAAGACAAATTTCTCGAGTGATAAAAGGTATATGCGAAACTTTTTCAGCGCGAAGACGACAGCTAGCGCTTCTTTCTCGCAGACTGAGTATCTCTTTTCTGCGTCATTCAGAGTTCGGCTTGCGAATTGAACAGGGTGTAGTCTTCCGTTTTCATCTTTTTGGGACAAAACGGCACCCAAAGACCGTTCTGAGGCATCTGTCTCCACAACGAATGGTCTCTTGAAATCTGGGTACATGAGAACTGGGGGACACATAGCTTATCTTTAAGCTCCTGAAATGCAGTTTCCATTTCCTTGTTCCAGTAAAATTTTCCTTTCTTCGTAGTGCTGGCATGTAACGGTGCTGCAGTCTTGGCGAAATCTTTTATAAATCTTCTGTAATATGAGGCCAGTCCTAGAAGCTTCGGACCTCCGTCTTTGAAGCGGGCCTTGGTGCCAACTATTTTTTTCGTTTTCTCTGGATCCACTCTAATTCCCTCTTGGTCGACGATATGACCGAGTAATTGGATAGAAGTTTTCGCAAAGAAGCATTTGCTCAACTTAATTTTCAAGCTATACTCCGATATCCTCTCCACAACTGTATTGAGGTGCGTGCGAGATGTGCTGATCCAATGTTTCTGAGAATATGACGACATCATCGATATAGACTCTTGCGAATGGAAGTCCTTTCAAAACCTCGTTCATCATTCTTTGGAATGTAGCTGGTGCATTCATGAGACCAAAAGGCATCACTTCGAACCTGAACGTACCGGCTTTGCTGGTAAAGGTTGTTTTTTCCTTACATTTTTCATCCAATGGAATCTGCCAATAGCCAGTGTAAAGGTCAATTGAGGTGAAATATCTCCCGTCCTTCAGGTCCTCGAGGATCTCCTCCATGTTCGGAATCGGAAATCGATCGGGTATCATTCTCTGGTTCAGTTGTCGGTAATCGACGCAAAAACGCAGCTTTCCACCTTCTTTGGTGCGACCACAACTGGAAACGACCATGGGGATGAAACTGGTCGAATAATATCATTTTTCAGCATACTTGTAACATTTTCTGAGATAAATTGGTCATATTTTGGCGGTTGACGTCTAGGCTTGTGGTAAATCGGTTGAGTGTCGGTAAGTTCGAACGAGTGAGTAACCGGTACACTTGCTTGTCTCAAATCTGAAACGCTCCATGCAATTACTTCGGAAGATGTTAACATGTCGGATATTTTCAGTGAGGCGGGGCGGGAAGGTGCTGCACTTTTCCTTGGATTTCTGCCATTTGGCGCCCTTTTTCTTCTTGATCCTCAACCTCAATATTTTGAAGGACCTCTTCCGTCGTGCTCACATCTTCATATATGGAGTTCGCCGTATTCTTATTTTCTTTGCAAAGGTAATCTTCTTTCATGCTCCGAATTCTGTCCTTTGATTCGATATCATCGCAAAAAGAAACACATCGGGTTTCAAACTTATCCTAGAATTTCAAACCCGGAATCATAATCGTCCCATGCCATGTTCATTAACCCCCGAGGGTACCCTTTTCCACTTCTGAAAGTGTTAGTTGGTTCCGAATCTTCGCTGTCATAGCTAGAAGTGAAATCTTCACTGTCCGTTTCTTTTAAATCTTCAGGATGCGTGCTTTTGTCGAAATCCAGGGGCATCTTCACGGTTCTGCCGTCAATATTAACTGAAACCATTTGGTTGCCCAAGTCAATGCATGTCCCTAGTCTTTCCATGGTAGGGCAGCCAATGATTGCATCGAAAGGGAGATCCGGCATGACAAGAAAGTCTACATCAACTTTAGAGTCCCCAAAGAACACGGAAACCTTGTCAACAGTGCCCATGCATTTTGAGACGGTTCCATCCGCTACAGTTATTTTTCGAGTCGTTGGAGTAATTTCGAGACCTAGATCTGTCACCAAAGTTTCTGAAATGAGGTTTGGAACAGCACCCGAATCGAAGAGAGCTTGGGTTTTCATACCCAATACTTTGACTGGTACCAGCTTAAGACGTCTTGGTGCTGTCGAGGCCGATTGAAGAAACAGTTTCTTACCCTTAGCGGACTTATTAGACCTGATAATTTTTTTGAGTTCTTTTCTCGCATCCTCTGCGTCGCCCCTCAAAAGTTGACCAAACGTTATCCCAGTTGGGGCCGATGCAAGCTCAGCCACCAAATTGTACCTCTTCACATACTCTAGTACGTCCTTAGAGATACTCTTAACTTTCTTACTCTTTTTCGTCTTCTTGGCCGGAGTGACTCCCACTCCTGGAACAACTTGATCAGACCTCTTGGTTCGAGGAGGTACAGGTGCTGGGATATGCTCCAGCATTCCATACTCTAGCCTAGGTTTCTTCGATAAAATGTTCCCTTCCCCATCCCTTTTTGTCACATTGACTTGACTAATCTCTTCAGCGATGGATACGTTACCGGCATCCGTCAACCTTTGATCCCTTCTATTTTGTAAGATTTTCACCTCTGGTCCTGACTCACTCCTGCTTCCGATAAATTTGCTCTTCTGTTGTCTTTAGACCAGCAGTTACTTTCATGATGCCCATATCGACCGCACTTTGCACAACGAGTGTTTCTATGTGGATTATCAGGACACCTGTTTGCAAAGTGTCCAGGCTTGTGACAGTAAGAACAGACTTCTGCGGCCTTAGGGGCCCCAGACTTCTTTTAATGGTAAGAGTAAGGCTTTCCAACTGCGAGGTTATCATGTCAAGTCGATTATCGAATCGGGTTTCCAACCTTTCTTCCAAGTTTTTGACATCGCTCCTGACAGATTCTAATGCCGCTGCACTAGTAGCCGGCCTTTGATAATTCTTTTCAGGATGTACGATAGACATCGATGTGCGGGTTTCCCTCGGTACCTCACTCAGTGACTGAAACGTCTCCGAATTTTTGACAAATTCTACTATGGTACCCTTCAGTTCATCAAAAGTGTGAGGGCCCTTGATGAGGAGGAAATCGGAGAGCCGCTTATCCCCCATAGCCGCCTTACGCAGCATTCCGTACTTGGCTTGGGCGTTGAACCCAGCCTTTTCATAAAGATCACACAAGTACACCAATGAGCTTAAAACAAATCGTCGAAGTTGAGCCGGGCCTCTATGGCGGTACGAATCATCTCATCTGGTTTCTACCTTTAGCATACTCTTTCACAAGCCACTCACATACCTCACCGAAGTTACGCCCATTCCCGTTAAGAGACCACCCGTCGATAAACTTGGACTTATATTTGTGCTTTGCGTCACCATGAAGATAGGCGAAGATACTTGCGGCCTTCTCTTCATCGCCCTTCTCTCGCATCACAACGTTGACATATGTGTAAAGAAACTCCTCAACGTCTTCAGTCTTGCCCCCTGTGAACGTTATACGAGCAGCATTGAGATCCATGATTACCGAAAGAAATCCCCCCGAAGTGTTCCTTACTACTGCTCAACTCGAATACCTCGGGTGCAACCCCCTCCACAAGAGTACCAAATGATAGGGGTAAATCGGCGGGGGAAGAGATCCTCAGAACCAATTACCCTGAGAAGGAGGTGTTGCGAGCGACAAAAGTGCTGCCGTGGTATTGTTGAACGAACAAAAGGGAGTGTATATAGAAGAGAGTTGGAAGCTACAAGCAAGTATAAAAGGGGCAGGGTCTACCACGACGCTCTGCGACTAGCGTAAGAAAAAGTTTTCTTGGGTCTGAAGTTGACTCTCAACTTCCTACTACTCGGGACTTGGCTTGAAGTTGTCTGCCAACTTGCTTGACCTCTCCATGAGGAAGCAGTTTACTCAGCTTATATAGACTTTTGGCTACCCCTAAAGTCCGAACAAAACTACAGAAGATACTAAGAAATGCATAAAAATACTTTGTGTGGACAATATACTCTAAGCAAAAGATACTTAAGAAACTAACAATTAATTTGGTCCTCTTATTTCCCATTCTCTAAATCAGATCCAAACAACTCCTCTAAAATATCCATGCTGTCCAAGCAGTCCCCACAAATATCTGCGAATGGCTCACAACTCTCTATTTCCCCCTGGGAGATATCTAGACTACTAAAGATATCTCCATCCGGTTCCATCGTGGGCACAACTTGATCCATACTCTCTATTCCAGGCCCCACCGGTCCAACACTTTCCATGCCCCCTGCCTCATCTTCCTCTCCTCCTCCTCCTCCTCTCCTCCTCATCCTCTTCTTCCTCATCCTCATCCTCCTCATCCTCCTCATCCTCCTCATCCTCCTCATCCTCCTCATCCTCCTCATCCTCCTCATCCTCTCTTCCTGATCCTCGTACACTAGCTCAGGGGCTAACCATTCCTCGAAGGACTCCCCGCTCTCCTCCTCGACCTTCTCAGCCTCTCCCGGACTTACCTCCCTCGCTTCTTCTTCTATGAAGAGGCGGCGCACGAACTCGATGATTTGCTTCTTTGTTTGCCGCCGGATGTAGTCGTCGGCATCGGTTGGCCCGTAGGCGGCGAGACGAAGGCCATTGATGGAACGGGAAGGGCGGTTTTTGGAAATAGGGACAGAGGGGCGAAGGTTGCTCATTGTGATAGAAGTTGGGGAACAGGAGGCAATGTGGGGTGCTTTGGGTGTGTGGGGGAGAGGGGTGATGAGTAAAATGATCGGGGGCATTTGGAACTTAGAATAAAGGGGTTTAAATAGGCTCCCGGGGCAGGTTCTATAGATTAGGAATAGGTAAAATAAATCTGCAAGGGATTTTGCAATAGTGCATTTGCGCCCTTCTTCTCAAAAAAAGGCGAATTTGGAGGAGGAGGTAAGCTAAAAGGGAAAAGGGACTTGATTCGGGGTCGATTCAGAGGGTTAAATACAGTATAAAAATATCTAGATAAAATGGAAGTAAATTTGGAAATGACGGTTGGAGAAGTTAGGGGCGGGATCGTTGTAGGTTGCTGGATTACACGAGGGAGGACCATTTCCTGTCTTACGTGAAGGGAGGACCATTTCCTGTATTACGTGAAGGGAGGACCATTTCCTGTATTAAATGAGGGGAGGACCATTTTTTTGTATTACATATATGTTGTCGAGTTTGAGCAATAACCAGTTTCCGTTCTTTGCGTTTATCCGAAAGTAATGGTAGCCCTCGGCGATATTGAACGAGATCATAGGATCTGCTTTCTTCAGTTCCAGATTGAAGCTTTCTCCGGTTTCCATTTTGACGGGATTTCTCTGAAAAGTTATACTTTCGAGAGAGATTGACCACGAAACGTTGGTTGTCAGTTACGGGTAGGTATTAGTACGTTGAAAGGAACCCCTGTTCTTTTCATAATCCTCTGGTAGTGGGCGCAGTTGATTGTTCATTCCGTACAATAAATAATTTAATTAGTATTTTCGTGAGCAGAGTGAGATCTAAACAACTGAATTCTATTTTGGCTTCAACAATAGGTTATGGCCATCCATTTTGAATATTCTTGGCAGATCCGAGATGAATTAGGGTGATCGTGCCAATGTGGCACAAGTCGCCCCTCATGGTTTATTTTGATATAAAGCATTGTAACAACTTTCAACTCAACGTTACACTTCAACTCTCGGATGCATTTCACTTTGGAAATTGATGTTTGTAGCGAAAAATGACTGGACCTGCAGCCCATGTCATGATATGGAACGCTCGTTACAACTCGTGGAAATGCAATATACTGCGTACGGTATCTTCAGAATAAACAGGTCTTTGTCGCAGAACATATTCATTCTGGTGCCACACTTTAACTGTGGCCGATTCCACAGCAAAATAATGAGGAATCATGAGCGCATAGTTGATAGAGACCGTGGAGGCGGCAAGCAGGATAGTTACTGAGACATTTAATAAGGTTGAAGCGGCTAATATGAGATGGAATCAGTCCGAAAAGTGGACATCATCAAATGTACAGTTGAAGTGCTTGCCGCTCGGCCAAATGATTCTTTCCCAAATACATAATGCAATCCATATGTAATAAGGGGTAGGTAATGTCTGCTTATCAAGAGATACGTTCCCAAATGCATAATACATTTTATCTGTAATAATAGATATGTAATATGGACGAAGAGGAGTAGAAAGGTTGCAAAACTGTAATGGATGGCTCACTTAATGCTTTACTTTTTAATTATTTGCAAGCTCAAACGCATTTTAAGTTACCATGAGCACCATAAAGTGTCCTCCACTCCTACGGACTGGTTGTTGATAAGAACTACAAACAAGGCCGGATTTTTCATACTTTGGAATTGGTGCCGCAGCACTATCGGAAACTATATGATTGTCCTGAATTGTGCTGTCTCTACCGTAACCGTCGTCGCGCAGTGATGTATTCGGATGATTTTCTTAGGTTCAAGCCGTTCACTTATACCAAGCGTATGTGGGCCTACCTAGATATTTGGTACTAGCTCATCCACAAATTGCATCTACTGACCGGGCCTCGCAATTTGTAACACAAAAAAGTTTAGATAAGCTGGAATGTGAGTGCTATGTAGAAAATGCAAAAGTGACTAAGACAGTGTGTCAAATAAGCTTGCTTGCAAACCTACACCACCTCCGAAATATTTTACTAAAAGAAACTCCCACTGAAGGTGATATTATTGGAATAGATTTGAGTTGCTTCTCGTCTCCGTTTCTGCGCCCTTACAATTCGCAAATCTGGTCGACCAATCGTGGACCGCTGTGTCGGGACATGGTTTATTCTAGCTGCTAATGGTTCAGAACTAAGAACTACGATGGTCAGGAGCCTCTCAAGCTCTTTGTCAAGACTATCAAGTTCAAGCTCCGCGGCTTCAAAAACGTCAATTTCTTCGTCGCTGCAATCACCAGAGTTTTATTTCTCGGATCCTTGTGTGCAAGAGGCCTCATTCTTCTTCTGGTACTGACATTTAGTGGATGTGCTGGGTTTGTATGTCGCATATATCGAAGAGCCTCTGATGATGAAATCTGTATATCCTCCGGATCTTTTGTCAATTCGATTGCGCCGCATTTAGTTAACCTTCAGGTTTATTTTCATTGTTGAAAACCACTTTCCCTTTCCTGGCGCGATTCTGGATCTAATGGTATCCTATTCTACCTTTTGCGATGTCATTTTAAGACTACTGATAGGGGTAAATCGGCGGGGAAGAGATCCTCAGAACCAATTACCCTGAGAAGGAGGTGTTGCGAGCGACAAAAGTGCTACCGTGGTATTGTTGAACGAACAAAAGGGAGTGTATATAGAAGAGAGTTGAGAAGCTACAAGCAAGTATAAAAGGGGCAGGGTCTACCACCGACGCTCTGCGACTAGCGTAAGAAAAAGTTTTCTTGGGTCTGAAGTTGACTCTCAACTTCCTACTACTCGGGACTTGGCTTGAAGTTGTCTGCCAACTTGCTTCACCTCCACTAAAGGAAGCAGTTTACTCGGCTTATATAGACTTTTGGCTACCCCAAAAGTCTCAACAAACATACTAATAACCATAAAATGTATTCACGGTAATCGTGTGAACCAGAGAGACTATTAGAGATATTTCCTCAAGGTAAATATCTAGGTGCCATACCCATGCCAGCCACCCATCGGCCAGGGGTGGGAATTGATGTGGCCATTATATAGACCTTTCAGAGCTACTTGTAGTATCACCCACAACCTGGAACTGTACTGACATCTACTATGACAGCGTGTCCTAAAATAAAAAAATCAACCGATGAATTTGCCACACTCACCCAAATTAAAAATATCTTGCAAATTCAAAAACTGTAAAAATATCTTCCCAATTCCGATACTGTATACAATCATGGTCCTCATCTAGATTTTTTCGTGTGCGAATTTGCGCACATCACGCCCTCTCGCTCAAGACGAACGTCCCGACTCGTCACTGCTCTTCTTCTGCTTCCGTTAGTGTTCGCTGTCTTATTGATAAAATGTATGGTCTCTCAAACGGGTACGGATGCAACTGATTACCAATATGATGCTCTAAAAAGTAGGTTCGCATTACTGGTACCTCACTTTGTAGCATAGCCTCATATATTGGTTTGATCACATCGAGGTGGGGTTGAATACATTCTTCTTCCGTGACTCTTCCGAATCTTCCAAGAGTGAAAAAATATATGTGATATGCAAACTCTTCTGGAAGATGCCGGAGGAATGGATGTCGATAAGAAAAGAAGACGCGCATCATCAAGAACGAATCTTCGTAAGATAAGTGCGGTCCATGTAGCGCCCTAAAACATAAACAGATGCTTATCATGAAATAAGAAATGACCTGCGCATCGTTCGCATCCTCGGAGATATTGCGCAGCCAAAAAGATAATCTTCTTCTTCCGACTGTATGCTGTGCATGGTTGTGAAGGAGAGCTAGAGATGAAGTTGTGGTGGACGGTCCCGATGAATGGCCGCGACCAGCTCCTGACGTACTGGGACCTGCACGAGGTCCTCTCGGGGGACGACCGGAACCTCTTCTGGGCGGGTTGTTGTCTCCTGAAGGTCCTCCTCTGGTCATCATCACTGCTTCAGGAGGATCCTCGCCGCCTCCAACGTTCCCAATTTGTGGCGGAGAAACGTAAGGTTCCCATAGAGGATACGGGACCAGCCTGTATTCCATATCCGGGGTAAGGCGTAACCTCTCAGTCGCACGTCTTGGTTGTTCTTGAGAAATACGTAAATTGGACGGATAATATTCAGATACGTTTGCGACAAGTCTCCAGCAGCTACCATTCCATATCTTCCTATAGAGTAATGATATATTACCTCCACAAACTCTGGACCTGCTTCCGTGAACCTTCCGTTTTGGAATGAAAATAGAACTCTTATTAATAGTCGGAAATCTTCTTCAGGTAGCAATGGTCCGTTCAACGTACGAAAACATAGGCATATATTAATGTAGAAATGGATGATTACGTGGAGTTCGTAGTAGTCCCGCGTAACCGAGATGATCCATTCCCAGGCCCTTTTTCCTCCCATAGGAATCATTCTATAGTTAAAGATGAGTATGCCCCGTGGTTGCGCATAGTCCTGTGTGAGAAGGAATTCTTCAGGCCTCTGATGGTAAGGGACCAGACGACGTGCATGGATGGCCCTCCTTGATCTCTTCCCTGAGCTTGAACAGAGCTGATAGTGCGGGTGTCTTTCCTCCGTGACGATGCAAGGGTTCGAGTACTTGGTTTGGAAGGCCGGCCACTTCACAGCCTGCTGCATTGCTTTTCCATGTACTACAAGTACTTTAGAGCCAACTGAAAAGGTTCTGACTGCAGGTTCTGCATCCTTATTTCTTGTCTGTGTTAGCGCGCGGTGTGATCTCCAGCCTTCGGTGGCCAGTAGTTCAACTTCCCTACTCTCTTCATCGATAATATTTGTTTCCATGTCTCTCTGTAACATTCTAGGAGCCCTTCCGTACATTAGCTCGAATGGTGAGCGTCCATTTCTTCCTCTTCTTCGACGGTAGCCGTATAACACTTTTGGTAAGGCATCTTCCCACTGGATTTCATTCTCCAACATAGTTTTCGATATTGCTCGTTTGATGGTTCCAACCATCCTCTCCGCTTTCCCGTTGGACATAGGAGCGTATGCGAGAACGGTCTTCAGCTGAATCCCTTTCTCTTCCAAAAAACGAAGCAGTGAAGTTGCAGTAAAACAAAGGGCGTTATCCGAGATGATCCTTTTTGGAAGACCAAACGGTTCAATTATTTCTTTTTCGATGAATCTCAGTACCACCTCAGCATTTGCCTCCTCGACTGCAACTGCTATTGGCCATCCAGTAAGATGTTCCACCCCTATAAGGAGATATTTGTTTCCGGAAGAAGTTTCCTTGAACGGGCCCGCGAAGTCAATTGAGAAGGTTTCAAAGAGACCGGAAACTGGAAAACTTAGAGTTGTCTTATACTTCCGTATTGGAGTGAATTTTTGGCAGTTGTCGCAGCTTTTCACGAAGTTATAGACGTCCTTATGGATACCGGGCCACCAGAATCTCTCAGTTACGAATTTTTGGTTGTTTCGAGATCCCAATGCCCTAGCTCATCATGGAAAGTCCTCAAGATCTTCATTCTTTCTTTCAAAGGGGCCACTAGTCGGGGACCGGCTTTAGTGTGCCGGAAAGTTTCCCATTCCACAATGTAAAAGCCTTTTGATTCCTGCGTACCCAATTTCGGTGTTCAAGATCAACCTTTCTCATTTCTAGTCCATCGAGGAATTTGATCAGTCCGTGAATATTAGCTTCGTACTCGTTATCGTTCGGCAACTGCAACTCGGCGACTCCGACGATGTCCTCCGAAGCTTTTTCATTTGGAATCAGTGCGTCCCTCAAGCGGGATAGGTAATCGGCAGGCTGATTATTGCGTCCGGGTCTATACACAATTTCAAACCGATATTCTGCGAAAATGTCGAGCCATCGGGCCAAGCGGTGATGTACATCCTTCTTTTGGAATGCTGTTTTAAGTGCCTGGTGATCAGTTATCAAGACAAATTTCTCGAGTGATAAAAGGTATACGCGAAACTTTTTCAGCGCGAAGACGACAGCTAGCGCTTCTTTCTCGCAGACTGAGTATCTCTTTTCCGCGTCATTCAGAGTTCGGCTTGCGAATTGAACAGGGTGTAGTCTTCCGTTTTCATCTTTTTGGGACAAAACGGCACCCAAAGACCGTTCTGAGGCATCTGTCTCCACAACGAATGGTCTCTTGAAATCTGGGTACATGAGAACTGGGGGGACACATAGCTTATCTTTAAGCTCCTGAAATGCAGTTTCCATTTCCTTGTTCCAGTAAAATTTTCCGTTCTTCGTAGTGCTGGCATGTAACGGTGCTGCAGTCTTGGCGAAATCTTTGATAAATCTTCTGTAATATGAGGCCAGTCCTAAGAAGCTTCGGACCTCCGTCTTTGAAGCGGGCCTTGGTGCCAACTTTATTTTTTTCGTTTTCTCTGGATCCACTCTAATTCCCTCTTGGTCGACGATATGACCGAGTAATTGGATAGAAGTTTTCGCAAAGAAGCATTTGCTCAACTTAATTTTCAAGCTATACTCCGATATCCTCTCCACAACTGTCTTGACGTGCGAGATGTGCTGATCCAATGTTTCTGAGAATATGACGACATCATCGATATAGACTCTTGCGAATGGAAGTCCTTTCAAAACCTCGTTCATCATTCTTTGGAATGTAGCTGGTGCATTCATGAGACCAAAAGGCATCACTTCGAACCTGAACGTACCGGCTTTGCTGGTAAAGGTTGTTTTTTCCTTACATTTTTCATCCAATGGAATCTGCCAATAGCCAGTGTAAAGGTCAATTGAGGTGAAATATCTCCCGTCCTTCAGGTCCTCGAGGATCTCCTCCATGTTCGGAATCGGAAATCGATCGGGTATCATTCTCTGGTTCAGTTGTCGGTAATCGACGCAAAAACGCAGCTTTCCATCCTTCTTTGGTGCGACCACAACTGGAAACGACCATGGGGATGAAACTGGTCGAATAATATCATTTTTCAGCATACTTGTAACATTTTCTGAGATAAATTGGTCATATTTTGGCGGTTGACGTCTAGGCTTGTGGTAAATCGGTTGAGTGTCGGTAAGTTCGAACGAGTGAGTAACCGGTACACTTGCTTGTCTAAATCTGAAACGCTCCATGCAATTACTTCGGAAGATGTTAACATGTCGGATATTTTCAGTGAGGCGGGGGCGGGAAGGTGCTGCACTTTTCCTTGGATTTCTGCCATTTGGCGCCCTTTTTC